>VZRV01003030.1:51381-558427 GCA_013398115.1 Falcunculus frontatus | reverse complement strand
GGGTAGGGGGTAAGGGGAAGGGAGAAAACGGGAAGAATAATTACAGGTCTTGCATGTCTTTGATAAAGGAGGAGATTTTCAATATTTCAGCCATATTTGCGTAAATTAGAAACCTATTGGTAGAGGAGAATTGGAGCAGGTTTGTAACTCACCAGTCAATGTAGTCATCATAGCATGAAATCATACTACAAGGCCAAAAATATGTTTTGCTAACCATCCATTAAATCTTAATCTCAAGTTTTGCAAGCCATTAAAATTGCAGAGAAACTTTCCACTTCAGCCAAGTAAATCAGGAGCAATGCAACTTCTCTGCTTGCAAAAACAGCCCTTGGCGAGGCAATCAGCTCAGAAGCATGAGCTTCTCCTCACTTTTCAAGTCCCATATTTGTGATTTTATTTTAAAAGTAATATAACTCTCACAAAAAGTGTTGAACTGGAAGAGCGTGGAACAAAGCTCAGAAGTAATTAAATGCTGGCTTCAGCTTTGCAGGATCTATTTATTGACTCCTCTCAACAGGCCTTTGATCTGACTTGAAGTAACAATGCCTCAGACAGAAGTAACTCAATTTTCCAGCTTTCCTAAATGTTTCTCTCTCTTCTAAGATTACTGGTGCTATCTTAGTGCAGATGGACAAGACAGCTGGCAAAAAAAGTAATGTTGGTTCTCACTAGCTCATGAGACAAGGGAAAGTATTCTGGTCTTTGGATAAAAATTCAGCCACTGAGCTACTGAGCAATCTCTGCCTTTGCTTTTGTGGAGAATAAGCAGAACTGGGCACCACCAATTGTGTTGTACCTAAAAGTGGTACTGGATGAATTGGTCTTGGAAAACAAGATTCTTTTTGAAAGGTCCCTCATGCCTACATTGGGATGTGCATGAGTGGCTGGATTTTTCCAAGTTCTGAACATCCAGCAGCTTCTTCAGAGTTAGGGGGGTCTAACATTTTGGGCATCCATTTTCTGAAAGATTTTTCCAATAATCTGTTTCACACCCACCTCCATCGCCTTCAGTTAGCAAAGTGTGAGAACCTGACATGTAAATGACAATGGAGCTGAGCTACGGCTGAAGTCGTTCCTTTAATTCACTGACATTTCTGGGACAGTGAAACTAAAAATGTCTGAACATTCAGAAGAAGAGCTTTTGTTTTGTACACTAATAGTTCCCCTTGTTCTGCTCATGCAATTGTCATCACTTATTCTGATTCCCAACCCAGCAGTTTGGAGTGTCAAGCAGATATCAGGGATGGTGAGAGTCACAAACACTGCCCTTTTCCCTGCTCTTAAAATACAAAGAAACATATGCACTGGCTGCAGCCCCTCCCGTGCTTGCCTCCCCTAACCAGGCACTCATTCCTGTAGAGGCTGTGCTGACAAGACCATCACTTTTTTGTGGTGAGCCTGTCACAGCAGAGAGAGGAGCTGTAAAGCAGGATGCCTGAGCAGGTCCCCTCTGCCAGCAGCCTCTCCCCCTTGCTGCTTGCAACCCTCACAGATCTTGCTGTAGTGATCCATCTGAGTCATCTGTCACTGCATCCTCTGATGCACATGGAGATAAGCTGACCTCTCTCAGGCCCAGGTTCCATGATCCTACAAAGTTAACTGAACAAAAGAAATCCCCAACTCCAAACCACAGCTTTGAACTGCTCTCCCAAAAATCCAGTTGTATAGCCTGGCATTTGAACACAAAGAAGCTTAAAGGTTTCCATGCAAAATGGAAATATTGTAGGAAATGTTTCTAGAATTTTAGAAGAACAGGTAAAAAAGAATCCAAAGATGTAATTTATGCTATATTTTAAGTTTTACTTAAAATATAAGGGCAGTATACTACAAGGACAGTAAAATAGGTGGGCAAGTCTAATGAGAGACATTGTTTTGTTTGTACAAGGCAGGGATTTTAACATTTATCTTTTCAGTCACAGAAATCATGTAGCCACAGATTTTGTACAGAAATACATTTTCCTGACCTTTGAGTTTATTCTGGTGATGCTAAACAGGGAGGCCATTTGTCCCTTTTTTTTAATGCTGGAATCACTTTTTACTGAAGCTCTCCCACTTAAAGGCTTGGACTTCTGACTTTGCAGAGCCTTTTGGCTCCTCACAGTCCTCGAAATTTTTATTGACAACACTATCCGCTTTACCCTGGACTGGTACACTTTATTCAGGGCCTATCCTCACCCTGCACACAAATTTTCTCCCTCCCATGCTGAAATAGATGTCCCACCACCTAGTTCCTATGTTCTCAGAGCACCAGTCCACACCTGGGGTGCAGAAAGCTGTGCTGGCCACCCACAGCATTGCAGCTACCCAGCCTCGGCACAGAACGCAGTGTTTGCACTGGACCCTGGGTGAGGAGTGGGACAGGGTGCTCACAGTGAGCCTCTCACGCCACAGCCACCTGGTTGATATCCCCACCCCAGCTAAGCACTCTAATGCTAGCTTTATCAGCAGTAGCCACAACATTTTGCCCTTCATCCCACAGTCAGGGGATAGATGTGAAGCCAAACTCCATAAAGTGGAGCAAAACAGGATCTCATATTGAAGATCTTCTACTGCAGCTTTAATTTGCACAACATAGTTTAAAATAAGAGAGACCTCAACATTTCTCTCTTTGTCCCAACCACTTGAACAGGAGCACTGCAGAAACTAAGAATATTCCCGGATGTGCTTCAAGCCTAGAGTAAAACTGGAGTCAGGTTGACCCGTGGGGTACATCTGGATGCAACTTTTAGTTCATTCTTTTGACTACTGTCAGTAATTTAGCACGTCTCTGCTCCCACTGACAAACAGTCTCAGAGATTCATTAGCAATTTTGGATCCTTTTCAAAAGGGGTCAGAAGGGCTTAGTTCCACAGGTAAGAGAAAGATTGGGTAAATGTAAAGTGTATGAAATTCTAAAGGTGGTGTGTTTGTCATGCCAGACGTGCTGATAAATACAATTGACTTCAAAGTGAAGAATTCATTCTATATGACTTTGTGTACCAAGCCACATTTGCCTGTGCATGACCAGCAACTCAGAAGATCTGCAAAAGCTTTATAAAAGCAAGTCCCCAGCTGCATCTAGGAGGCTGAGGTGGGGAATTAGAGACATAGGATCACTGCAGTAAAGGAAGTAGGATATGGGATCTGGGCTAGGAGTCTAGAGGGATAAAGTGTTAGAGGGGGTAGCTTGCAGACAACCTCCAGGGAATGCACATGAGAATAAGAGGTGGAGTGTACATATTTAGAAAGTGACCTGGAAAACATAATTCATGGTTTCTGTTGTGCTGAGAGTGAACTGAACCAGTGTAAATGTTTGCCCTCTCTGCCTTACTGCAGATCAAGTGAATGCCTGCCTCATAGGGATTGTTTTTCAGATCTGTATAGTTGCACAATTCCAATTAAAAGCTCCAAATTTGCTACTCACTTGTGCAAACCTCCTGAACAGCCTTGAGACATGAGTCCTGTAACTGAGTTATGTGAAATTTCATACCCATTACCCTTTTTGCCAAAGCAGTACTAGTTAAAGCCCTCTAACTGGGTTCTAGAACCCTGCCTTTGACAAAGAGTGTCAAAGATGTGTTCTGTTTCAGAGAACAGCTGCATCCTGCACCAAGGACTGCTCCAGGAGTTCCCCAGTTGGCACTGACTGATCAATGGACATTTGAGGAATGTGCTTCTCATGTTAAACACACAGCACTTTATTTGAAAATCATTATTAAAGATGCAAAATAATGAGTTTATTCTGCCATGGGAAAAATTGTAGACATTTAAGTGGAATGTTAGAAACAATTACTAAAGAAAAACAAGACTACGACGAAAAAGGGATGAGGAAATAAAAGAACCCTGTAGGGTATGCCATTAAAAACTGTCCACTTCAAGCTTTATCTCCCATCTTTCCCTTGTCAAAGGTGTCTGCTCTTTTTCAAGGGTAAGGGAAGGCAGGCACCAGGTGCAGACCCAAAGTCTCTAATTCCCTTTCCTTTCCCTCCCTGGGTTGGAAAGGGTTGGAATATCTTGTACTAGTTATCCCTTTCTTATGAGTGCCTACCTTCTTAGTTCCTCTGACCCAGTACAGCAGCATTATATAGTGAAGGGAGAGCAGGTTCCCATCCTGTGGAAATTAACCCTTCATTTGGTTTTCCTACTTGGCACGTCTTCACTGTCTGCTTTTTTTTTTTTTGCTCCTGCAGCTTTTGAAAGACATTGTGTATAACTTCCAAAATCATAAAAGGTTAAAAACAAGCAATTCATCATCATTTTTTCAGGCTCAAAATATTATTGCCAAAATAATAGTGCATAATGCATACACACATGAGAAGTGCCAATTTTTCCAATCTGAAAACTTTTTATTTATTCACTAGGTTAACAGCCATAGAAATTCAGAAGTTATGATCAAGATCTGCATTGCAAGTTTAATACACAGGTAGTTCTTTTGAAGAAAAACGTAATCTGTGATGAAAAATTGAGTGAGTTTATAAGGAGTAAATCACACCAGAAATCTGACTGTTGTGCTTGATGAAATTACAAAAATAAATGGGAAATAGGAATAAGGTTGATGGGTTATTTTGATTTTGTAAAGCATGTGAAAAAGTGGTATGAAATCTACAAAAAGATTACATCGGGATTGGCTAGAAGATGAACAAATGGTTTAGAAAAGATTAAAAAAACTGTAGCAAGGGATAACAAATAATTTTCATGATAAAATATCAGTAGCTGTGTGATGAGATACAGAAAAAATACTGTCAATTTTGACAATGTTTCAAGACAGCATTAGTAGTTTAAAAATCTAGATTTTGATCCTCTTTATGGAGCAAAATCAAAGAAAATACCAGGAAACACCATTGAACCTATGGGCATGATAATCACATTTCAAATCCAATAGGAACAGAGCTGGCTTTGAGAAAGAAAATGTAGGAGTTTAAAGCAAATCAGAAGTCAGTTTAATTTCCTACTCACTCAGACACCTCTGTAAATATTACGAATGCCTTGTAAACAATTTTTGCTGATGATCCAGAAAACACATTGTTGCAGTGGCCGAGCCCACCTTTGGGCTGAGAATTAATAAAGATATCCAGTGGGTTGATTTCCCCGCCTATGACAGTGGGTATGAGGGCGGTCCTGAAGGCGGTGCCATGGGTGGCACCGAGATCAGAAGCCACAACCCCCTGGATGTCACTTTAAAACACCGTTCCTCCCCCAATCTAGAAGGTTCTGTTCTATTTGGTTGCCCATTGGGCCTTATGTTTGTGATCATTAGTTTCTCCTCTTACATATTCAATTAAGTTCTGGAAAGTTCATCTTTGTTATAATCCCCATTGGTTCGTTTTAATAAGTCCCTCCTCTTGATCCCTCTGGTTGGATACCTTCCCTGATGTAGTCCTTTCCTATAAGTTTATTCCTTGTATCTCTCATATTCCTCCTGCTGTGTAAAACCTTATGGAACCCTTCCCCTTCGCTCTTCGCTGCCTGTCTCCATTGCCTTCCTGTTGTCCCGGCTCCCTGCCGGGGAATAAAGACTTGGTGACAGTCACTTAGGGTCCCTTCCTCCTGCTTCGTCTCTGCCCGCTATTGTTATACCTATGGCTGCCAGCCCTTCCCTGAGGCTTTGAGCAGGCTGCTCTCTGCAGAGGGCCTGGTACAGGGCTGCGAGGCTTCGAACTGTCCAGTTTCCGGGACACTCAAGCAAGCCGCCTGCTTGGCCAGCCGGGCAGTCAAGCAGTCAACGCGGCACGCATTCCATGTATAGGCAGTGCTGAGTTGGAGAGGTTTAGCAGAACCATGCAGCTCTGAATTGATAATATAATGAGGATCAGAAAGAGTATAAATATCAGGCAAATGAAATCTATCCCAGAAAAAATTAGGTTGCTGTAAAGCAAGCAAGATAAAAAATTACGAGCCACGCAGAGAGCTAAAATAGCAGTGAGCTAAAGTAGGGAGGGACTGGTGCAAGCTGTGGCTGTGCACATTGGTACGCACAGCCTGTGGTGGGCTGGGAATCGGCACACAACCTGCACAGCTCTGAAACTTGGTGCTTGAATTGTATTTGCAAGCACAATGAAGCCCTGGGAAAAGCAACAGAAGCAAAAACTTTTTAAAGATTCTATGAAAACCATATAAAAGGAGCCAAAACCTGGGGTGGTGTCCAGTGAATAGCAGAGGGTTTCTGCTTCCACCGGTCTAAAACCCAGTTTATGTCTTCAAGGAACAAACTCCATTTTCCTTTTTTTCCCCTTATTTTTATGTCCAGCCTACAAATACTTCCCTTGTATCACTTGAGGAGTGTTTCAATGCTTTTACTTGCATTTCTTGCCTGTTATGAGGGCATGCAGAAAAACTAAACAGTGAAATGGATGAGAAAAAGTTGACTGAATCTTCCCAAAACTCAAGACAGGCTTCAAATGAGAAGACAGGAATGTTTTCACTCTATTTTTATTTCAGTCGGAAACAGCTGCTCACCCTTAATTGTGATTCTGATGAAAACAGACAAGCATGACCTGTTGAACACAATTGGCCCTATAGTATTTTCTAGGTTCTGCAATTAGTAGTGTGTCAAACAATGGGATATTTGTGCATGAAGAGGAGATGCAAACAATATTTCCCTACAGTGGGTGACTGCCTACAGGCTGATTTGATTTACTGAGTTGCACTCTTCTAAACTTGTTCACAATTAGAATAACTCCTACCCAGATCATCAAAAAAATGTCCTGCTCAAGACAAAGAATGCCCCCAAGGCACAGATATAAAAATAATGGATATTATCTACTAGCATGTCGTTTTGGAGTTTGGAGTTAAGTTAGCCCATACCATCACTAGCAAGGAGTATTAAGTTTTCAGAGAGGCAACAGGGTTTTTTACATTCATAACTGCATGGATATGAGAAGATTGGAGACTTTCAGAGGGAGGAGAAGAGGAGGAGACTGGGAAGACTGAAGAAGCACAAGACTGTCTGAGAAGTCCGATCATCTGGGCAGGGTACCTGGTGAACACAGGACTCAGGGCAGTCTTACCAATTTAAGGCCACCTGAAAGGATGACAGTTGTTCCTTTTTAGTCAGTTCTGCTCATCTTGTTACCTGTCTGGTTACCATTTTCATACAGAAAGAGTGGCCACAATTAGTGTATTAAGTACCCTATATTAACTCTGCAAAGATGCTGATGAGCATTTCTGGACACTAAAATACCGGCTGGAAGAGTGACACGCCATGTTTTTACCTCCCACATATCAATACTCAGAAATGCTCAGACCATTTTCAAGTCCCACTTCAGCCCCTGGGTGCAAACCTATTCCATCATGTTTAATGAGACCAGAGCAGGGGGTCTTTGGCACACGCAGTGACCACTCTCCCTCTGAATGTTGTATCTCAGAGTGTCACCAGCTGACACAGCAGACCACAGACACAATTTTCCCTCCTGAGTGTAATGAATTAACTTCAAAGACAAGATGATGTCTCATCAGGTCTTTTTTTTTCACTCCACTGACAAGACAGGGCATTCCAGAAGGGGCTGTTTGCTTTCCATTGGGAACAAATGTATGTCTGCAGCTAAAGGAGAAAGCAGTGCTTGGATGAGCAAAGGAGACATTGCCCTGAATCTGAAATATTAAATATCTCACTGTTAAAAGGACAATGTATATTGTAATTGTTCATCAGATTTTCTTGAAGAGAGCTGGATGAGTCATGCAACGACTTTAAGGTCTCAGATTTCCATTAGAAAAGGAAACATAGATTCTGGGTATAGCAAAGTGTTTTCCAGTTGTTTTTCTAGTAAATAAAAATGTTGATAAATATTTGGAAAATTTTCAAAGACTATTAATGAAAATAATCACTATGAAATAGATTTGGGAAGTAAAGGCATAATTTTGGTACCAAATGCAACATGCCATTTTCCAATTTTTGATGCTCTCTGGCATAGTGTAGCCTGTTTCTGTGTTGTCACCTCTGACCCAGGCGTGTTCCTCTAAACTTCCTATTGGGAATGATCCTTGGACCATGCAATGGGACATTATATGTTGCATGTAAGAGAAAAATATAATCTAAGAATTATCTGTATCAAAATACTTTTCTGATTTTTCTAGATAGAATAAACATAATTATCACCAAGAAAGTTAAACTAAAATAATTCCTCCGTGAAAAATGGCATATTTATATTCTAAAATACTACCTGATTCCTTTATTTATCCTTCCCACAGGTCTTCATCATCATAAATTTCTTTTAAGACAAACTGCTCCTTAGGTTTCATACTAATAAATAGGAGTTCAGTTATTACAGTATCTATGGGATGATTCATATAAATCAAACACTTATAGATCCTACTCTTAATGCCTATATATATAAAAAGACCTTACACATTTTACAGAGATATGGGGTTGTAGATGGGCGCATAGATATGATGGCAGCATTCACAATAAGACAGAGAATGTAAGTGTAATATTTCAGCAATCCAAGGGACCCATTAAATAATCTTGGCTTATTTCTCAAACAGCTATTGATAAGAAGTGCTTAACTTGTTAATTAAAAATTTGCCACTGATTACAGCTGCAGTTTCCTTCTCAGCATGACTGAAATGGCAACTGATAATTATTTGAATGTGAACACAACTGCCGTGGTCATTCAGGAACACAGAAGGGTGCAATGTCACTGCTGCTGATAGCCTTGGTGAAAGAGGTGAATGACTCTGTGCTTCTTGGAAAATTCCTCATCTCCTGCACCTGCCCAGACAGCTCAGGAAGCTATTTCAAATATGCAGAAGCACTAGCCTCTTTTTTTAAAAAAAGAAGCACAGCCTAAGACAATGTCATTTTCTTGTTCAGTTTTAAAGAAATTATATGTGGGCAAATCTTCTACTGGTTTATAGTCTATTGGAGCAAAGGAGTGCTCTTCAGACTCAGTCTCAGTGATATGATTAGAAGAGGCCACTGGAAAAGAAGTGATTGATGAATGAGTACTGGGGAGTAATCAACATACCATGTGTATTTCATGTGAAATCACATCCTCATCCATAAAATCTGCCATATGCTGAGGTAGCTTTTAAAAAAAAAAAAAAAGCTCTAACCAAATGAGAGAAGACTTAAAGTCCCAAACTGTCATTTTAGATGTTACCAAAGATGGACAGAAGGTTCCTTTGGGGATAAAGGGAAACAGCTGAGATGCACAGAAACTTCTGTTATTTGTGTCATTTTTGAGAGGCTCTGTTTCTTTGAAGACAGAGCAAGACAAAGAAAAAACAAAGAGAACAGAAAAATCAACAATAAAGAGAAAATTCATTTAATTCGTCTCCATGTTGGACAGCTTTCCTTATCAGAGGAAAACTTACTCCTGGAGGAAGACAAGCCCAGGACTCAGCCTGTCATCTCTCCTGAGACCAGGCAAGCTCACGTCAGCTCCAGGTCACATAAGAAGGCTTTGTTTTTAGTGCCTGCCCTAGTTGTAAGGTTCACTGCAGTGTTGCAAGATACCAAGCTGGTCAAAGATGCCTTTTGAAACAGAAACCAAAAGCAGAGGAGATTTGGAGTTTGGAAAACCGAAGGAATATGATAAACCGTGTTGAAGTTTTCGTCCCTAACTGATACCTACAACCTTCTCTTGCTGAGAGACATCTCTTGAACAAGCTTTCAAGAAGGATGTCACCCACACGGTCACAAGCCCTGCCAGCAAACCTCCTACAGTGTGGGCTCCTCTCTCCATGGAGCCACAGGTCCCGCCAGGAGCCTGCTCCAGTGCAGGCTTTCCACAGGGTTACAGCCTCCTTCAGGCATCCACCTGCTCTGATGTGGTTCCTCCTGGGGCTGCAGGTGGATCTCTGCTCCAGCATGGACCTCCATGGTCTGCAGGGGCACAGCTGCCTCACCCCAGTCTGCACCATGGTCTGCAGGGGAATCTCTGCTCTGGCACATGGAGCACCTTCTCCCTTCCTTCTTCACTCACCTTTGTGTCTTCAGGGCTGTTCCTCTCGGATATCCTCATTCCTCTCTCCAGCTGCAGGCTGTTGGGCAGTTTCCTCCTCCTCCACTTCTCAAATATGTCATCCCAGAGGTGCCACCACTGTCACTGGTGGGCTCTGCCTTGACTGGTCTCGGAGCCAGCTGGCATTGGCCCTGTCAGATATGGGGGTAGCTTCTGGCAGCTTCTCACAGAAGCCGCCCCTGTAGTCCCCTTGTTACCGAACCCTTGAAATATAATCCTGATACAGCACTGCATTTATTAATTTCTGGCTTCACATTCCTGTTCACCCGTCACAACTCTAGCACTGTTTCCAAGTTCAGTAAAGATGGTTTTCTTCTTTGAATTCGTTCGTTCTTATTTATTCAACTTTTACTGAAATGTATAAACCATTTCATGAAATAAGCGAAGTGGCTTTTAACAAGTTAGATAAGTGCAGGTCTCCATCCAGCCCATGACCCAAACTGAATATTCACAAGGAAGCAAATGTTATCAAGAAACCTGCCTGTGGCCTGGACAATTGCTTCTTACCCAAGAAACACAACCCAAAATCTCATTTATTCACTTTGTTCCAGGACCAATGGCTTTTCTTTGTTCCTTATGGGTGGGCATCTCCTTTCGTTTCCTCTGGAACCTGACAAAGTACTCTTGAAAAGTAAAGGTCCCTTGGAGATAGGAAATTTACTGGGTAAAAGGAATGCTGCAAAAGCTCAGTTGCTTTAAGAATCTTGTTTTGCGGATCGGCTCACTAGATTTCAGTGAGGAGAGTAAATCATTATGGAGTAATTATAAGGCACCTCACACATTCTGAAGTATATTATTAAGTTATACAACAACATAATCAGCCACATGGGAACCCCTACGTAAAGTCCAGCTCTCAAGAGGCAAGTAAAGGCAGTCATAAGATGGACACACATAAAAAGAGGGTACTGAATGGTCCCAAAAAATTGTCTTTTGAGAAATGCCATCTCATCACTGAATCTCTATTTCGCCTGATACTGTTCACTTTTATAGGTTGAAGCTATTACTGTAGTTGTGGGAATTTTTATCTTAAAAAGGTGGTGATGAGTCACCTGGTCAATTTAGCACAAATGAGAATTCACTGGAGGCTTTCTGAATGGTAATGCCTTCTTAAACTCAGAGCTCAATTAAGCAACTGAAGACTGATTTCCTTTAGGGGAACTTAGGCACAGGTGGAAGTAAGAAACACGGTTTGGGTAGGAAATTCCAGCCCAGAAACGATATTGTAGATCTGGAGTTTAACAGAGAGTTCTAATCAGTTGGGAATAATGTTTAAAACCGAAAAAGTTTCATGTAAACTTCAGAGGCAATGCCCACCCAGCAGAGCACGTGTTTGGGCACCCAGACTACCCACGGCTCTAGGCATGTAGTACAGAGGAGCTGCAGTAAGGCGTTCAGGACTGTCTAAAAGTCCCACCAGGAAAGCTCTTGCCCACTGCCTGGTTATGTTGTTGTGAAGGGAGTCAGGAGTTCAGACGCTCGTCCTGCCTCACGTTGGTCCATTCCCCCAAGCCAGCCCATTGCCTCCCCTGCACGGACAAGTAGCCAGGAACACACGGGAAGTCGTGCCATGTTCTCTGCTGTGCATGCCCACAGCTCTGCTGTGGTTTCAGCCATAGAACAGGCAAAGATGTCCTTCCACATGAGGCCAGAAAAAGCTCTGACAGTGCTCCTGGGATTCTTTTCCCTGTTTTCAATCCTCTGACATTTCACCAGCAGCCAGCATAAGAGCAAAGCGAGAGTCATGCGGCATTAACTCTCCTTGCACCTGCAGCCACAGCCTCCCAGTGCTGCAGCATGGGTTTGCAGGCTCTCCTGGGAGCAGCCCTCTCTGAGCCCTCACTCCAGTCGCTGGTGCCTTCAGACAACTCAGAGCAGAGGAGATCACACAAGAAGTTTCATGTCTTCCATGCTAACAGATGCAGAGGCATGGTTTTGGTAATGTGTTCTCTTCAATTAAACAAAATCTTTCTCTAAAGATGTTTTGAATTATGGGGTTTTGTCTTTTAAATGGGCCACGTTAAGGCTGTGGATGCCCATCTGAAATATTTTCATCGCATTTTGAAAGAGATGTTTACGCAATATTTTCTTACGAGTTTTTGGAAGCTTTATCAAACTTAGTAGCTTTAAGGATTCCCATACAAAATTCATTTTCTTTTTCTAATTTTCTTTCTTTGTGTTAGTTGGATGGAATCATACCATTTGTAAAATGTACTGATTGCTGCTATTTCCAAGCAGGGCATAGAGAACGTGCGGAAAAATTCGTTTTGGACATACAAGAAGAGAACTAGCAGTTGGTTTACCAGATTAGCAGAAAGGTATCTTTCAGCTTAGAGGCCGGCTTTTAAAAGCTGTCCTTGTTCTGCCAAAAAGTAGACTGGCCATTACAAAAGAGACAAATACCAAGACTGGAAAAGCAATTAATCCTTGACAGATACCTTTCAGGAATAGCATACTTCCTGATGTCACTACCTTTGCATTTGGGTTGGTTTCTAAAAGGATTCAGTATTATTATCATACATTATCACTCTTGGAAAATGCTAAAACATGGTCTCACAAGAGCTACAGAGCACGTGTCTGGTTCCGTTTTGAAGAAGAGACTGGGCAGCCACGCTATGAATCTGGGCCTGAGGGACAGCTTTGATGCTGCTAACCTCAGGGAGAAGGAACTGCATTCCTACAGCATTCATTAGGTGTAATGGAAGTGGAAACATAGGTTAGAAAGAACGAGGAGACTAAAATAGCATATGAGAATAGGGGGGTTATTTTTACACTCCAATGCACATGGAGTGCCCATTAATTTTAATAGGAGCTTTGCACTGCAATTATTAATAGGAGAAGGTGCCCCATTGTATTCTTTTAGGGCACTCTGGCCATGTTCAGTGACATTGCAAAGGAAGGCTGAGTTACTGTCGACATAGGGGGAATGGAGAAAGGAAATGAAGCTGCTGTAGTAGAGAGGTTCCTATAATATAAACCAAGATTACTTAAGAAGTGGGACTGGGGTTGAGGTTTCTGACAAGACACCGACCCTAAGAAGGGGAGGTCAAGGAAAGGGATTGCACTGCTGCAAGTTACTGTGGAGAGCCCCATTTACTCTTCTAGAAACAGCAGAGAAATAAATCTGAAGAGATTATCCAGCTATTAAAACACTTAAAATGTTTCAGGCTATCACCAACCTGAAAACCTGGCTGTGTTAATTTGGCCTTAAGGCTGCCAGAAATCTTTAAAAACATCCAAGTGGAGGATTAATGGGTGTACCATTATCGTGATGGATGCTGTGTGGCACAAATCAGGTCTCTAGATAGGTCTGTTGGGATGGTCAGCAGAATCTAAGAAGGGAAAATTCTGCTCTCCTCTTCCAAAGCCAGGAAATGGTCTCAGCTGACACATTGGGAATCTGTGTCACTCTGCCTTGCTACATGTCCTGTGTATTACTATTACAGCTAATATTTCTGGACTACCACAACGGCATAATCAGGGACTGTGAGCTTATAGAACTATGTACAAAAACCAATCACAAAAAGCCAAAAATATTCATAGAATCATGGAATGGTTTGGGCTGGAAGGGACCTTAAAGACCATCTGGTTCCAACCTCCTGCCATGAGCAGGGACAACTTTCACTAGACCAGTCTCCTCAGAGCCCCATCCAGCCTGGCCTTGAACCCTTCTGGAGATGGGGCATTCACAGCTTCTCTGGGCAGCCTGTTCCAGTGCCTCACCACACTCTCAGCAAAGTGTATAATAATGTATGAGTATAATAAGGGTTTTGCATGTAGCTCTATAAATTCATAAATAAGTATAGATAAGATGAGGTGAAGTACAACAGTGAGCCGATACATCTGGCTGCAGTCATACCACACTGTTAACTTCACTGTTATCAGCTGACTTACCTACATGTTTTGAAATGTCAGCACTTACAAAATGTTAGAATCATGTTTTTGCTTTGTGGACCTATGTTTCATTAAATTAAATGCTTACAAGCATCAGTTTAATTTTCCTTCATTACAGACATTTTCCTTAGTATAACAGAGAGCTAAAGGAACATAAAAAGTAAATTATTTCTAAAATCCTGGTGCTTTTATGCCCGTTAACATTGGCTTTTCTGATTCAGAGTAGAAGTTAAGATTTATTGAGTGACATCTGGTTAATTAAAAGTCTATTTCCTATGGCGTGCTACAGGAATCATAATGCAGCAAGTCAACATTGAGAGAGTAATTAAAGTGCGCTTAAAGAGCACAACTAACCTTGTAGTTCACTGTAATTAGAAACAAAATGGGAACAATATGTTTAGAGAATTACCTCCTTTATTAGGTTGCCATCAACAGAAACCTGTTTATATATTTGAATTCTCATTTTGCAAGCTTCCATTTTACTTGTACCCGTCAGTATAACTTAAAACCTCAGCATGGATGACTATAGCAGAAGTAAGCAGAGCTCAGTTCCGTTTTCAAGACATGCTGTCTCAGGGGCACGGAAGTTACTTTGGTATGCAGCATCTCCTTCTAGGTTGTTATTCCATTCTCTTTGACTGCATCAACTGCAGAAGATTTAGGAAGTTACCAATAGTATTGCAGTCATTGGTAAATACCTGCTAGAAAGTGTAAAGCTACCATATCACCAAAATATACAGTGGCCTTTCCCTGGGTTTCTATCAGGTTGTGCTTTCAAAGCCTCAGCTGCTTTTTGTGAACAGCAGATTTCCAAGGGATTCTGGCTGTGAGAGGGAAGGGAGCCTGGGGTAGTAGGGAAGAAATGTCAAGCTCGTCAAGAAATTTTCTGTGTTGCGATAAAGTAATGGTACCTCTTAACTGAACAGACACTGGTGATCTGTCTTGGCACTATTCAGTTTGCGGATGTGGAGGTGGCCATCCAGCCCTTCCACATCAGGTCTCACTGCCCACCTGGGCCTTTCTCTCAGAGCTGTGTCCCCAGTTACCTCCTCCCCCAGCTGACACCTTCCTGCCAGCACAGGGCACCAAATCGTCTGCCAAGCAGGGAAATCTGGCCCCTCATTTTCGTTATAACTGACCTGAAGGAATACATTAAAATCTTCAACTGAGATCCACCAAAGTATAAGAAGTGACCTCCTTTTGTTGGTCCAAGGATTCTGAGTCATAGAGGGCTTGTAATGTGCAGGAAATGGCCAGAGAACAAATCCTGTTTCAAATCTTTCATGTTTAGAAGACTCTAAGTAAAGTTCAAAGTAAAAAGAAAAATTAAAAAATAAAAAAAGATCAGCTAAATCTAAAATCCGTGAAGTAGTCTCAAGGATTTTTTGTTTTCATCAATGAAGATAAATTTATTTGAGCCTTCTGCCTAGGCTACCTAATGTCATAATTCTCTTTGGCTTGTCAGGGTGGTTACAAAAGGGACAATTACAGTGTCTAATATTATGGCTTAAAGGAATGCAGGGCAGGATTAAGTAAGCATTTATATAAACAAATTGCATTTTTATTCCAATGAACGTGAAAAATTCTCTTTTCTTTATAAAGAACATGAATATGAGAGGCAAGGCAATACAAGGCAGAGCTTTATGTGTGCACATGGTGTACAGCAACCTGGAATAGTGTGTTTGATCAGAGTTCTGACATGGGATTGCTGGCAACAGTTCCCATCTGGTGTAACCATCACAGGCACAAGGATGACTGCAGGGCTGGAATACCATCAATTCATGAGCTGTGAGCTGCATCTGGAAGATCAGAAATTAAGCAAACGAAAACTTCTCAACAGCCTGACTCCCGTAACTTTGGTACCTATCTGAACAAAGAAAAGACCCTCAAGGTGAAGACAGGCGAAGGGGAGGCATTTTACCTACCCTAGCTGCTGACACCATGGCATATGTTTGTTAACAAGAGCTCTAAGAATTCAGACACCATGTTTTGCTTCAGCAGAGCATCTCAGCCTCTGGTTTTACCGTTTATCTAAAAATCTCGGTGACAATTCCTCCATTGCTCTCCCACTGGGTCTCCTGGGTCAACTTGTCTGAATACCTCTGAACCAAAGGCTTCATTATATGAACTAATATCATGTGATTAATTTTACATTACTAGCCTTGGCTCAGTTTTACACGTTGATTCTCTCTTTGGTATGTACCAGCTTCAGGTTTTCCACAGTGTGTCTTTCCTGATGAAAGTTTCGCTACTTGTGAAATATTCCTTATTTTTAAGAACTGTGTTTATAGAATTAAAAAGAAACAAACAAAAACAGCAATTAAAAAACAAAAACAAAAAGGAAAATCCACCACAAACCACACAGTATTTTGCCCTAGAACAGAAGGAATGCCATGAGTTTGCTTACAACTGACATCAGACTTCAGCCAGGCACATGTTCTCTTCCTCTGTTCCCCATTTTAAGCTTGCAAAGCTCCTCTTTGGGGGCAATTGTCCTGGTTGCTCATCCTAAATCAAGCTCCACATTAGCCCGCAGCACAAGCCTCAAAGAGCTCTTTTAAATAAATGAGTCTCACAATAACTTTCTTTGCAACTCGTTAGCATTCCCATTTCAGGTAGAAGATAATATATGCAACACATTAACAGTCTTTACAGAACCTTTATGTTTCCTTTTAAACTGAACAGGCCTGAGAATACATCTAGTTTCTCCCCAACTCTTGCACTCTAATAACTTACTTAGCACACTATTACCAAATTGCACTTTACTTTTATATTACCTTTTCTTCCAATTTTGTTTTCAGAATTGCCATTCTGTCCTTTTCTCATTTCTCAGAAATGCTTTGCACTCTGCTAGGAGTTTATTCAAATAAACATCATGACTGATCCAAGTACCTGGATTTTTTTTCTTTTCTCTTTAGCAAGAATAGGAAAAAGTGCATGAAACGAATAAGGTTTACTCTCAGTGTTCCAAATATTTTCACTGATGGCAGATTTTCTCACCACCTCACAGTCCATCACAAAACAAATAGCTTATAAATTTCTTTGTCCTGATCTCCATCCTGTCTTAATGGTCCACTAGTTCTGCTTGTTTACGTCCCAAATTTTACATCTTCCATGGAGTTGTTTTCATAATATACACAGGATATGGAAGATCTCATGAGGCTTTTAGCAGATCCTTCATATCTAATCTCTCTCAAAATAGCAGCAGCAGCACTATGCCTCTGTTCTTCCCCATATCAGACCACCATGAAGGAACCATGGAGGGAACAATTTATCCATACACAGGTCTAAGAATGGACTGTTGCCCTGAGTATCATCTGTCTGATCACATACAGTGAGTATATGGGAAAGAGCTCAAAGGCAAAGCAATAAAATTAAGTCCTTATTAACTGCAATTGTACTAATTGTTAACCAAAACATCAGTTCCAATGCTCAAATCTGCCATTTTGTGATTACATGACACAGTGAATTGAACCTGGAGCTCTTGGTTGACTTCTCTGAGACACAGATTATTTCTCTCCACAGGGTGTAGTCTCAGTTTAAAGACTTGGAGTGGCACAAAATCCGTTGTATATTCAAGGGCATTTCACCATGTATCTGAATTCCTGCATCTCATTTCTAGTCTCTGAAGTTCTTGATGTGTTTTTCCTGCCCATTCAATGCCTTTGTTTGGAATCTTAAATGTTTTGCCATATGAAGTCTTTCCAGGGAACAAGGAGCCAAGTCGCACTGTGCTGGGTCACTTTCAGCTTGCAGTCACTCTTGCCTCCTCTGTTGTGGCTCTTCTTGAACAGCCAGCAGCACTTTGACACATGGGTACTGCTCACTTCTGCTCTGCAGACAGCCAAGTGCAGCTTTATTAGAATTTGGAGTGAGTCCTTCGCCAGAAGACTGGTTCACTCTGGTTTCTCAATCCACGACGGGCAGGCAGACTCATTGCCACAACTATGCTGTCAAATTTAAAGGAAAAAAAAAAGGGGAAAATACTCATCTTAAAGTCAGATGTGCTTTGTCTAAGGCCACAGAATTATTTCCTGGCTTTTAATTATGGTCTAATGTAGATGCATATACATTTTAGCTATAGCTGTGTGCCTGCCCTAAGCAAAGGCTAAGTTATGATGGCTCACATCTGCTTCTCGGAACCTGCCTCTCAACTCCTCCATTTCCAGACGTGATGCGATAAATGCCAGCAGAGTTTGGAAAGGTGCCTCTCTCAGGATACACAGAGAGCATCTGGATGAAGACATAGGTTCAGTCCTCTCTAGAGGATAAGTGCCTCAGGTGCTTAGGTCTTTTGCAAAGGGCAGACAGGATCTTGCCATAATTATGCCTGCAAATAACACATGAATTCTAAGCAAACTCCCAAATCAGGGGTACTTTGGGTGCCTTTAGCTCTATTTTGATGTTCATAAAGTGTTTGCATTATCAGTATTTAAATCAAAACAAATATTTCCAATTTGTTTAACTCCACACTTTTATTTTCATTCAGTAATAGATGTTGAAAACCAAAGATGAAGTTGAGGGGGGTGTTTTCTCTTTATTATTTCCCTTTTCTCTCTCTATCACCAAATGCCTGTCATATTCTAATTTCACTCTTTTTTCCCCCAGTTTCTCTGAACTTCTAAAAACTTTCTCAAGCTTGAATATCAGTTTCAAGGGTATTGAAATAGCAATTAATCACAGCTTTAATTTTTCTCCTTCTTCCTCTGAGACTTTGTGAAAGTGGAAGAAATCTTGAAAAGTTAAGAAGTCAAAAAGAGAGTAAGAAAAAAAGAGAAAAGTCCCTCTGAATCCAATTCATTTTATTGCACTCAGTAAAAAAAATGTGCATGCAGATGGAAGTTGTGTAGGCTGAGATGGAGAGATGTTAAAATAATATTGATTTTAAAAGGTCTGGTGAAAAGTATGACCTGGAAATAACTTAAACAATAAAAACGAATCAAAAATTGTTTGAAAAGTTGTTTTCCTCTTTAAATAACCTTCCATTGCTCTAGAGGAACGGTATCCCAGTAGAAGGCATAAGCAGAAAAAAATATAAATATTCTGAAGTCATCCTTGAATTGCTCATTTTAATTAGGGTTTTGTAAAAAGAAGTTTCAAAGGGAACAAAAGAGTCACAAAAGCATCCATTCATGAAAAAAAAAAAAAGAAATAAGTGTCTATGTACAGTCACCAAAACTCTATCTTGGAGCTGTTGTATTTCATATATCTCCCAGTTTGCTTGACTTCACATTTCACTTGAATTGTTAGATTTTAAAAAAGAGTCTACTTCTAAATGAATAATCTTGTATTCCAGCCACCTGCTAAAGTAAATATCAAGGCATTTTCCAGTTTACCAAAACACTCCAAATGAATACTGTAGGTGTCTACAAATAGTGAAATGAGACTACTACTATATTTGCATGTAGCAGAACAGGCAAAGAGTCCAAGTACAAATCTAGGGCACGAGGATAAGTAGCTGGAGCAGACTGGCTTTTGTAGTAGAAGGGAGATTAATCTTGCACAGGGTGCAAATCCAGTAACCCCTGTGCCAAGACAGGAAACAACATTATATAAACAACATTATAGACCCTACTGCAATATTAGAATATTAGTTTAGTACAACTGACAGAGGGTCAAGAAAGAAATTAATTGAATTGTGTTGATTTAAATCAATTTAGAGAAAAAAAAATAACAACCTCATAAGTAAAGGTTATTCCAATTACAAATCCCAGCTTTTCATCTTTTTAGGAAGGGATTACATGAATCAAGAAGTATTATAGAAAAAAATACAGTGGTGGGAGCATAAGGAGTTAAACTGAAATCTCATTAATGAGGAAGATAAGCAGACTGCATGATAAATTGTTGCTCCAATATAATAGAGAATGAGGAAGAAGCAAAGCAAATAAAGCCAGGAGGAGCTCAGCGTGTATTTTAAATACTTACAAGCTAAGAACATACCCTTTATGTTTTAAAAGTATTTTCCAACCCGTGAAACACACTCATCCATATAATTTATCTGAAGGAGATCTATTCACATATTCACTGCTCTTTGCCATAGTCACAGAGCTAGACGAAAGCCTTTCTTTTTGGCACCCTTTATATATAGATGGCATATGGTGGCAGCATCTTGCGTTACTTATTTGTAATTCCGGGTGCACAATTTACGCTCTGAGCTTGAGAACCCTCGTTCTGCCAGCCTACTCTCTCTAAACTCATGCCAGCAAAACTTCTAGTAAATACTGTTGTCCTCATGAAAGCCTTGTATGACTGCTCACCAGGACAGGAGTGCCCTCCAGGCTCAGTGAAACTCTTCCAGTTAACTTCAGTGGATGGCAAAGTCCAAGAAAAATGATGTCATATTCACACCACAGTCAAGTGCAGAAGGAACCAGCATAGCCCCAACTGATAAATTAGTGATTCTTACTTGACCATAAACCTCTCTCTCCTTCCCTCCCACTCTTTGAATACAGAAATATCTCTATAATTTATCTAAATCAAATTAAGTGAACCAGTAAGTTAATTGATTTACGTATTTTAAGAGCAGAAGGAACCTCCGTGATCATGTGTTCTGGTCTTCATAATGAGGATCTGGAATGTAATCCAGTTATTGCTGGGTCACCATTATCAAGGTCATGAAGTGATGCCAGCACGAGTCTTCTAGAGGGACACACAGGCTTGATCAGAGACTTCAGGCCACCCAGAGCAGCTAAGGACACCATGTACCTCTGGTTGCCTACAGCACGTTAAAAACAAGCATCTAATTTCCACTTGGGGTTTGTGCTGATTTGGCTCAAGGCACTTGTGAAATCTTCCATTGCCATACTGAAAGGGATACCATTCCCCTTTCTGCCAGTGTACCTCATTTCAGACTATGATGAGGTGGCCTAAATGAAAACAAGGAAAGAGTTGTGTATTTCCTGAAGACAAAAATTAATGTCTAGCAGGCCTAAATTAGAGAGATGAATTAGTACAATAATTGTAATAGCTTGCATGAAGCCAAACTAGCATCAGCTGCTATGTTTTAAGGGGAAAAAAATTATGCCCTCTTCTCTTTTGTGCACACCACTATTTGTTGAATATTAATATATTTAGATGTTCAATTCCTATTTCCCCCACAAGGCATTATATAGTAATATATATGCAAAATATTAAAACAGAAATAGATTTGCCTACACATCAGCATTTCAAACGCTCATTAACGCCAGGACAAACAAAACACCATGTTCCAGTCCTCTCTACATCATCTGTTATTTGGAAACACTAGGTATAATGAGGCAGAACCTTAATATTTGTCAGTGGAAAAAAGGTTGTTTTTCATCTTTCATTTCCTACAAACATGATACAATGCCCTTACACAGGTTAGAAACCAGAAAGCTCCAGGCCTGGATAATGGAGACACAGATCCAGAACACAGATGTCCCCGAGAAGGTACTGTTTTCCCATGTACTCATCAGCACTTTATGGTGCTTCTGCCACTGCTCTTGGTCCATCTCCTTACTGTTTGTTCTTTGTTTCAAACCAAGAGACTAGGGAGTCTGTTTTTCATTAAGGGCTAACCTGAACATATTTGTGAGGATGCTCCAGTGCCAGAAAAAAATGTAATTTATTGTACAAGTCTTTTTCAATGCTACACAGTGAATTTATTAATCCACTGTAACCAGTGCTGAGGCCAGTTGAAATCACCAGTCCGTGGCCACATTTAGTCAGGGTGCAGCTTTGAGACGTATGATGTTATTAGTGTTATTAGATGTACCTGGAGAGTACACAACAGAGGAAACAAGATGTGTTTCTAGGAGTACAATGCTCCTCAACAGCACAGACGTTTTGTTTTCACACCTGTTCAGACAGCTTCTACTGTGATTGTGTAATGACAGGTGGGAAAAACCTAAAAAGCAATAACATAATGTATGCTGACATTATTTCAGGTTACTGTTTGTGAGGAAGTTTCTGATGGGACAAGATGGAATTGGATGATAAAATATTCTGGAAACCTTGATTCTAGCCTAAACTATATATTTTGTGAGACCAGGCATGTTGCCAAATCATCAATTCACTGCTGTCCTCGTCTTTTCCAATGTAATTCTCAGAAGAGTTCTGTTATGACGAAGTACTCTGGTGGAAAGGTGTGACATTTTCCATTTATTTTGTGTTAGAATAAACTACATAAAGGAAAAAAAAAAAAGAGCATAAAGCATCACCAAAAAAATGAGGTGTTGTTTTTCTTAACAAAAAAATTAACAATGATGGAACAGAAGTTTCCAACTGGAGCAGCGACCAACTAAAGAGAACTGTTTGCACTATAATATTGCAAATCAAGGCAAATTAGTTTTAAAATATTTAATTAAATCACTTTTTCTTGCTTTTCAGAGATATTTAGATTATTTTGCATGAGGGGCTTTATTTTTTTGGTTGCTTTCTTGTGTTGCAAGAGTGATATTTTTAATACTACCACTTGATATCAGAAAAAAAATCAGAACAGAATAACTAGCCTTTTAAGAAATTTAAGGTCAGTAATAAATGCATTGAACAGTTTTATATCCTTTCTTGTCTTTCTCCACCAAGGTCTTGAGCAGCTTTCAAATCTTTTCATAATTTCCCTGTTTTTCTCCTTCTTATCTATTTGAGAGATGGAATCTGCTCTGAAATCTGAATGCCACCGGAAAACTTTAGCAACATATTACCAATTTTCAAAATATATGTGTGCTAGTGAGGCATTTCAGCACACGAGATCCCAGGCAGATGCATATAGAACTGAAATTTGGGGGTATGTAGCTGTTTCTCTGATTTGTAACCTGTTTTCCATGCTTCAATCCTGTAAATCCGGTAAACAAGATAGGTATACCTGATAAAGAAGGTATAAGTCACTAGAAAGAATCACCTCCTTCTTCTCAGATATTTGCCATTCTACAAGAGCCATCAGCAGATGGCATTTAACTCAAGACAGAATAATTTTTAGCTTGCAGGCATGACAATATATTAATATAGGCATAAAAACAACCTGTTTCTCATATGCACCATAAAAAAGTGACAGTCCTGTATTGACACCCCTAGTGTGCAGCTCCAGCAGTGGCCAAGGATGACTCTTCTACGGGTCAGAGAAGTGCCATGAGTGTAAGGGCCAGCTGTCAAAATGGACTGTAAAGAACAAATCCCCTGGACTCCCCACACACCCATCTTGTCCATGATGACACTCTAGGAAAGCTCCGGCCCCCAGAGGTGCTTTGCAGCTCAAACCCATCTTAGCAGCACTCACTGAAACAACTTTTCTTGCTGCTTTTCACCCAAAATGAATGCACTGAATTCCAAAATGCCATCATCAGCCTCCACGGGATTTTATTCCTCCTGTATCTGTGGCACCAGTCTTCCTTTCAATCCTGTGAAAAATCAAGGCGAGCCTCAAAGCAATGCAGGCTCCACTTGGCCAAGGGAGGCAGCCAGTGTCACCACCAGGACTACACTTTTGGGAATGGCAGCATGGGAGGTTGGTATCATTCGTAGCCACCAGCAATTAAAGAATAGAAAATCATAATTTTTAGGCAACATGCCATCAAAAAGCAAATTAAGCACCAACCCCTTCATATTCTAAAAATTTTCAAATATTTGTTGAAATAAGAAGTCTGCTTTTCTCAAGGCATTGTCTTTTCTCTTGTACCATTTCTTTTCTATCGCATAAGGAACAGGGAGTTTGGCTGAGGCTTCTACTGCCTGCCTTGACCATGGCAGCAGAGATTTATCATCACGTCTCCTGGTGGCCAGAAAATGCTTAAACCTGATGGATGCTTTAAAAAATGTGGAAACATGCCTATTAGTACTAACCTTTCCCCAGGAAACCACTCAGCAAGGACAGTCCCACACTCTAGTTGGTTTCTAAAATGGTCTCCTTGGGTTAGAAATGATTAAGGGAGTCCTTGCCCTCGTTAAGTCCTATTGCCAGGGAATAAATGAGGAGGGAGGAAGGTGGCTCACCGAGATTGCCAATAACAAGCATGAGCCAGGAAAGTGAGGGTATGGGAGGCCTTTGCAGTCAGCAGCACAGCTGACTCAGCTCACTCACCAAAGAATATTTATTGTCCAAATAGTTCCCAAATCATTTTCTGTGACAGATAGGAGCTACAGGCAGAAGGCAGGGCAGTGCTAGCTGGCTGTGCATATGCAAGTTCTGGAGATGTTCTCAGGTGTGGAAGTCATCCCTGTGGGAGTGCTCCTTGGGCAGCTTTCATTAGAAAGGACTTGTTTGCACTGTGAGGACCCTGGTCACAGGAGTCACAACAACCAGAAGCAGACTGCAGTTAGTACAGGATATAAAATGCCAATATTTGATCAGTGGAACAAGGCCACTGAAATTTTCACAGTGAATTAGTACAAATTCTAGATGACAATAAGGCTACACAGTCAAATAGTAAGGAAGAGCATCCTAGTTAACTTGGTTTCCTTAACTCTGAAAGAGGCATTATGATTTGCAAAGATTTTAATTTGTGCTTGTGCAGAAAATGGGTCTATCATGACTTATCTAAACTCTCTGGAAACTTCTACTATGATTTCCTGCTGTTTTTATCCGTATGCTCCTCCACAGATTGATGGGGCCTAATATGAATAAGAATCGGGCCCTTGGTTTCCCTTTTGCTGCTCAGCATCCTCAATATCCCTCTGCAGAATCGGGTAAAACATACCACTTTTCAACGTCCTGGGGCACAGCACTTAGTCATTCAGTGACTTTAATAATGACACAGTTTTAGGTCGGAGACCTGATACAGCTTTAAATCTGAAAACTGAAAGCCTCTTTTAATAGAGTAAGGCCTCTAATTCCAGCCATTTAAGGCTACATCCACACACCCTATAATTAATATTTGTTCTCTGAGAACTGCAAACATAACAGATGTTTAAAAAAAGAAAGGGCAAATCTGTGGTCTGCTTGGGATAATGCTGAACAAGAGCTTGTTTATGTCAGGATGCAGAATGAATGGAATATAATATGACAAAACAACTATGCTGTTCTCACTTGGCAAGAACCAGACAATGAAGCTACTGCAGAGCTTGCAATGGTGGAGTTGGCAGTACACTTCATTTTAATAAATCGTATTACATTCGACACTTAATTTGTTTAGAACAAGTCAGGATTCCTTCAAGTGAGCTAATTAATGTCCTTTTAATGCCCAAGAATAGGCAATAGGAAGCACTACATACTTACACACATATATACATGCACACCCACGTATACATTTATACTTCATGGAAGCAGCAGTCGGCAAAAGCTGGGAAGCCACCTTTGTGTATAGAAGAATTCTTCCATTCCTCATTCTTGCTCATCATTCCAGCTTTCTGTCAAATCCTACTTCTATACCAGTTATTTAAGTATGTAAGCTGTGCTTTGTATACAAATTCATTTAAATGCCCTAGTCCTTAGGATTCCATCTTTCTGTCACTTGCTGTTTCCACTGCTAAATACACAGAAATTCATGTTGTTCAAGGCTGTTTTCTCTCAGTATCATTAATATCAAATATTCACAGCTTCTGACTCTTGCTAGAACCTCTTAATACATGACACATCAAATGAATGTAATCAGACTGATACCATGACTTCATGTTCAAATTTAACCCTGTACATGCATTAAATCAATCATTTGTTGACAGAGACTGTGTCATTCAAAGTATTGAGTTTGGAAGAAGCCATTAAAAGGATGTAACAGGGACTGCCTGTGCCATTGGACAACAAGTATGCACTAAATAGTTTAGCTAAGGTGGTAGAAATCCAGATCTCCCTTCCCACCTACATGAAATAATGAGAAATTCTCCAGTAAGACAGAAATGCGTAGAGAAAGGTGTTAGCTCTAAAACAAAGGTGTTCTCTCTGGTGTGGGTAGGAGAAAGAATTGGAAATGGAGACATGGCAACTGCAATTTTCTGATAACTCATATAAACCTTGTCTGAAAAAGCAGCTGGTTTTGGTACTCTTTCTCCTGGTATCTCATTTAGATATTAGGAGCAGAGACAAATCCTGACAGAAACACTGAAACTACTTGCTTTGATTTCTCAGTGAAGAATTTGTGACACTGAGTCTTAGAAGCAATTCCAAAAAAAAGAGGAGATACATTAATACAATGCATTTTAAAAGACTCATGTCATGTTGCATTTACTCTTGAAACATGACAGATGAATCTCTGACAGCAGAAGATGATATGTATGCATTCATGTATTTCCTAAGGAAAATAAGTACAAAAAAACTCCCTCAAAGGAAGAAAAGCCTGGTAAAACACTTCAGCATCAAGAGAGAGGAAAGTGTTCTGGGAGATAATTTTGTGACAGCAAACCAAAAAATGCCATTGATGAGACTAAGTGACTTCTCTCAATCATGAAAAATAAAATCTGGTTTAATAAAAAACAGGGCACAGAGGAATCATCTTAGAGATTTGTCTGTTTGTTTGTTTGTTAGGCAATCACTTTTAAATTAGCTTTGAAATTTCTGATCCTCTAATACTTCTGGAGATTGCCTGCTTTCTTTGCTCACTGTTATATATATGATAACAACAAAGGCTGAGGGATTTGGGGCTTATCACACTAAGCTTAGGCTGGAGATGCAAGATTCCTGCCCATACAGCTTGAAGCACATCCCACAGATCTCTCCAGGATCCACTGCCTTGACCCAGAAGCTGGCTGTGCACGAGACACATACTGCTAACAAGCCACCAGACACAGGCACGTGAAGGTCTCATTTGAGGGACATCACAGTCAGACCACAAAAAAAGCCCTGACCATGCAGCTGGCCAGCACAGCAGACAACTCCTTTTGCAGGAGGCAAGAGGAGGGAGCCATGCAGGGGGACACTGTGCTCCTCATCAGAGATTTGAGAGGTCATGAGAGCCTGCATCTACCAAAAAGTCCTGGTGGGGCATCAGAGGTGCTGATGTGGATCCTCATACCTTGCTGGAAAGCTCTGTAATCCCACAGAGCCCCAGCTGGATGGCACGGCAGGAGCAGAACTAATTACTGTTCAGGGAGGAACATGATGGAAATGTCTACATAACATAGTGCTTAACTTTCCTTCTTAATAGAGAGGCTATTAAAAAAGATGCTTTTTTACCTCATCAATAGTTCCAGCTCAACATCTGAGTTTCAGCTCAGTTTTCCATTCAATTAGGGCTATTAAAGTCATCTTGACATTTGAGAAGTTAAAATGATTTACAGAATACATAAGCTTGAGCTCAGTAGATAAAAGAAGCTGGTTTTTGATTGTGAGCCTTATGGATTTGATACTAAAAAAAGTCGGCGTGTCCTACTCAAATACTCCCCGTTACAATGCCAGATGGGAATCTGGCACTAGAAGCTGGAGCTGGAAATAGGCAGGAGCCCTGATTTGTGATGTGAAAGGCTAAATAATGCTCAGAAATAACTGTCAATCATTGATAGAGATTGAACCATTTTGCTAAAATGAAGTCTAAGTAGCCCATCTGAATAATTTATTGTTGCAGCATAATCTGCAGATTTCAGCTGTGATTACAATATAGGACTCTGTTAAAGACTAAAAAGTACAGAGAATAAAGCTCAGAATAAATCAGAATTGTAAAGCCACTGTCAGCAAGAGGAGAATAAAAGTTCTCAGCTCTGTGCACTGAAGGAGTTGTTTTGGGAGTTTCTGAGAATTTGGTCCATGAGTTCAGATGACAAGTTAGAAATCTAACTAGCATTCTGGGTTTTTTTCAGAAAGATGTTGAAGTTCTTCTTGAAGTTAATGTAAATTGTAGGCATCAACATTTCTGATAATTCAAGAACTTACGAATACATATTTCAATTTGGATATAATAAAATTCAATGCTTGGACATTGCCACAAGAAAACTGGGTGTTTCTGAGGAAAGCTCTGTCTCTGCAGATTATTGGGTTTTTGACAGAGGAACTAACACAGTAAGCCCTACTCTTCACTTCTGCCTCTAACTCTATTATTAGTATTAAATTAAGTTGGATGAATAAATAAAACATTGAAAACACTTTATAAATGGACCTTAGTCAGTGAGTTGGACTTAAACCCTTTTCCTATAACAAGAGACTGTTGCATTTTCACCTCAGTAACCACTCGATGGGACAAGCCCTAACTTACCCTGAAATGCTTTTTATGACTTGGACAGCTGTATATGACACACTGTTTTTATTCTTAGAGTTTTGAAGGCACGAGTGCTTTCAAGTCCACCCCCAAAACAGCTTTGGAGACAGCAGCTGTCTCCTTCCTCTCACACAATGGGGGCTCAGTCAAGGACAGTGGCTTCTGGGCAGCTTATGATGAGCATAAATAAAGAAATCAGAGCTTGATGCACAGGCTCTGAGAAGCACAGGAACGAAGGAAAAATGAAGAACGCAGTGGTCCAGATTAAAACCTGATGGATAGAAAGGCAGCATTAATGTTTGCACAGATGTCTCCCAGTGGAACCTGTCTGCAGTCTCTCCCTGTTAAGGCTGTGATGAATGACATGGAAGGAACAAAGACTGTGCTTTCAAGTCAGCAAGGAGAGGATGTAAACTTACTTTAAAATTAAAGCAAAACCTAAAAATGTGCTTTCCTCAGCAAAAAGTGATAGCTAGATTAAACCTCCCACTGAGAACAGGCCTAAGCAGAGAGAAGGGAGCTGTAAACAAAAGATTTCTTGCAATTATATTTGTGTCTTCTGGCCATTGTTGGATCCCCAAAGACTTCTAAGAAAGAGAAGAGAAAGATCCCGATACAGATGAAGGCAGCTGAAAGGTATTGCAGGCAAGCTTGGACTCCTAAGTTCAAACTGCCTCACTGGGTTTCTTCACCAGCCATGTTCTCTAAACATATGAAGATACAGGCAAAATGAAAGCAACAACAACAAAAAATTAAGCAAAGAACTCTATGCTGTAGAAACATACATGTAAAAATAGTGCACACAGGTAAATAGCTGAACTTCAGAGTAACCCCTTACATTTTTTGAAGTGTGCTTTTCTACCACGTGTATTTTCAGACTTTTTAAAAAGGTCAGCCCTGATGCTGGTTGTCCCATTCCCCCCACCCTCCACTCCAGGGGGACATACCAAAGCTTTCCATGCTGGCATCTATGGCAGAAGCAGTAGTTTTGTGTTTTCCAGTTTTTAAGGACATAATGTGCTGCTGGGTTACAGCAACAGACAGCCCCACCCAATACTAGTCTCAGTGATGACAGTGAAAGAGATTATTTATGGGAGCACATGAGCCTCAACACTTTCTCATACTTTACTTTTACTAGATTACTGCATATTCCTGCCAGTTTTTCTTTATATACTTGTTGGACATAAATGTGTTTAATCCCTTTTTCAGAGCGCTGACATGTCCTCATTCATGTCCAGTGGTGCCAAGCTCCAGAAGCTCATCACCTGTTTTCACAGTAGCCTTTCCTGCATCTGTTTTAAACTATTCTGCTTGTTTCAATCAGTGCCCCTTTCTGGGATATTTGATGACTGCTGATACCTACGGCAGGCAGCACAACTGGGATCTCCACAGTTCTGAAAAACCCCACTGAAATTCCCCTTCTTCTTCCCTACCAAGGAGGTGACTTCTCAGGAGGTAGAGTTGATTTAGAAATATTGTTTTCATTAATCAGATGCAATTTGTCAAAACTGGCAATGATTGTATAGTAACGAGAGTCCTTGGAAAGTGCAGTAGTCAGCGGTGTGAAACGGCATTTGCCAGCAGTAATTACTGTATTTCTATCCCTGTGCTTAGGTAAAGAAAATAGCTGTGACAATAGTTGGCAAACCAAGTCCTCATGATAAATTCCATTCCACCAGCAACCCTGTGCGTATTTTGGTTAGTTCTCTTGCCCTTCACTGCACAACACAAGCAAAACCTGCTCTAGTGTGTAGCAGTTTGTCATTTATCTATCAAAGGTATTTATAGAGCACTGGTCCCTGGAGAATTCGTGCTCTAGACCCACTGATGTGTTGGAAGAAAAGGAATAGGGCTTATTACAAAGGACTCCTTAAGCATTTTCTCGGCAAAAGGCTTGATGAAGCTGTTTGTATAGACCTTCCTTTGAAAAGCTAAAGGTTTTAGGAAAATATTATTAAAGGAAATGTTGCTCTCTGAATGCAAAAGAGGTGAAGAAAAGGAGATAGCCTAAGCTGTACAAAAACATCTGTTTGAAGAAAAAATGCAAATAAAGTTCAGAAATCAAGATTTTTTTTCATATACTGAGAAAATTGTTTCAGTTCACGTATTTCAGGTAGTTCCATGCCTCTCCAAAGCACCAAGGTTCCGAGCACCCAACTGAAAGAAAAGGTCATCCTGGTCAATCAGAATCATGTTTTCATCAGCAACACTGGTTGTAAGGTGAGGTCTCCTACAACCACGGCACAGGAAAAGATTATGGGGATTGAGGTCTCGTGTGGGACATGAGCTTTTAGTATTTTCCCCTTTGACAGTGCCCTATGCCCATCATCCCAATATTCATCTCCTCTGAAAAAGCTGGAAAAGAAACAAACCTGCTGAACCATACAGGCTGGAAAAACTCTGGGTTTAGACTTCTCATCTCCAACCACAAGACAAATGAAGAAACTTGTGTCTCAGTGTCTCAGGGTGTGATTTATGCCCTGCTCAACACCACCCTGAGTCCAAACTGACACTGGCAAAAACGGCTTAATGGGAGCCAAAGTGTAACCCAGACATGAGGTTAATGCTGTACATCACCTCCATAAACACTAAGAATTATTGCCTGCAAGAAAGACGAATGCAGGCTGTTAGCTGGACCATGAGGGCTGGGTCTACACATGACAGGTTTGAGCACTGTCTTGGTACAGGGTGAAGAGCTGCAGCCTACCAGCCCGACATTACTCCTCCTAGCACATCGAGCCCACCCAAATATCAGAGCCATTTCCAACAGCCTCCTTCCCTCTCTCCTCTGTCTCCAGAGGGCATTGTCAAGAAGTCTTTCTGGCATAATTTTAAAACTAGATGAGATCAAGTATGCATTTAAGAATAAATATGTTTAAAACAACAAGCCCTTCAAACCCATCTGTTGCTGCAGAACATAAATTCAAATACTACTCATACACACTTTAACTCAGTGCTTGTGAGAAAAAGAAAAAGAGATTAAGCTATTTGATGATTTCCTTGACAATAGTCATATGACATGCCCCTCCTTGGGGCTAAAAAGCTGGCTATTTTTCATGGCTATGTAGCACAAAGTGGCTCATTTTAAGGCAGGTTCTCCTATAGCCACTGGCAGGAAAAAGTGAAGGGTTTGAAGACTGGAGGTTGAGGGATATTAGGAGGTAGGACCTAAACACCCTGCAACTAACAATGGATGAAGAAGAGACAAAAAGTTGGAGTGGGATGGAAAAAAGAGAACTTCCCACAGAGATAAACTGGAGTTCCTTTAGTGAAAATAACATCCTTTAAATTAGGAGACCATTTCCCAGTGTTCAGGAGTGGGACAGTGGAATCATGGTATCCTTACTGAGCCTTGCTGGAAGAGGCAGGCAGAGTTTTACCTCCCACAGGTGAGAAGTGGGGAATGGGCGTGGCCAGCACAGGCACTACATAAGAAGAACAGGGAAAGGGACCCCAAGCGCCCCATGGAGCTGGCTGGAAGGCTCATAGCTGGTAGTTTGGCAATCCAAATGACTTCATTTCAGCAAAGGCTTTTTATCTGCCATCACCACCGGAGTCCGTGGTTTTTTCCTTTGTAGGACAGCAGCTGACCATCCGGGTAACCTTACCACGGGTGAGAGAGGCTCTAGGAAGCTTCTCACAGCAAATCAGGCTGGCTTCACTCTTCTTCACAGCCAGACAAGGAGGGAGGGAGGGAGGGCCTTGGTCAGATGGTCCCAGGTCAGATGGGCAGAAACCAAAGCTCCTGGGTTTGCTTTTGCCTGCCTTCCTCTTGGCTTCCTCCCTCCTGGTGACGCTGGAGGCAGCAGTGGCTCTGTGGTGCTGAAGGACTGCCTGTTATCACTTTGATGTGATTCCAAGGCTTTCCAGCAGAGCAGCGGTGAAAGAATGGAGCAGCAATTTAACGGCCTGTATCTCAGCTAAGTATAAATGAATTTTCATGGGCAGAAGTGGAGAGGAAGAAGCATTATCTACCCCAAGCACTTGTCTTCAGCTGAAAATCTCAAAAGCCTGACAGAAGCAATGCTGTTAGACTTTCTTATAAAAAGTCTCCAAGAATTCTTATGATAGCACATAATATCCGAAATATAGGGTTGCTACTGACTTTCCTAAAAAGAGACAACTATAATACAAGTGGTACTCGATCAAAAAAACCCCCCCGACATTTAAATCTGTGTGTTCCAAAGAAGTTTCCTCACACAAGATATTTCTGTTTAGTTAATAGAAAGAAAAATATGAATGGATGGTATGCTGGGCATTACTTTTGATCAAAACTATGGCTTCCTCTTTTTCCTACATGTGTTTTATAAGGAAAAAAAAAAAAGTCAAAAAGGACAGCAGTAATCCCAAGACTAAAAAACATAAGTTATGAAAACAAGTTAGAAAACTATGTTCATAAGTAGGGATTTAACAGAAGTGACCAAAATCATAAATAACTGAGATAAGAGAAGCTTATTTTTTAGCTTCAGTGCAGAAGGCTGAATAAGGAGAACACAACTGGAAGTTAAAGAAAAATAAATTCAAAGTAAGCTTTAAAAAAATCACTTTTCATCTCTCATAGCTGTAAGCAGGTTAAATGACCTGCTGCTCAAAGCTGGGAGGTGATGACCTTGGGATTGCTCCAGAAGGGGACTGGACTAGAAAGTGTTGTAAAATAAGGAAACTGTACTAAATGAAATAGCTGCTACTTCCTGGTTCCCATGTGTTCTGCTTTTATAAATGTTTCTGCTTTAAATATCATCTACCCATGCTGGTAAGTCTAACATTCTGCACTATGAATTTTCAAGCTTGTGAAAATATTAAGTATTTATTAGACCAAGAAAGTGAATAGTTTCTGTAAGAACTTGAGATTTAAGTAACTTGTTATTTAGGATGCAGCATATAAGCTTCATCCTGATGCTTTAGATACATGAGAAAACAAACACTGCTGATCTCTGTACACATAACTAGTGTAATCATGCTAATGACAGGAATCATAACCCAACACAAATGTGAGAAGTAGACCAGTCATCTATATTCTATTACATTTGTGCTAAAAGGGAAGTTTTCTTCAAGATGGAAACACTGAACTGAGCTCTTCTGTACCATCATTACATGAGAGCCTGGAAAGATCACTGTGAATCAGCATCTCTTTGGTGCCCTGGTAACCACCCACAACCTGCATGAAGCAGGACTGCCTTTGCTTAGGTTTCCTGGAGAGTGGTTCTGCATGGCAGCTGTGAGGGATCAAAGGCAAGGCTGTTTTCATTTAGCACTTTCATTTTCTTGCCTGCCATATTTATTTAAGCATGGATTCAGAAAGCTGCTCTGGCTCATGGGTTCAACCAGGCATGCAGGAAGGCACGTTTGAAATCCTTCTGAAACAAGGTCTGAGTCACTGCTCCAGAGCCAGTAAAATCAATGTCTTCCTCAGATTTTGGATCAAAGAAAAGCTGGTGTGGTTGGGGTTTTTTCTCTCCACCTGCTCCATCCAGGCACTTGATGCTCCCCATGCAGATTAGGCAAGTCACTCTCCCTTATGAGCTGTGTCTTGATGGTACAGAAACTAAAGCAAGCATCCTTTAGCTGTGAGAGCTCACATGAACTAATGGATAAAAGCATGGCAAGGGTTTGATTGCATGCAGCAACATGAACCACTCTTCAAAACAGAAACAAATACTGGTCATTGAAATTTGGCTGTTATAATGCAATTCTTCAAGCAGAATGATTTTAAATGAGGGCAGTTCATCAGCTTTGTAAGACAGTATCTTTTTTGCTCAGGTAACTTTTTTTCTTTTTTTTTTTTTTTTGTTTTTTGAGGGGATTTGTATGTGTTCTATAATAGAGATGGTTCAATTGAACCTGGTTTCTTCTATCACACATTATTGCAATAGTAGACATATATAAGTAGGAGTTTAAGTCATAAGTACAGAGGTGACGGTGGCAAACAGAACAACTCATGCTGTGGATATTAGCATACACAACCTAGGCTTTAATTTTCCATTGGTTTCTTTCCCAACAACCTTTAAAAGTTTGAAATGTGTGTAGTCAAAGTCATCAGACTGACTGAGGAAAAAGCAAGATTTTTAGAGCAAGATTTAATTAGCTGTCTTCTAAACACGGGACAGAATTTTACTTAGGTTTGGGGTAATTTTACATTCCTTTCTAACTGCACATCCCAAAAAGAGAGTTTTTTTCAACAAACTTATGTTCGCAGCCTTGATTTAATTATGCAGATAATAAATGGTTGTGAAGCAGTTATTCTGTTCTTCCTTTGATCCATTGTCAAATGGAAGTGTCATTATTTACACGACTTTGATCACACATGTGAGAGTAAATTCAGGACAAACAGTGTTTAAAATAAAAAGATAAGTCCAAAGATGGCCCACTGTATTTTCTTGAAAGAGTCAAGATATCATCTATTAGATTTTTCTGGTATATGAAAAGTTCTCCAGACCCATTTTCTGAAGGTAACTCAGACACTTTCTGCAGTTAGTGTCAAGGAGAGGGTAAAGTATCTGGATCAAGGTGCTGGCTCAGTACTTGTTCAGACTCTTTGAATGATTCCTCAGAGATGCCTTCATCTCTTCACATGCCAAAATGCTGATGAATTTGCACTGCTGGTGTCTGCTCTTGTCACCTTCTGGGAGCAATGTGTAAAGGAGGAAAAGGGGTGGCCCAGGGGTATGGCCTTGCACACGAGAAGGATGGCAAGGTAATGTCACCCTCTCTATACTGCACTCCTCAAAAACTTATTCCACCAATTCTGTGTTTAAAGGGAATTTAGCTGGTAGAGGTATGCAGGACTGTGCACCGCTCTTTTATGTGGTTTAGTTGGTGTGTGTCTCCATCTCAAGCTTTTTGAAAGTCATCCTTCTTTAAGAGCTGTCTCTCTCCTATTTTATATAGGAAAATATTAGTTTAAAGAGTGACATGTGAGCAGTTCATGAAATTTCTCATTGTTTCAAGTGGTTTTTTACAACTTCTTAAGAAAGAATTACTGGTCCATAATTGCCAAGATCATTACTCTTGGGATTTTTTGTTTGGGCTTTCTTTTTCTATGAATAAGTGTTTGGCATTTGCCAGTCCTCTGGGGTGTAATATTAAAGTCTGTACCAAGTTGACAGAAGAACTCTTGGAGCTCAGATTAGCACAGTTTAGAAAATGGACAGAAAGTGTGTGTCATGTTCAGTGGTTTGACAGGCACATCTTCTCTTGACATCTTTAACCTCTAAGAGCAAGTCAGTTCTTCTTTCTGTAAGGAAGAAGCCTGGACAAGCCTCTTTTTGGCATCTTCTGGTGAAAATGGAGGTGAGGAAATGGCCTTGCTCCCGTGCTGTGTGCACATTACTTTTGACTATCCCACTTGCTCTCAGACACTCCAGCTAATCTCGTCTTTGATTCTGCTCCCAATTTTCAGAAAAACCCTGTCCACTGAGGTAAAGAGGAGAGACTGTAGCAAACTCAGCACAGCTCTTAAGACCTGAATTTTGCAGAACTGGAGTGGATCCCTTTGGACATGCTCTTTGTCCTGCTCCTGAAGAGCAAGAGCACAGATTTGTTTCACAAACAAGTCTTAGGAAAGGGAAGGAAAGCAGTTCTCTTTTATTATTATCTGATTTTATTAAAACTTCTCCCCAAAGAGAGAGGTGGAAGGGCTGTGTGTCTTCAGAGTCATCTGTGCCCTCAGTACATTCCACGTTTGCACTAAAATGGTGGAAAGAGTGAAAAGAGCATTAGGTCATACCTGTACCATTCATATTTTATTCATGCTTTAAATTACAAGTTTAAATGAGAAACATCAAATATAAATCTTGACAGATGCTTACTGAAGTTTTCTTTATTCATCTGTACGAAAAGGTAACAAACGCTTTAGTCTGACAGCTTATTTCTTTTTTTTCCCTGAAAAATTAACAGAGTTCTTCCTGTTTGTTCACAGCAATAAAGAAAATACGTACATATACATAATTAGCTGCAATTTAAATATAGAAACATATAGATACATGGAGGAAAATATTCCCAAATGTGCCTATTTCTGTATTTCAGTGGGTGTTTAGGTTATTCTGATAGAAATTACATTAGAAGGAGAGTACATATATAGAATTTTGTTAATTCTAATGCAGTTATTTGACTTGTATAATGGTGCATAATTATGTAATTCGGGTAAATATACTTAGTACTTGCAATATGGAACTATCTGGGAAAATGCTATTCAGAAATGCCAGCACATTGTGGTGGCACGTACGGGCTGGTTGAAACAAGGCAATCACGAAAGTTCCTCTTTGTCCCATTTGTCACATGAATTCCCATTTGCTCACTGAGCTGCAGAGTCACCTTTGCCCTGCTGCCTTGCTTACATTCATGTTAACATTTCTTTCATATCCACTGGCATCTTCATATGTGTTTCACCATTAATCATTTTCCTCTGTTGGGAAGTAAGACATTCCTGGCACTTCTGATCTTATCTAACTAGGCACCACTTCTTATCTAACCCATGCACAGCGAGCCTTTCGTTTTCCAAGGGTTTCCATTCATTTTCTGTGTGACCAACCAGCATGAGGAAAGAGACCAAAACCACCACTGATTTCTGACCTTGGTCTCAATTCAACAAAGCACCAAAATCGCCCTTTTGATGCCTTAGGTTTAACTTTTCTATTTTCAAATTCTGTACTGCTTAGAGTGTAACTCTGAAGTTCCTTGTAGCCTGTAATTCCTGTTCTCTCATACTGGGTAGACATAACAAAGCCTCTCCGGGCTTTGCCTTCAAGGACAACCAGGCTGTTTTTAGGCCCAAAATGTGTAAACTAAAGATTCTAAGGGGGGCAAGCTGAGGGGCGTTACATCGCTAAAACTGGGGCTTTAATTGGAGAATGAACCCTGATATGCAAATGGTCCAAACCTATAAAAGTGTGAAGAACTCGTGACCTGTCGTCCATCTTGGGGTCCAATTTTTGGAAGCAGCCTCTGGCTCCCCCAGGGTGTACCTTGAAGGCCCTTCAAATAAATACCTGTCTTTATTCCCTTACTCTTGTCTAGTCTCTGTTTCTAGGTGGCTGGAGGAGGCATCACTTTCACTGTAAAGGCACCACATTGGGTGCAGGTACCAAGACACTGGGGGGGGCACAGACATTTCCAGGCAAAGGGAGGAGCAGCAGAGAGGAGCAAATCCCCATTCCCCACTCCCCTGCACTTCTTGGGGGATGAAGGATTAGGAGTAAAGCAGTGAAGCTGAGCATGAAAAACAGGGAAGGAAAGGCACCAGTTTCATGTTTTAAATTTTGTTTCTCCCTACTCTAATCTACTTAATTGGCAATAAATTAAAAGTAATTTTCCCCTAGTCAAGTCCTATTTTCTTCCCCCATCCCACTGGAGTGGGTGAAGCGAGCAGCTGGTTGGGAGTTTGGCTATTAGCCATGGCTAAGCCTCAGCAAAAAGATTTTTTTGGATGTTTGTGTTTTAAATCACTCAGACCTGAGAGAATTTCCATCAAGCCCAAAATTTCAGAAACAAGACTCAAGCCCTACCTGAGGTCTGCTCTCCTCTTATTCCTGTTCAAACATTTCAGCAATCCATTTAGATGCAACAGCTAAGCAAAGCATTTGAGCAGAATTTAGGCATTGATGATTAGAAACCTTCTTCATTTTCACAGCTGAAATACTGGTTCAGTTCTCTCTTTCTGCCAAACCCTGGGAAGCCTCCAGAAGTGTGCCACATTATTCTTACTTAGCTTGCTTTCTCAGGATACTAAACTGGCCTGTATTTCCAACTAATGCATAGTTTAACAGACCTTCTCTGGGTATCTCCAAAGAGAGGAGGCAGGTGGGCACTCACACACACTCACAGAAACAGGAGAAATCTACGGTGAGACAAAATTAACCATTGCACAGCTGCTAACGGGACCATTCGTTGGAAGATCTAAGACTACTTTTCATGAGCAAGAAATGTTACCCCTGCATCTCCAGGGCCTGCTTCTGTTCTTGGAGGGGTCTGGATTCCCAGATCTCCAGTTTGGGGCCCTTACCTCTAAAAAACTGTAAGTTTTAGTTTGACACTCTGCTCTGCAATTAATTATGAATCTCATTAAGGGAAATAAGGCTTTGCTATGTCATATCATTTTGAAGGGAATGTGCAGTGTGACAGACAGTGACCTCTTGAAGTGAACACAACCACCCTTGCTCTGAAACTCTAACACTGCAGGCATACAGGGAGAGCTAGAATCTGTATTTTCTTACCTGCTTTTGCTGGGGACAGTCCTGCACCCACAGATACTTACAATGTGTTACATGAATTTGCTCAGTATTCTCCCAAATCAGAAGTCCAAGTGTCCTTTTAAGGTCTGCAGATATTCTTGGAAAGGATGTCATTACCCAATCTGACAAGTTCATGCAGCAAGCACGCACTGAGTACCCTTTAATATAAACATTAATTGTTGTTAATTGAACACTGTCAAATACCAGTTGTCATTAGAAAGAAAGTAACTGCCATTTTAAATCAGCTTCGTACTGTAGTTATAGGTTTCTAATATATCTTTAATTACAGTGATTACAAGCCTTTATAAATTATCAGCTAGGCCTTTGCCTTCATCTCCCTCTGCTTTAATTTATTGTTCCTAAAAAGAGAATAATTATCATTTGCAGCCAGCTGCTCCTTAAACACACTCAAGAAACAGGATTTGTTTCTAAAGCTCTTTCTCAGTTGTTTCTCCCTTTATATTTTTTTACAAAAACACATTTCATGTGCTTTCTCTTTTTGGCCAATCGACAGACCAGTCTTATGGACTCCCCAACTGGCCATCACAAGTTTCTGAGTTTAGAAGGACTTTCAGTGGATGCCAGGAGGATGCGCATGAGGACCCAGGTGGCCACCCAAGCCCTGGCCTCTGTCTGTACAATAGAGTCAAGGTCTGCCAAAGATGGCAGGTGCAGTGTGTCCCTGCCCCAGAATGCGTGAGAGCCTTGCACTCATCCAGTGAAGCAGAAGGATCCCTGCAACTGCAAGAAAGGAAATGTGAACAGAAGTTAAATGAAATGGCAATGTGTAAGAGAAAGTAAGGAGGAGACGTTTACCTGTCTTTGGTTTTTAGGGGTTTTTCATCAGTCTTCTGTCTGTTCTGCTGAAATACAACAGCCAGTAATAACACACACACATACACACATATATTTATATATACACTTGTGTGTGTGTGTGTATGTGTGTGTGTGTTTCATCAGTTCTGTATGTAATCAAAAAGGAGAGACTTAGGCCCAGGGTCCCAAAAGATGCAAAGCTCAACTGCAGGAAGCTCCTCTCCACAATTTTAGGTGACATAGGAGTATTGTGCTCTCACACAGCTGACACAAATAGGCTGAGTGTGGTGACCCACAGATGACAGGGTGATGCAGACTTTGGCATGAGCCTGAAGTGGGCCATGGACCACCACCAGATGGGACAGCACCTCTAGAATAATCACAGATGGATATCAGAATATCAGCATGGCCAGAGGGACTGGTGCCCAGTGCTGGCCCATGGCTATAATGGCCCTCAGGGCTGGTGGCAAGGGCAGCACTGTCACATGGATGTCTGACACCGTGTAGCATCTGAGCTGGCACCATCACGGGATGGAGGCAAGCCAGAGCCCAAAGCTCACCGCTGGGACCAGCTGGAACATCACTTAGCCATGGAACAGATGAGAGGGGCAGGTCTCAGTTAATGGGGGTGCCTGAGTATGTGAAAAGCTGTTTCTGTCAGAGCCTGTCTCTTGCTTGCTCTGCTAAATTAGGCTCAGCTTTGCAGCATCATGTCATCTGGTGTTCCTTTTCCTCCCATTAGCTTCAGGTAAATCACATTGTAATGAACTGAAAACTTGGAATATTCATTAGAAAAAGAGCCAGGAATATTTAATATTTTTCCTAGTAACAGCCTGAACAGAAAAAGCTACTGGAAAATTCTTATTACAATTTTGAACTTATATCAGCACAAAGGAACCAAGAGAAAGATGAAATAGCTGTAGATAAAATCTTATTTAGGAAAACAGGACCATGGTACAAGGAACGCAGCCATCCGTCCCCCTCAGGGTAACAGGCAATGCTTCTCATGAAGTTTTGTTGACACAAACAGGACTGCTGTGAGTGAACTAAGGAGAGTGGTAATGAATCAAGCTTATTGTAGCATTCTAAATTTCAGTGCTCTGTAAGAATTAGAGGTAGGTAACAGACAGCAGGACTGTAACACGTGTCTGTTAGAGACACCTTTGGCAGAGGACAGATAAAATAGCACTGTAAAATACTGCACTTTCAACAATGGATTAAAATCCATGGTTGCTTTTGGGCAGAACAATGTTGCTGCCTTTTGCTTGCAGGTGATGTTGGTCAGCAAACCCACGGACACTTGATTGAATTTATCCCTTTGTTAAATTCATAGGAAATTGTGCAGGCAACCTAGATGGCCTTTATTAGCAGAATCTTAATGATTCATCTGTGTATCAAGGAGAAGAGAGGAAAGTACAAGGCATCATTTTCTCATAAACATGCAAGAGGATCACACAGAAGAAAGCTGGGTTGATTCTTTCCCTTTAGTTTTTAATGCTCCCCCAGCCTTTTTCAAGTGGATATCTGAAACAATAGGAGTCGAGCTAGTGCTACGGGAAATATTTAACTATTTCAAGACGTTTTTTAATCTCAGGATCATACCTCTGAGATCACTAGTGCTTATCAATGTGCTATGAGGTTACTCAGCAGTACAAAGAAGATCCAGAGCAGGCACAGGCAGATGATCATATTTCTGTTGAATAACCTCTGCAAAGAGCAAGGGATTTATTCCAATTTTGTGGAATCAGGAGCAGTGGCTGCAGAGGACAGCTGAAACCTGATCTTGTGTAAAGCTTCTCATTACAGAGTTACCCCATCCAACTTTTCTGGAACATATCTGAACCTGCAGGGTGAGTCCATATCATGTCAATCCACTGTATCATTTTGAGTCCAGCATTAGGATCTCAGAGCTAGACATACCATGCTGTGAGCCAAAGTCCAAGGAAGTTTCTTCACAGTCCCAGAGAGGTTAATTCACTTCTAAATTCACCTGAACTCTTTAGAGACAGTGTTTTCTGTTGACTCCAGGAGAGCTGTACTAACACCAACCAAGGCTTGGTCAAAAGTTAAAGATGTTTCTGATATTTTAACACTAAAAACCCCCAAGATTTCTGGTGTGCACTATTCAGGATGAGTACTGCTGCAGCAGCAACGGCAGGGACTTAATAGCCTGGACAGAAATGTGAGCCATAATGTCCTCTGCCTCCTCACACTGTGACCTCAGGCTGGAAGCACTGAACTACACAGCTCAGGCTGACATCTTGCAAGCCTCCACTGTGGTCTCCTTGCCTGCTTGCTTGTGCATGCTGTTACACATGGCACTTTGCTCATGTGGGACTGGTGGTGACAAGGGAACACGCTGGAGCCACTCAAGCCTAGAACTTGACTTTTAATATTTAATTACAGTGTTGTCAGTGAACACCATTCATGCTTTTAGTGGCCTTTCATAAACTTCTGCTTTTAGACTGGTAGTGTAAACTTAAACTTTAATAGACCTTTTCATCACTGGATGATGCAAGTTAGCTTGAGGGATATATTCCAGTAAACTTGTGCACATTTGGGGAGGAATTCAGTTAGCACAATGCCTCAGAACCTCATGTGTTTCTCTATAATCCAAACTTGTTCATTTTATGAGGAAAAACAAAGACATAACTGTTGCATAACACCCATGACAGTGTGATTTTCATCACTCCTGCAGATGATCTAAGCTGCACAGCAAGCATTTTGCAGTGCTCTTTAACAGCAAACATTAAGTCAGTTCTTTAGGTTTTGCTTTACTTTCCTCATTGCCTTCTTGCAGGAGGCTTTTTCCTGGCTCCAGGGAGAGCAGAGATCAATAATACAAATCTAATATTAGAAACGTCTGCAGAAGAGCAGGATCCAGGGGCATGCTCCTTGCATGCCACGTCCCCCCAGCAGCAGTGCCGGGACGTGACCCTGGACCATCCCCACCCACACACCAGGGGACATGAACACCCCAGCACCCACTCCCTGCTTGCAGTAACCGTATCCCTTGCAAGTAATTGGGAGAAGGAAGGGTGTATAACAATGTTTACATGATAACTTTCAGCCGCTGCTATCTCAAGGGTAGATTAAAATCATTCTCAGAGCTGAGAATAATATTGTTGCAAGGCCCAAGGAGCTACAGGAGTTTGAAAATAAGCTGGATATTACTTTTTCTTTAGTATTGGGCTCATCTGGAAGACAGTCAGCAAGTCTGACAATAGGAGACTGCCGTTTGCTACACAGCCCTGAAATTGTATGGTTCTCACGGAGAGTATTTTGAGCAGCATCATTACCAGCACTCATCCTACAGTACATGGCCAGGTATGCTTAGAATTTCATGGGTTTAATATCCATCCACACAGATCTTCGAGAGGAGACTTATGCTCCTGCCTACAGGCATCTCACTACTGCCAAGATCTAGAGAACTGCATTTTCAAGTAAAACCATTTGTTAATGAAATGCAAAAATAGCTAAAAATTTGCTTCTTTTAGCTCTTGTTTCCCAGCAGGAAAGACAGCATAGAGTTCTGTAACAGCTATCTAATGCCATGAAAAAAAACAGTATCCAGATGTAGCAGGGTTATTTTTCAGTCTATCCAGTTTTCTATAAGACATTATCTTCCATCAACACCCTTCTTAACTTTTTAGCAACATAATATTCTCTTTGCAGCTTGTTCAGCTCTCTTTCCAATGCTTAAATATAATTTTTAAAATAACTCTTTCAGTAACCACACAATAACATTTCAAGTCAGGTAATCAGAGTTTGACTTAAGGCAAAATGGGTAATGAAATTATATCCAGTGTTGTAGAGTAACCAAAAATAAATTGAGAAGAGAGTCCTCTTGTAGGCTGTGGCTCAGCACCAAATATTGCTGCTCCCACAGGAGGCTGGCAAGGATGGAAAACAAAAGCTTTCCCTTCTCATACACCAATTTAATCCCAGAATGCTGAGATTTTTCCATAGAGACCACCTCAATACCTCCTACAGTAGGCTTCTGGGGAAGCAATGGAGGAGAGGATTTGACCTCAAGTGCCACTTTTGAGTTAAAATGGACGTATAACTTACAGAAATAATTAGAGCTGAGTTGCTTCTAAGAATAATGCCTCCAATTAGTGAAAACATACTGACTGGAAAGAAATTTTCTGAAAAACAGAAGCTAGGACTGTCAGGGAGTCTGAAAGGAAGCTGTATAATGACAGTAGCCAGTTCAGTGGAGAAAGGGAGGCCAGCTCCTCCCTTCTCATCCTCTGTTTAATTTGAAGTCAGGAATGACAGACAAGTTCAAAGGACTAAAGTGCAATTGAAACAAAATCAAGGAAGACTCTATAGCAAATAAACCTACCATCCCATTATCTGCACCCAGCATGAGACGGGAGGAGTAAAGATGAAAGAAACCCAATCATTTGTTTCAACCTTACATGAGGAAAGAGGAAAAACCTCTATGAGACTGAAACCTGCATCTCTCTTTTATCCACCCAGATGCACAAGGAATGGATTATTAATCTCAATTTACTGCATTTTTCCATCAGACGCACAGAGGGTAGGGCAAATAGTGCCTTCTTTTCATAAATCAGATATCACCCAGTAGCATAGGAAGAGCCCTGAAATATAGTGAAGTTCATTCAATTTCCAAATCTCTATTACAGTGGCAATAAAATTACAAAAAGTAGAGGCAGAAGTGCCTGTATGCAAATAAATGCCTAGTAAAATCAGAAGTTTTTAAAATGTATTTCTAAAATGCAGAGCGATAAACCCATGCTCGCATTATCATCACCACTCAGGCATTTAAAGATTTGCTAGAGTCATTCACCACGCCTGCATCCCGCTCCTTTTTTCCCCAGTGCAATCTCATTAAAAGAACAGCAGGATAACACTTCTGAAATGTTCGCGTAACAACGCAGGCAAATATGTTACTTTGGAATCTCAGGCTGTTTCTCCTAGCGTAAGTATTGTCCATCTTTGCTTTCTCATCTCTATTTTTGAGAGCATGGGTAAGACGGCAACACACACAAGGGGTCTCATTCAGTTCACAAACCTAAAATTATAATCTAAGAAAGTCACAATATGAAGCATACATCGTTACCATAGCACAGCATAGATGGAGGCTGAGGGATTCTTCCAGTCCAGGCAACACCTTTGGAACAGGCTGCAGAGTAAATCAGGGGCCTTGCCCATAAGATTGGCAGACTTGACAAGGAGCAAAAGCCAAGGAGCAAATGCTGAGGAGCAAGCTGGAAGAGGATGATGGCATTGTTAATAGCCCTTACCTGTGTTCCTGCTTTACAAAGGCTGTCCCCCTGCCAGGCTGAGGGAACTGGTGGATGCTGGCCCAGTCTTGAGGTGGGTTCTTGGATCTGTATGACCCATGAAGTGCTCCACAACTTATTGACCCTGTGTGTCTTGGAAGATGATCCTTACCTGATGCTTTGCTACTGTCTTATAGGGTTTCAGAGATAATGGGGTGGGGATGAGAGGCAGAGTAAGCTTTGTGCCCTAGAATGGGCTGGCAGGTAGTTGTAGGGAGGGAGCATCCCCTAATCCTGCCAGCATAGCCGGGGAGTGTCCTTTTAACTGGAGGCCAGAGGGCATTTCTCAGGTGGTGGTCTGCCTGCCAGGCTGCTCGTTTCTGGCCACTGCACTTGGGGACAGACATCTCTGTCAGACTTCTACGGACATAAACATGACCTCAGCTGTGGAAGGGTGGCCACTTTAATTTCCTTTGTGCTGTTGTTACTCCCCAGGAAGGGGATTCTCCCTCTTTCAACTTCTGAGTTGGGAGCCATGCCTGGAACCTTCAGAGGCTCTGTGAGCAGCACATTCCTGACATACAGCACATCCGAATGGATTCAGAAAGCTTCACAGGGGACAGACAGTGCTTTGTTTTACAAATATGATGAAGAGGCGTGGGCAAATGGCAGTCACATAGAAGTCCCCAGTTCTCTTGATTTCTAATTTGCAGCTTTACCCAGCTCACTACCTTCAGGCAGCTGTTGCTTTTAGTCTGCACTGCGCCAGAGCCACCCAGCCTGAAGGTCTTGAATCCCCAGCAAAAAAATAATCTGCAGCCCAGAGATGCCCCAGAGCTTTGAGCCATACAAGCTGAGCTCCCGATTCACCTGCTGGGCAACCTGCCAGTAGTTGATCTGCAGCACTTCATCTTACTGCAAGATGATATCCCCATCAGCTTGGGATATTATTGAATTCTTAATGATATTAAAGAATTTATGTGACTAGTGCTATAATTTTTTAAATTTTTCTTTAACTTTCAGGAAAATCACTTCTGCTACAGAGAACTTCATCATAACTGCCACAGGAAGGGAAATGAAAATGAGGATTAGCCAGCAGATAGCGTCCGTAGGTCATATCTATGGATGAGGAAGGGAGCAGGGTCATTTTAATTCTAGAAGCAATTTGGTTGCTGAAGCTTGTCTCCATTTACATTTAAGTGGTTATTGCATCCTGCTTATGTACTTATGTCCATTGTGTAAGTTCATAGACAACTTTTACGCTTTTTTAATCAAATACTTCTAGAACATTTTCCCTCCGTTCTCTGTCCTATAACTTAATCTTCAGCATTGCATATCAGTTCAGGAGACCTATTTTCTGCTGACTAGATTTTTTTTAGGTATTTCTTCCACATATTTTTTCAGCTTTTCAAGAAAATGGTCAGCTTTATTTTTAAATGGTTCTGAAATCTTTCATGGGCATCCAAAAAAGAAGGAGTTTCTCTCTTCTTTTCAGTACAAAAGCATTAGAGGGTTTTTTTCATTCTTCTACAGGGTGAAGGTCTCAAAACAAATATAAAGTTTTTTTTGTTAACAGACTTACAAGCTTAACATCAATGCTTTCTGTGTAACAGCTCTCACCGGACCAGGTTTATATAATCCCTGTACCTCAAAAAGATATCTTGCAATTATGCCAAATCTTTTTGTGAGAAACTCAGGAAGTTTTAGTGCATTGCTGAGAAGCTAGCATCTGTGATTTCCTACTGAGTTCTGAGATTTAAATCAATTAGCAGTAATTGGGACTGTTTACAGAGGCCTTCCAAGTGGAACAAGCATATGTTGGAATTTGAAGGAAATATTTATGTTCCTGCACCAAGTGACCATCCTGCAAATTTTAAAAAATATTTTGACCAAATGTGTTGGTTTTTATAGTAACTTGTTGTTCTTAGCAGAAACTATTTCCAGTGTTTTAAACAAAGCTAAAGTCATAAGGTTTGGAAAAAAAATTATTTTCATTTTATTTTTATGTTCTCAGCTTCTCAACATGTAAGTGATTGTGCTGCATTAAAATCACATGAACCTGAAAGAACATTAACTAATTAATCAATTGTAACAAAACAGCTAAACTTTCATGGAGTAGTCTTGAAAATTTTCTCCTGCATATTGAGGTAATAAACCTACCACATCAAACTACACTCAGAAGTGTTGTGTGTAGTTTTCCTAAGGGATCAAAGGGATCACTGACAGCAGTAGTTAGTTGTGCAGAGTGTACTGCACAGTTTTAAACAAACCTGCTGATTTTTCAGTATGGAGAAGGTACTAAATCAAGAAGTTAACTGGGAGTTTGCTGTGGTATTTCCCTGGCCACCTGGAAGGAAATTCCCCAATTACTTCCAAGCTACAGCACCACAAGGAGGGAAGGAGCAATATGCTCCCAAGCTTTTCATAGTTCAGGAGCTTTCCAAACCTTCAAATGAGAAAGGAAAGTGGATGGATTAGAGTCCCCAGTGTCTTTAAGTGGATTTACTAGTGCTACGACTTCTGGAAGCTGTCTTCATGGAAGAGGCCTAAATTAGGTGCCAGCCTATTGCAGATGCCTCAGCACCTTCTCCCTTATGGGTCAAGGAGCTCTGAGAAGTTGTGACACAGACAGCCTGAGATGCACTAGTGATGCTGAGGAGCAGATTCACCTCTACACTGAAGGTAATGCAAGACTGTGACTGTTGATATAAAAATGACTATTGCATATTAGAATTGAAGCAGGAAGGATTAATACAAATGCTTGTTTCCATATTGTCATGTCATCAGGGAAATCTATAACAAACACAAGCATTATTGGAGAAAGCCAATTCAACAGAGAAATGCTTTTAAAAAGTTGAAATTTGATGAGAGACACAATTATATTTTATTCAGGTCAATAGGCACTTTCACTGAAGAGGACAATTATTGAATAGCAAACAAGAAGATGCAAAGCCATAATTACCTGGTAATGAACCAAGCCTGGAGCTGGCTTAGCAACTATAACCTGGGAACAACCTCATCAGCCATCTGCCAGTAACTTTTCAAAGCTAAATAAATGTTTACCTGAATAAAAGTGGGAGCAGTCTTAGGAGGGGGGGGAGGGCGAGTGGGTGGTGGTGGTGTGGAAGTGCACACAACACGACTTCTTTGTGGGTATACACCTGAATTTTTGCTCTATGTCCCCATTGCTCCCTTTACTAGTCTCCTTCCCTGGGGCCAGGGACATGGGGGCTGAGAAAGTCACTGATCCCCACAATGCCTCTTCAAAAGATACAGGGCTGACCACTGACAGGCTATAATAGAGCCACCATCCAGACCTTTCTTGTTGTTGCCACCCAAGACATTTTCACAGCTTCTTCTCACAGTCATGTTTACTCCTCTTCCAAGGACAGGAGCCTGCTAGTTGCCTTTTCCCCAAATCTTCAGCCAGATGCCCTTCCTCAACTGCATGTTATGTGTCCTGTTTCTCCCCTCCTCTTCAGCCCTCTGCATCCTCTGGCCATCCCCCAGCACCCTTGCCACTCCACCCAGGACTTTGCACTTCCCTATGTTGAACCTCCCAATGTTCCTGTCAGCTCATTTCCCCAGCCTGTCCAGGTCCTTCCAAATGGTAGCACCAATATCTGGCACATCAGCCACTCCACCCACTTTTGTGTCATCTTTATCCCCCCGACCCACCTCGCCTGCAGAGGAAGCCAAAGCTGGGGTCCAGCCCAGAGTCCCACTCCCAGCTCTGCCATGGGGAGCAGCCAGGTCCCAGAAATCCCATGTCTCTGCTGCTTGGGCTCTCTCCAAGCAGCACCCCAGTGCAGAGATGGAGGGAGGAGACTGTGCTCCAGAAGGCCACGTCCCTGGCCCACCGGGGACCTGAGAGCCACTATTTATTTTGCCTTGTGTAACTTGAACCATTTTAATTCTGCCTGCCCCGCACAGCATATGGATGAAGGCTGTTTGTGCAATTATCTTTCCATAACCTAATTCTGCAGAACGTGGTTCTAATCTACATCGTGTCTCCTTCCCACCGCTCTGACATTGCAAAAAGGGACAGGCACTTAAATCCACTTCAAGAACCTTTGATCCAGAAAATAGAGTAAAGCAAGTCAAAATTACTCTTACAGCCTGCCAGAAGTCTGTATTTCCTTTAATTAAAGTTGTTCCTTGTTCTTTCTTCTCACACATTACTTTTGTGAGTTTTTTTCATCCTAGCCGACCTCATGTCGCTCTCCACAAGCTTTCTGCATATAAGGCAGGTGATGCAAATTTAGAAATGCATCCTTCCAAAATTTGTCACAGTCCAATTCCTTCACTATGTTTTCCATTTCAAGCCCAAAATACCTCTAATTTGAGGAGCTGAGTCTTTGATGATTATGGTGATGACAGACCAGAAAAACTGATGTATTTTTTTGTCCTGACATCTCATTCCATTCTGATTTAAGAAAGGCATTCAAATTGCCTTGAAGTATATACTTTGATATTCCAGCTTCATTGTCTTTACATCAATATAGTAATACTGAAATGCTTTACAATAATTCCTAAGTCTTTGTTTTCTATTGAGCAACATGGACCTCATATTAAACAGTTTCAAGTGTATTTGAGAGACGAAAGGTGACAGAACTGGTAATTACCTCATTTCTCATTAAAGATGACTTAGTCCCCCAGGGATCTATATTAGAATAAATATTCCATCTCCTGTTTATTAACCTTTGTTCTTGAAAATGGTGAATGAGTGCTGATAAAACTATCATTATTGTGACTGCCTCAGGAGCTGCCACCCGGTCTCTAATATGATTTGGAGTCACCTTACCAAAAACAAATAGAACTATATTATGCCCCAGACTATCTCTGTTTCTGACAAGTTCTTTGAACCTAAATATACAGACAATCTCAGATGATGTTTCAATATCTAACATGAGGGGAATCTACTAACTCTTGCATAGTTTTATATATGCTAAGATAGCATATATAACTTAAATAGCATTATATATATATATATATATGACATATTTAAGATTTATAGCATATATAAGATATATGTGCTGTAGTGAATCAAGTGCAGAAATACATGGAGCCCCTAAGTTACCTTGGATAATGTTTATTTTAGAGAGTAAACTCTCTTTTGTTAGGGAACATGAACTTTCCTATGCTGTATGAGAACTGTCATATGTCTTGTTTCCAACAGAAGCCAGAACAGGTTGCTTCAAAAGGAAGTTCCTAAAATCCTAAATTTGGCTGCTATGGAGCAACTTATTCACTCATATCCAAGTCATATGTCCTGAAGCAGAGTTTATACTGCTTCAGTAACTGATCATTTAAAATCTGCCAATTTCCCTTCAATGCCAACACCAATAAAGTATTATTATTTCAACTGCAGAGCCTTTAAAGAAACAGAACAAACAATGAGGAAATAAAATAAGCATTGGTTTAATAACAAATCAGGACTGTGCCTTGATGGAGAACAGTCAGTTGTGGAATATCTGAGTGCTACCATGTAATTTTGGGCAAGTTTGGTAGGACTAAGTGGAGTAAGTATAAGAAACAACATAACTGAAATCAAGAGGAATGAGGTTTTGATGGGCTCAATTACCATCTTCAAAGTAAAGTAACTCAGTAGGATTTATTACCCTTGTGCATATTAATATTTTCAGGCTTAGTGACTAGACAAGTTAGTCCCTCATAGTTCTACCATATATTACTTTAAAATTACTTTAGAACCATATATTACTGTAAAACTTCAAAACTTTTTTCCAATCCAAAAAAAAGCAACAAATTGGATGTCCTGTAAGGATTTCAAAACCATCAAAAAGATTTAGTGCTGAATTCAAGCATCCTGATATGGATGCTTGTCGTGGACACTGAAATTATTTTAGTCATTGCCTGTCTAATATGCCATGACCATGGACACCAGACAGTGGATGTTCTGAATCACTCAAGTTTCTAAACAGTGCATGGAGCGGGGGATAGAATATGGTTCTCTAACGCTCAGCCTCTACCAACACTAATGGATCTGGGCAACAGCAAGTTTTCACTGGCACTAAAAAATCTCTGGAGAAAAAAAATCTGGCATTTATACAGCCTCTTTATTTTTTGCTATAAAGATCCCCAAGAATGATGACAACCATTTTTGATAAGAACTGGAAGATATACTTAAAAGTCAGCTACACTGATTGCTTTTTTACCTTTTAACTTCCCTGCCTGATGGTCACACTGACAGGTTTGACAGTTTATTTAGTGGGGATTGGTATTAATATCATCTTGGCTAGACATTTGACACCTACCTCACCTTATTATTTTCCTATGCATCTCCTCCAAGGGCTGATACATTTCCAATAACATTTGCTGCTAGTAGAACCCACTGGAGCACAAAATGACAGATGAGAATATGAAGACTTCTAGCTACCGGTTATCAAGCTCAGTACTCATGAGTGTTATGGGAAGCCACGCCACGGGCAGGCAACCAGGAGGTTTGCTAAAGTCCCTCAAAATTATACATGTTATTGAGTTTGGAAGGGAGTGTTTAGCTGCCCTGGTTTACTTACTAACTGAAGATTACACAATGTGAATCAAAACACAATCAATCCTACATTTCCCTCCTTCAGAGGCCTGGCCAGTTATTTAAGACTGCAGAATTCCAGTTTTACTGTATGTGACAGGTATGCAACTGAAATGTGCTCAGTATGATTTCAAGTGGAAAAAAAATTACAGTGGGAAATTCATGGCAAGAGAAGAAAGCCCGTGTCTCACCTTTTATAGATGAGCATTTCAACTATGGGCTAAGGAGTCTTTATCAAGTTCAGGGTAATTTTTACAGTTCCATGACATGTTGAGTGAGCAGCTTTGACAGGTGAGATCATAAATGGTGCAACCGGGTCAGTCCAGTCATTGGTACTCAAGGAACAAAGTCCTGCTCTTCAGCACCTGTGTCTTCCTTTTTTCTCCCCTTCCAGGAGAAATTAAAGAAACAAAACCAAGGGGAATGTCTCCTGCTTTGTGACTTGTAGCAGTGTGCTGTGTGGTCAGAAAGTGATCACAGCTGGCATGGAGAAGAGGGCAGGGCTCCACGGCTGGCACTGAGTCTTTAGATGGCACCACTAGGCAGAGTCCTGTCTCAGATACCCCATCCTGATGATGAGTCTATTCACGACACACTGATGGTCAGATCTCCTCAGGCAAAGGTAAGATCTGAATCTGTGCTTCCTGTAGCCCAGGTAAGTGTCCTGTCCACTTGGTCAGCATTTTAAAGTGGGACTTTGATTTCTCCACTCCTGTTAAGAAGTAAGCCTAATGTTCACTACCACTTTCTTTAAGAAAGAAAAAAAGAAAGAAAAAAAAGCACAGCACTTAACTCTGGGAAAGGATTCTGAGTTGCTAAGACACAGGAGCCTTTCTCCTAAGCACCTCCTGTTTGCCAGCTTAGGTGGCTGCTTACATTTTTCCCATCCCTGTAAACCCCAGGGATGCAGCCCAGTGGGGCTATGCACAATGTGGGCTTGATAATTCCACGGGGCTGCTCCATCAGTCCCACATGCTGCAGCATTTCACTTTCATTTGTCAAGCTTGCTTTCAGTGTGCCCTCAGCCTTAAAATGGTTGCTAGGGAGTGCTGCTTTTTGCTTGGGAAAACAAAAAGAGGAATGTGATAAAAACTGGGTAAATACTTAGGTGCATGCGTTATTACATCTATGCCTTTGTTGCCTTGCTTTGGAGATGGCAGCAGTAATTCCCTTTGCTGCTTTACAATTTAGAAGTCAGAATAAGATGCTGGCAAATGTTCTTATATAATTGCTGGCAAACTGCTTGTACCCCCAGCAAACCAGGAGCTGCTCATGAACAAAGAAAGAAATAGAGAAAAGTAAGCTCACTCTCATCATGGGTGTTCACTCTTTCAAAGAGGAATAAGAACACAGCATGACTCAAGTGCATGGGTGACAAATTCCTACAGGATCACTGAGATTCAGGTATGCTCACCAGCATCCTGCCAAGAGCCCTCATTGTGGGAAGAGGGGGCTTCACCTCCTCACCTCTAGGTGACCACATCCCCAGTTGCCTATCAGGGCTGTGGCAGCCTTCAGCAAGGAACATCTTGTTTTCAGTCAAGTACTTTAACTCCGTCTGAGTTAAAGTAAAATCCAAGTGGGAACATTTATTTACAGCATCCAAAATAGATACTGCAGTAACAAGGGTTTTAAGGCATAATAAAGAAGGCTGTAATCAGCCTACTTGCAAATAAAAATATAAAAGCACCTTTTTACTCCATATCCTTCTTATTTGCTGCAGGTAGTCTTCTGACATGTCAGGGACACTGTCTCCCTGCATGCCATCTGTCACAGGCTGCACTTGTTAGAGAAAAACCTTTCCTCCACGCCACCATCTGTAACTAATCTTCTTTCCAGGGGCTCTGGGCAGATTTATTTTTTCCTCTAGAAACTTTCTGTCTTTCTATCTGAAACTTACTTCCTTTTAACTTACTCAGCAGATGATCTTGACACTTCTCCAGTTAAATTAAGAAGTCTCACTTCTCTGGAGATGCAAATGTCACTTTGTCAGAGCAGCTGTCATCCCCTGTACTTTACTAGCCAACAAGCACCTTCTTGACTGAGTGCCACTTTACCTGCTGAACCTCTCCTTCTCTGCTACGGTGACTCAATTGCTTTTCATATGAAAGTGTCTCCAGGCACTGAAGTTTGAATTTAAAATGAGCTAGAACATTCATAAATACCCTTGGCACAAACATCCAGTGCAACAAGTGAACGCACTCATTATCATCTCTTGAATGAGATGGTAATGCTGGGCTTAAGGCAAATGAAGGAGACAGAGAGGAAAGACTTTCTTCCAAACGTGCCATGAAAATATCACAAAGCATTGACAACAGAACCGCCTTTGGCACCTGTAACAGATATTTTCCTGAAAAATGTCATATTTTCAATCCACATTAACTCTCTGTGGGACAAGTGGCAAATACAAATAGCAATCGAAGGGAAAAGTCCAAGCTATTTTGTATGTACACTTGAATAAGGGTCAATTTTATTTCAAGAGTCAGTCTGGGGATGACCTGTTTCCTTTAAGGCATTCTATATGTTTCTGGATGGGAGGACAAGGAATGACAGCAGAGCTGACAGCTCTATTAGCTGCAGAAACAGGACAGGCGAAAGCTGTTGTATCACCTCTGAATAATGAGCTGGATTTCAGAATGTAGCCCAGATTCTTGCAGGACAAACCACGATGTGACAGGTTAGTGGTAGATGAAACAGCACAACCTGAGGAATTCTTTTATATCAAGAGCCTTTACTAACATACCTACTACAGATAGTGAAAAAAAGGCAGGACAAGTCCTGCATAAGAGCTCCAGGGTCAGCAGAAAGCAGATTTCAGTGACCTGCAAAAGGCTTCCTGGGCAAACCTTTAAGCAAGATGCTGTGGATGTAATCATCCCAGTGTTTTCCCCCGGAAGCACTCCAGTCTAATGTATCTAAGACCAGGTATTTTATTTCTCACCTTTCCCTTCCCATTTGCAGCACAGCTATGGGATCTGGAGTTAATGGCTCTAGTGGTGCAGGGAGAGATTTTGGCCCAGGTCCTACTCCAGAATCCTTCCTTTGTCTCATTACAATCAAGCAAGGCAAGACAGGAATCCCATGGAGGAGCCAGGCTGTATTCCTATACCCTGGCATGCTGCAGGGGTGGGGGTAAGTCCATGCGTAAAGGCCTTAGTGTGTGATGATCAAATGAAGTTATACAAGAGTCCAAGTCAAGGCTGGTGTTTGCCCACAGGCAGGAAGCTCTCTGTTTGGGAGTTTGGGAATTACTGGCATTCAGTGCATTCAAACCAGTGTAGTTTTACTCCTATTAAAACATGCACTTGAAGTATAACAAGCAATCCAGACATGGGCTGCTGCTAGGCTTGGCTAAAACATCAGCAGCTGCTCTTTTCTGTTTCTTCTTGGTCCTTTAGCTGTTGCAGAAATGTGCTTCTTCCAAGTTCTTCCAGAGAAATGCTTAACTGAAGAAATTCCTTCCCCCATCTTCCCTTTTTTTGCCTAGGAAAAAAATTGTAAATAAAGATCGAAGACAAAAGGGAAAAAATTTTAAAAGTAACAAAACCCCAAATTATTTTTGTTTCCATCTTAAGGTGGTATTGAAAACATGATTTACTGGGAGGGGAAAAAAGGGAAGAATAGCCAAGAGAATTAACATATTCCAATAGATATTTAGGCTACTAGTTTTGTGGGAAAACGGGGAGGTTTTGGGGGAAAGGTTTTAAACCTCTTTTTATTATGTCTTTAATAGATGGCAAAAGTCAAGAAGGGATCAGAAAAAGGCTTCCTATTATGTGCAGGTGCAGGGACAGACACACAATAGGCATGGGGACAATACTGTCTGCCATATTCCTAACTCAGATCCTTGTCGGTGCTGCAAGAGAGTGAAAACCCTTGTAGGAGTCTTTACATTCTTTCATGTAACATCTCTCAGCAGCTGTTCTCTCCCTGCATTAACACAATTCCCAACACATTAAATAGTAATAAAAATGTTATTTCCATTGTTTAGCTTATAACTTAAGTCCAAAAGACACAGAAGGGTCTTCATTTGTGAAATGGGGAAAGTAAATTTAATGGGGAAGCAGGAGGTGCTACTGGTTACCTTTAAACTATTCTCTTACTGGATGTACTAAATATACTCAAATTCACTTTGAGATGGAGAGTACTGGAACTGCTGTATCTCTGCAGAGAGAGAAGTGCAAAAAAATTGCACATCAGCCTGAGAAGAGCAGATACGGAAAGTGTTCCATGGGACTAGAGAGTGACAAGAAATTCAGAAGCTGCAAGGCATTAATGAGGTGCATTGATTTAATTAGCCAGCATAACATCATTTATCATGGCACCCACAAGAGACGTGCCCATAACAGCGACTGCTTGAAGGTCACACTCACAAGTAACATTTCTCCTACGCCACAAAAATGTCCGGCTGTAAAGTCCTGTCCTACCCAGGCTTGGAAAGAAGTCACTGAAAGACCATTTTGAAAAGCTTCCACATGAATAACAAAGTGATATATGTTGTAATCAGGTCCATTCATCTCCTTAATAATGTGCAGTTTCTGGATTCCCAGTGTTTATTGGACTTAAATGTGAGAAGTAAACAGTAAGGACTAATTTTAAGAATGTTATCTGTAATAGAGTCAGAATCATCAAGTTTTAGGACATTTCATGGTTCTATAACAGCACATCCATGCCTGTCAGTCTTTTCTGCCTACTGTGCCTGCCTGTTCATTATTCAGGAAAGAACTTAAATAATGATGAGGCTCTGAAAGAATTCTCAGTAGCAAAAAGCTTCATAAGGGCTCATTTATGGTCTCAGCTACATAGGGGTAAGACTCAAGTACCCTGATGAAGTGAAAAGAGTTCCTGGGGACACATGCTAGCATAAATGGGGGCTTAATTTGGCCTTAAATTAGAAACCATTTGACAGCTGGGAGCTCAGATATCCAACAGCATTCAGTGCTGGCCCTCTGACACTGGATAGTTTTCTGATTGGAATTCCTTACATTAGTAAGGAAATTATTGATATTTTTTATTAAGTTTTGATTGTAATTTTTTCATTTTCTGACTTATAAAGCATTTTACAAACACTTCCAAAGTGTTTTGCAAGTGTTTATATTTGTTTCAGTTTTTAAGCAGTGCATGGATCTGTTAACCTTTCCTAATCACGTGTTTCTTTAATTGAAACTCCTATTTTGAAAAAGGCATAATAGGATCCATGTTGATTAATTTCGTCATCCACCTTCCCACCAGAAAGAACTAGAAAGGCATTCCCAGGAGCATATACCTTCCATACCTTCTATGTGCTGGCCTGGAAGCTCAGCTTCACCCCTGACCACATGAACCCTCAACCAGTGGAATTTCAGGTAGAGCGCAGCAACCCCAAACTTTGCAAAGCAAAAGCCCTCCTGAATTTCATGGGGTGGGGAATTGTTCAGCCCTGATACCTACACAAGGACAGTCAGTGTGGGGTTGGACTTGGCTGCAGGGACTTCTGCTCATGCAGCTTCTGGATGCCTGTGTTGAACAAGGATGTTGGAAATTAGAACCCACTCACAACTTTTTCAGTGAGTCTGTTTCTGCTGTATTTAAATTGCCTTTGCATTGGCTGCACAGGAGAGCCAGTCTGAGGGATTTTTCCTGTTGCAGAGAAAAAAGGGGTGCTATGCTGTTCTGGCTCTGTTATGTGCAGAACGTGAACTGAAATCTAGTTCTAATTCTTCTCCCTTCATCTCCCTCATCCCTTGCTTGTTAGCTTTTAAAGTTTCCTTCGGGGTAATTTAAAACATATTATTTTTAAATTTAGCACAGTACTAGAGGACAATTTCTAGCACAAAATGGCCAAAGTAATTGCCCAGAGAAGCTGGTGTCCCTTTCAGAGGTTAGAGGGCTATGTTCCTGCTGACAAAAGAGATACAGGCTGCACAGACACCAGAGTATTTGCATGGTGCATGAACAGCATGAAAGGAAAGAGCCTGGATAGTAGGGGTTTAGTGAGAATGCAGGCAGTCATCAGGGCTCACTCGAAGAGCTCAGCTTTTAGCTTTCTACCCTGTTTGATGTAGTATTTGCTCTTGGACTATGCCTTAGTCTTCAGGTGCTATTTCTCTTGTGGGGTACCAAGTTGCAAGGCAGCATCAGCAAATAAGTGAAATTTTGTCAGATATAATCTATATGAGGGACAGGACATTTCTCTGCCTGCACCTCTGTTAAGCCTTCCTATATTACATACACTTCCTAATGACCTGTAGGATGTTCAGCCCAGCTAAAATGATGAAACTCAGATTATACAAAAATAGCACATACTTGAGAAGTCACTTCTTTATGCTTCCGTTGGTGGTGACAAGGGTAGACAGCATCCCTTCTAGGTCTTAGCAGCTGCCTGTAAAAGAAGGGACACCCCTGACAATTATCTGAGCATCTGAAGTGCTGCTTTTCCACTTTGGAAAAGGGGTCTCCTAGAATACCTTGCGAAGACAGGACTGTCCCCACTTTTGCAAGGCAAATGTTAGAGCTGGGTGTTAGACTGGAGTTACACTTAATCCATGCTCTGTTACATGACGCAGGAAATTCCAAATCCGTGATCAAAGCAACACACATACAGTAACCCTTTTGATTTTTGTTTTTCAAACAGATGGATTAGGACAAAACAAGCAGCACATGTTTTAAGACTGGATATTACATTAATGAAAACTCTGTGAGAGTATAAATATGCTGCTGCAGTTTAAGAAAAAGCAGAACTTCCTAGACTTGCATGAACTACTGGCTCACTGGCTAAAAGAGACCTGCAGTCTGTTTGCTGAAGAAGCCCAGCTACTCTGCTGGTCTCAACAAAAGAACAATTGCAACTACAATAAACACTCTGGGATCTTGAAAAACACAGGAAGATATCAGCTGCTGTTAAACAGCACAGAAATAAAACAGTAGTGAAACTAATAAATACATACAAACAGGTTTAAGGTGTCCTCTTTAGAAACATTATCCTATGAGTTAAAGATCTGAAGATTTAGCTTTTAACAGCTCTGGCATACAAGGAACCTGTAGAAGTACTTACCTATCTCCCCCGTGTAAGTGCTTCACTTCTTGTTCCTGGCTACATAAATCAAAGGCAGAGTAAACGCATTACGAGTTAAGAGAAGGAAATAATATGATCTCCTAGCAGACACTTGGAGCAACAGCTTTTCACTTATGTGCCAAAATGCCACACAACTATTAGTCTGGAACAAGATACGCCTTCTTTTAAGAACAGTCTATAGCAAATCCATATTTCATCTACTAAATCCTTGACTGCTTAGCCTAAAACTCACAGTCTTTTAACAGGTTTCTCCTCACAATATCTCTTTTAAGACTAGACTCTGCTTTTCTCTCATTTTGTAGGCACAGATGAAAGACAGAGCTATAGACAGGTACAGACGCACAAAGAGGAACTAAGTGTCCAAATCCCAGAGTGGCAGCCACAAAGCCCCAGGATATCCAGTTACAGTGAGCAAATGCCACAGTGCTGAAAGATGGAAAAGGTCTCTATTCTGATATAATTTGACAGAAGAAGGGTGGACAGAGTCCATATAGATGCTCCTGAGATATAAAAACTACCTCAGGATAGTGGATACACCTGAAAGTGGGAGACAAACGGATAATACAACATTGACCACACTGTCCACAGTTTGTGCTCACAAATCAGTTTTCTTTTGACAAGACTCATTTTTTACAGCAGTATCTTTGTCTCCAAGCCTTTGCCAAACAGTTATAACTCCATCAGTGCATTTGGGGATACATTTAACAAAATTGTCTTTTGCAGAAGTGAGATGGTACCAAAGCAATGCAATTCTGAAAAACAAAAACAAGAGGGGACGAGAAAAGCTATCATGAAAAACTAGTGAATATGGCCCTCAATTTCCTAATAAAATGCCCCAGTGCATTGTTGCTTGGCTATTATTCTCTTTATGAATTACAGGAAAATAAAATTACCATAATTTTGCAATGTGTGCAACATCATTTCATTACAAGGAAAAGAAGACAAAATTGTGCTTTATTATCACCAAATTATGTCAGTATTAAGACTGCTCTAATGTGACCTTTGATCTTGAATTCTTCATGAAATCAGATGCACAAGATACCGTTCATTGACATAACGAGCCTGGTCTCTGAAGTTGTTTCAGGGGCTGTGTCTAAACACATGACAATCTCAGAATCCCTTAATGCTTTCCTCTAAATAATTGAAAACATTTTCATACACATCATCAAACACACCCATGCTTAGATTATGTGACTAAAACTTCAAGGCACAAAATACCAAAGGTAAATGTGTGTGTCCCTTTGTACATTACTGTATCATCTTTGATTAGAGGATCATATTCAATTAATAACTAATAATAGCTTGGGTTACCTTCTGCAGCTGTACATACGGCATTCCTGTGCATTTGTTGTGCATGCATCAGGGTAATAAAGAACATGGTACGTTATAATATATAAACCATATTACTAATCTGCAGAAATTCATCTTCTTCCCCTCATGAAGCCAGGCCACTACCCCGAGCAGGCTTATGTTTGAACAAGGCTAGCTTGACACGGTTGCTACTTGAAATGGGCTTAAGCAAGACAAAACATTTCTAGTTGGTGATGGGAGGCAGAGGAATGCAGAACATCCTGGGGACAGACCAACCAGCCTTTGGCTGATCAGTGTAGCCTGCATTTGAGAAACACTACTAGTGACGGCAAAAATTGTGTGGTGCATATTAAATGTTTTTAAACACAGCTTGTAAATAAAAAAGTTCCTTCCAACTAGACGTTAATAAAACATGTCAGTGACCCAAAGCTTGCTGTCTTTGCTGCTGTCTCATGGAGCTTTGAATCAAGTTCATGATCCTAGAGTCCTCTCTTCAAGACACCTGAAAACCTGGGCTCAGAATAGATACTGCACTTCCCACAAGAGAAAAACTTTTCACAGTGAAAAGAAAAACTTTTCCCTTCATTTAGGGAGGGACCTCACACAGGAACTCCGGACCATGGCAAATCCAAACACCTTCTGCTCCCAGGCATGCTTCTGTCACTCACCTCTTCAAACAGAGTCACCAAAAAGGTCGAACATTTAAAACAAGCAAGCAACTGCTCCATGCTCACGCCCACAAGATCACAACAACAGGCACTTTGCACCTCCTTTCTGCAGAGAGAAAGGGTGGGTCACACTTGCGAGGTGCTGCCGGTGTTACAGAAGGCACAAAGCTGCTCCGACACGCAGTGCTGACAAACTCCCACCACGCAGAGTGATGGATCTGGAGAGGTCGCAGTTAAAAAAAGCTTACACGGGATACAGCACATTATTATTAGCCCGCGATATAAGTAACGTCACATGCGGAAAAACCAAAGCACAGATCTGTCAAAAGTCTGCCAAACATCTCTTTGAAAGTTTATGCACTCAGGCAGGAAAAGTCTGAATCTCCCAGGCCCTGTCTATAACCACACAGCTATCAAAGCTGTAACATCAACCATCCAAGCTCAGGCCACCAACACTTTTCATTAACAATACTGGAATACGACCCTTGTCTTGCTCCCACTCCTATAACTTGGTCTCAGTTTATTATCAGGCTGTGTTTGGTACTTACAGCAGGAGGGATGGAGTGTAACACTGCATTTTTAAGGAGCATTTGGTCATTAGAATCACAATTTTTTTTATACCAAGCATTAAAATTAACGAACCACTCTGGAACAAAACAAAATAAAACAAAACAAAACCAACCCCAAATTGACCAGCAATACAGTGCTAAGTTAGAATGAGATAATCTGCAATTTTTACCTAATAGCTCAATGTATAATACTCCAACACCCCTCTACCACAGTGGGGGGACTCCTTTCACTAGAGCATTTGTCTTTCATGCATGGTCAGGAACAAGTATTGCCCAGTGAGTGTCAGTAACAGCTGAAGGGCTGATTCCGCTTGGTAGATCAGTCCTGGCACAGGGCTCAGGAGGACAGCATCAAGATCCTGACTCCTGCTGAGGTCTGAAATGAACTTTCAAGGTTCAAATCCTCATTGGAAACCCGAAACTGGCCTGAGGGGATAGTAGTTCTGCCTATAAGCTGACCTAATTAAACATTTTCACTAGTGACCATAGCACAGTGACATGGTCCACTAGAAATGTTATAAGAACACTTGCTGATGTGACAGTCAGAAGCATCATAAATAAAGATGAGGATCAGAAAAACTAAGGAAAGGATCAACACATAAAGTATGAGGTCATGAGCTTATGAAATAATTGGATTCTTCTGCCAGAGAATAATGGCATTCTTTAGGTCTCCACAGTTGGAAATGGAAGGGAAGAAGAGCTGGGGTGAGCCACCAGTATCCAGCAGACTTGAGAAAAAAGAGAAGCACTCACAAAGGCATGAAGTGAGGTGTTCCCAAAAGAAGTAAGAAAGCATTAATGTCTCTTTGCTAAGATGCACACCTCACGCACAATTTGCTCACTCCCACACAACAGAGATTAATTCAAGCAGGCACAGACACGGAATTTGGTAGAATGCCAAGTTTATCTTAGGGAATGAAACCATAAATAAAATTAACATTGAGGAGATAGAATTGTTCCCTAAGCACAGAACAAGGTTTAAGAACCCAGGAAGGAAGCTGCCTACATTAAAGAATGCGGTTGGCACAACAAAAAACAGGTGCAATATAGCCAGGGATACACTTACCCCAGAAATCAGAAGATTCCTATCAGGAGAATGAGACTATGGGTCAGGTTTTCAGTAAGGATAGCAGGAAAAAAAAAAAAAAAACAAAATCAAATCAACTGATTAGTTTTAGGGTGGATCAGGATATGAAAGTAGTCATATGGGAGACAACCATGTGGAGGAGTGCCATGTATAAAGGAGATTGGGTTTAAGGGTTGGAAAAGTCTCACAGGTTCTGAATTCCAGGTCTTTCAAAAATGCTTTAAAATTATGTTCTATGGCCAAATTAAAAATTGTTAATTCTAATAATGTAACATCTGCCTAGTAGAGTAGGAGACAAAAATCCACTTTAAAATGTGAAATGATACATTAAAAAACAAATAGCCCACGTGACGTTTTTTTACTTACTAGTCTTCTAGTAACTGTAACAACAAACTGCAACCGGTTTCTACTTCAAAGAAAAATTTTCTTAATTTGGGGAAAGCTAATATACTTTTGTGTAAATGGTGACTCTAGCTAAGCAAGTATCAAAATCTAGAAGCAGAGGAAGGTATAGATTGTAATGCATTCACTAATAAATCCACAGGTAACTAGAAATATTTGCAAAATAAATCAGTATTACTGTACGACAAGATGTTCTTTTGCATTCATGTGATCATTGAAAAAAAGCAGGCTAGGAAACGCATTTTCATTTGCAAATTATGATGCCAATTTCAAAATCCCCAGCTTTCCAAGATGTTTCTTTATGTGCCTGTTGCAATCGAAAAAGCACTTTTAAGGACAGAATAAATGTCTCTTTCAAGCAGGCTGTTAATATATTTTTCCTCTCAGCATCTCACAGAGCCCTCTGCCACGTGATGCTCCCTGTCCTCTGTGGGGCTCGCTCACGCCTTGTTTACCTACACAGAGAACTGCCTGAGTGCCGGAGCTGTGTTTGCTGGATCGGAACAGACACTGCTCTTTGCGCTCCCGAGATAAGAGGTTGCAACAGTCAAGCTGGTTTTGTGCGTCTCAACCACAAAATATGATCTTAATAATTACTGTGAATCAACTAAAACAGCAACTCATATCTTCTTCCCAATAGCCATAAATTTTAAAGGCGCTCTTAATTTAGTGCATTTTCATCTTGCTTCACGTGTTTGAGAATATTTATTCCAGCAAATTCACAAAACCTCCTTTCAGCTACAAAGCAGAAGCTGTAAATTGTCCCATACCTCAGTTTTCTTTCAAAGCTCAGACAAAGGACTGTTCTTGTCCTTTTCACATTATGTCCACATAAATCAAAGCCTGGTAAAGGACAAGTCAAGTAATCTGAGCAAACAGCCTACACTAACTATACAATGGGATTGTTGCATGTCATGCTTCCCATTAGTCACAGATAGAAACTAGAAACTTTGGATGAGGTTGACAAAGAAGTTGAGAGTAGAGTCATTGCATCATGGATATACTCAATAAGCCTGTTAATCTAGGATTCCATCATGCAGAGCTGATGGAGTACTGACTGAATTTCTTTCTCCCTTCTTCTTGTTTTACAGCCAATGTCCTTTCTCTGCAGGAAGAACACTTGTGAGCTGTGTGGAGCCCTCTCATGATGGTTCAGTGAGGGAACTGACTCCATGTCTGTCCAGATGTGTTCTCATGGCTTTTTTAGACATAGTCAGCCCTGTTTCTATCTATGTGCCAACTCAATTCTGTATTCTGAAGCGGGACTGAGGGGGGAAGACAAGAGACTTCATCTCCCTCCTGTTACACTGAACATCGTTGGCTGATATAAATTGGCAACAGCTCCATTAAAGTTGGGACAGCTACATCAGCTTTATCGTGTTTGATGGTCTGCCCTTCATCTGTGTAACTCAGCTGATGGCCACACAGGGACTTTTTCCCAGCTGCACTGCTGAGAAAATGACCTTGTTGCTGATGGGAAATTCGTGAGTCTTATGATACAGTCATAGTTTTAGAAGCGAGGGAACATGCAGTAAAAGTCAAGATGCCCAGCCCATTGGGGCTGTAATAACCCGGCGTCAGTAATGAAGGTGTAAAGTCTGTTTCACAAGCCCCTCGCTGGTGGTGCTGCCACAAGCACATGGTAGGGCCCATCTGCAGCTGTGACATCCTGCCTGCACTGCAGAAAACCCAGTTATCACAAAAGAATGTAAATAATAAAATGCTCTGCAGTCTTGAGGGAGTGATTAAAAGCATGTGCGATAGCCTTATAGATGTTTTATATTTTGAAATAAACATTTTTCTACTATTTACACTGAAAATTTGATATACATTTATACCATCACTGAATATAAGCAGGTAGAAGAAGCATCTATCACTAAGAACATGGAACTGACCTGCACAATCCACGTGTAAGACGACTGGATGGGAATAAAGCCCGTGGCAGTGAGACAACAGCATTACTGCCGTGTTAAGAGAACACCAGCCAAACACACTGAACCACAGAACCGTGGGATCTGGACACAGCAATTGCAGTCCACAGTAAGAAAAATGTCATACTATTCAACACCTTATGTCACACTCAGGTATTAGAAGACACAAATGTTGCTACTGAGCCATTTGCATGCAGACCTGCAAAATTCCTGCTATTCTGTGAACGTCACCGAATGCTCCCTGGCATCTGCTATGAGGCAATTCAGCCTGCTCTGAATGAATAAACTGAAGCTGTTTCAAAAGACAAGAGTTCCTCAATGTCTCTACAATTTGTTCATCTGCAGATTTTGCAGTGCTTCTATGACAGTGATTCAATAGTAGCAAAAAACCCCATGGAGGTAAACCAAAAGGAATGAGGCTGATGAGCTGAAGCAGTATCTCAAACAAGTTACCTGTCATTTATAATGGAGCACAGTTGGCTAGGAGAGGAATGATAGGACACAAAGTCTAAAATTGAAACCACAAAGTGATGCTCTGGAGAAACTACGATGAAGGCAGCAAGACAAGAAAATTACTGGAAAGCGTTTGCATTTAAACCCAGAATGTTTGAGAGCAGAATCATCTATTGTAACTTTCAATTAAAGCTTTTCCTTAGATATAAAAGTTTCTCTACACAAAAAAGTAAGACAGAGGTAAGCTAGAACTTGCCCTTCAACTCACAGGGTAAGGCCAGTACAGCTCTGATTAACCCATTTGTTATTATTATTCAGTTTATCCTAACCTACTCTAGCAGGGATTTAAACGAAGCTAGAAAACCACCCTAATTTTGGAATTAAAATAACCCCAACCGGGACTCAATTTGGTACGCCAATTTACTATCCCAGTTAAATGGTCACCCTTTTTAAAAAGAAATAGCAAGCCCTACACATATGTAATTGCCCTTTGACCCATTAATGACAGCAACAATATTGTTGTCTGTTGTTGCTAATGGCAAGTACAGTACAGACAGGCGCGTTTTCTGCACCACAGCAATAGCCAGCTTTATAATCCAATAACATATTAGAATTAAAGCTGACAATTTTAGTATCTTCTTGGTGCCATACAGCATTTGGTAACTGTGCATTAGGAAAGGATGCACTTCTCAGTTAATGCAAGTTGGGGATTCTTGACATCATTGTTGATTATTATTACTTCAGGACGAACATCGTGCTTGGCACTACAGAAAGCAAAAATTAGGACAGCTTCTGTAGTGAGAAATGCAGACTGAAAGAGACAAAAATGCTGGGGAGAGAGGGCAAGCAATAAGAAGGACCAAATATTTTGTAAGGGCACAGCTTCTAGGCCAGCCCCTATCTTGATGCTTGCATTTCCATCTTCATGGAGATACTGCCTGTACACTTCAAAACTAAACAAGATGTACCACTAACTCTGGATGCAAAGATAATTACATTACACAGTAACTAATTGTACTTCACACTTACACTATTTCTCAAAATGCTGATGTCAATAAGCAAACGACAAAATAAAATATCATGCTGTTCAACAGAGAGAGAAATGGAGGCAAGAGCAGTAGCTAGGCAAAGGTCAAGGAAGAAGTCATGAGGGGAACTCAACAGTCTTTCTGAACCTAAGTCAATTTTTTATAAGAGCCCATGGTTCACTGCAAAGGTAACAAAGGCCAAGTTTTGCTTTATAAAGCAGAGAGATTGCAAGAAAGTGTCAAATGAAGAGGTCACACCTCAAATCCACTACTGGCTCAGTAGGAAAGGTGACATAAGAAATAGGAGGGGAGAAAAAATACCCAATAAAGTTGTCTTCAGAAACAGGAGTTCTGAATAACGTATTGCCTGGTACCTGGGAGAGTATACACTCATTTATTTTCTGAACATGGCCAAATAAATCTATTTTCAAACAGAAAGACATCTGAGACAATTATATACTATCATATGTGGTCTGATATTTTCCAGTAATTTCAATCATCAAATGTCAGTAGAGGTCTCAGAACTAAAATCAAGGAAAGGAAAAATTACACCAAATGTGTCAAATTGCCCGGCTGCTGGTACAGACACAGACAGGCAACTATGGCCATTGAAAACATGGGGAAGGAAAATGTCCCCAAATGGGCGGGCAGCTAGAACAGAGAGAATTATTCTTTTTCTTTTAAGGATTTCACAACTTTACTTCCAATTGTGATGGGTCAACCCTGGCCAGAAGGTAAGCACCCATCCAGCTACTCACTCATGCACGCATTCGTTTACCAGCATGATGGGGCAGAGAACAGGAAGAAAAAAGCAAGAAAACCTGTGAGTTGAGAGACAGTTTAATGAATGAAGAGGAAAACCAAAAGAAAAATCAAACAAAAATGGAACCAAGTGATGCAAAGGCAGTTGCTCATCACCTCCCTGAAGCAGACCAGCGCTCAGGTATTCTCTGGGCAACCACAAACTTGGAAGACATCCCTCTCCCCCTTTCTTCCTCTACCACCACTTTCACTGCTGTGCTTGATGCTGTATGGTACAGGATATCCTCTTGGCCAATTCAGATCAGCTGTCGCTGCTGAGTCCCCCTGCTAACTTCTTGCCCCTGTTTACTGGGGAAAGTGGTGCAGAGTGGGAAATAAGAGAAGTTTCAGCTATAGTCAAAATATTGATGTCGGAGCCACTGTCGGAGCCACAAACCACAGCACCATAGAGGCTGCTATGAAGAATGTTAACTCCACCCCAAGCAGACCCAGCTCACCAATGCACAGGGTAAAACAGAACCAGGAAAAGCTTAAAGCAGACCTAGGCAGAGGACAAGCTGCTAAGAAATTTAATATTTTAAGAGTACACTCTGCACTGTCTTTTACAGTGCACCCTCTCAGGATTTGCTTCCTGAGCCTGCTGCAGCACTGACATTGTAGTAGCATGATGGGAGCCATTAACTCCTACAGGTGAGAGATAGACCAGACTGGGTTCGGTTGATTTGTATTTCATCTCTGAAAGGGCTTTTTTCCTCCCAGAATACTCCCAATGAAATGTCTGCACTCATCCTTCTGGATCCATGTGTATTACCAGAGGCAGATTAACTATGGCCACAGTATCTAAAGAGGCAGGACACAACAGATTAAACCTCAGCAGCATGAAAATTCTCTGACTTAAGATTGCTCCATACATGCAAAACAATAACAGAGGCATTATAGAATAACAGGGGCAAACAATAAATAACAATTTAAAGAGGCTGAAAAAGATTTTAAGGCCAGAATATTTTGGTGTGATATGAATGATTTCCCTCTGCAAATTGCTCAGTCATATGCCAGGAAGCTGAAACTGTCACAGAAATTAGGCAGAACAAATGGTAAACTAATTTAGAAAAAATATTTTATTCATAAAATGACTCAACATTGGTGCATAAACAAAATATCTTGGAGCTAGATAATTTAGTCCCTGAATACAAAAGTCAGAATAATTTTGTTCTTGCTTCAATACTGAAAACTAAAATAATAACAGAAAAATTATATCCAGACTGGGTGCTGGCCTCAGCTACTTGTCTTTGGATGTTTAAAACCCAGGTGTCCAACACTTTGTAAGATAACTTCCTACGTTAGGATCATTTAATGAGTAAAGGGCATGTTAACTTTCCTTGAAATAATAATTGTTCCAAATAACTATAAAACTTCGGTTGTCTAAAACATTATCAATTTTTTAAAAATCTATATATGGTGTAGGAATGCAGAAACTGTCTTCCTTCACTCTCAAGCAGAGAAGTAAACCCTAATGCAGAAACAATATACATGATAAACATGTAAGTTTTACAAAAAGCAGATTTTATGTTTTAAAGCTGGACCTCTAAATTCAACAGAACAGAGAAGGTAAAGAACTCACATTAGTATCCATGACATTTTAAAATATTTGCTACCAGTTGCAAACTTTCCTAAGGAAATATACACATTGCTATCAAACACTGATAAAGGCAGTACAAAATACACAGGGAATTTCCTTTTGGCAATGAAGATGTCATAATAGTCATCCCAGCTGGATGTCAGAGGAGTGACAGGTAAGTCACTCTTAGAATGACATCTAAGAATGCACTGGATACAAAAATCAACTCTGTCTTTGGTTTTGAAACACATTCAGGTATGAAGAATACACCCACCCCACCCCACTCCATTTTCTTTTGCATTGCCAGAGGATTTTTTTCTAGAAGTTACGCCATTGGAAGTTATCTGTACACATTTCTGTTGAAATAAAATCTAACAGTAGTTTTCAACACAGGTATCTTTGTTCTTCACATCTTCAAAAAGGCAACCTATAAAAGGAAGCAAAAACAATACTGTGATTAGTTTTAACATTGCAAGTAAAACAAAGATGTTTCTTTGTATCAACAGAAATTATGTATTATAACAATCTTCTTACTCTGTAACACACTAATGCAATGAGAAAACAGAGGCTATATTTGAAAGCACCTCTTCTTTACCTAACGTCTTCTAAAAATTCCCAAACTTTCTCCTTTTGTTCAAGCACTGCACGTGTTCCAGAACTAAAACTTTTTTTTTTCCTCAGGATAACAAAGCACAAAGTGTTTATCTCATCTAACTTAAAAGGCTATTTGATAGTATTTTGAAACTAGCTCAGATTAAATCTTTGATACATTCCCTATTTTGTCAGAATATTAGTTTGCTTGAACAGTGCTGTCACTGTAAGTCAAATCCTGATTCCAAAGTCACGATGAAAAGTGCAAAGTCATACAGAAAAATGCCTTACATTTTTAAATAACCAGGAACCAAAATCATACCCAAGGGGAGAAGACAAACACTTGTACATGATCAGAAGATAGCAGATGATGCACCTGTTCTCTTTACTGCACTAAGTGAACTGTCTAACAGCTATTTAGAGGGTAGGTGATCTGTCAAACACAAGAGACCTATAGGATTTCTGCTGTCCCAAACTCATTTGTTCTTGGTCACATGCATGCAGCAGTTTCTCCTGTATGGTTTTGATTTTATTTAGCCTTCTTCAGGATCTGCAGGACACTAATGCAGAAAGTTAAGTTAGCAACCTGGTCTAGTGAGAGGTGTCCCTGCCTGTGGTGGGGGGTTGGAATGAGATGATCCCTAAGGTCCCTTCCAACCCAAACCATTCTATGATTCTATGATTTACAGAACACACATTTTCAGAAATGTCTATAGGCAAACCTTGCCAGCAAACCGCTGGCTGGCCAGGGTGGAAGTTGGCCTGCTTTCCCATGAAAATCTCATCACACTGACACATTCCCACAGAGTGTTTTCATTCAGCTCCATCAGCATTTTCCAGCAGTAAGCTGCTACATCAAAATAATTTCTGTCAGCTCAACGAAGGGGTGTTGTAAAAGCCAGAGACTACTCATCATGTAGGGAAATTTATCCATTATGCCAAAGATTCCCACTCTCAAAGACGAAATATGGGAGTTCAAAATCAATATGCTTGTCACCTTTCTCATGATTTAGTTTCTCAGATGAAAAGAGACAGATATATAATTATTAGCAAATGTAAAATCTTACCTCTGTGGAAGAGTCATAACTTATACAGGCTAGGGATGAAACCCTGGCACCAGTCAAATCAAAAACAAAACTCACATTGACTTTAACAATGTGAGAGATTTGTCCTTGCACGGCAAGGAAAAAAAAATCAAGAAAAGCAATAACCATCTCAATACACAAGACTCAAAATTTTAAGCAGATTTTTCTACCTGTGATTGCAGACTCCTTTGCCACACAGTTTTGAAGTGCCATTAGAGTGGATATATTTGTTTAATTTGACTGCTTGCTATATTTTATAATGCATGAAATACGCTTTTCCTCTCCTTTGAGAGAGTTATTTGCAACATAATGTTTCCCTAGACTGCTAGGCTCTCCTACTGCCCAACAAACTGAAAAGCAACAAACGGAATGATTTATCACTGTCTGTGTTTATATTTACTACCAATGTGAATGAAAAGAGCACATTAGATCATCCCCACATCTGACATAGCCAGCAAAAAAAAATGGAAATCATAAGCTTTTTAAAAATAAACACCTGCAACCCATGAGAGTACTTGAGAACAAAATCAACTGAAACCAAACCACTTATGAAGTTTCACCTTATCCATCCAAAGTTCAATATGATGCATAGGAAATATTCCTCTATTATACTTACTGTTACTGTAGGTGCAGTTGGATCTCTAAACAGCAGTAAGCTATATGTTCTATATAATAAATGAATTACTATAGGTTGGGAAAATGGGACTAAGTGGTTCTCCCCCAGTTTTCCATCCATTAGGATACTTTCTTTACAAGACAGACAACTAACTAACTACTGGCTTCTTCCAGCTTTAGTAGCAATGCTTTCAGCAAAGTCTGGACATCCAATATTTCACTGCTATGAGTGCATTTTGAAAGAAAAATAATGTGCCAAATGGTTTTCTCATCTACAAAGGTTTATTACTAAATTCAGAATAAAAGTCGGTTCTCTAATCAGTTTTTTTTAATTGACCTTACCTCAGCACACTGTTCCCTTCTTAAAGCACTCAGGATAGCCAGTATTAATCCACGCTTATGAACAACTTATGTACTCTACCATCCATACTTCTATGACAGGAGACACTGTTTTTTCCTTTCCTCTCAAGATTTTAATCTTAGTGTGTCACAGAGTATCAAATGCATCTCAGCCCTCCATCCCATTAGTTTCCATAGAGCCAGAAGCTGCTAAGGCCTCGGGATAATGAACAAACATAAACCCCATATTTTCAAGCATTTTAAGAGATATCAATGCAGAGGGAGTACCAGAGCACCATAGACATATGAACAATAGATGTATCTTACAAAATCACTCTTTCAGTAAACAATACAGCAGCAGCAATTTTGTTAAAATCTCTTGGAGTCAGGACAAGTTAAGGAATCCAGGTAGTGATGTTCAGTTTTAGAAGACGTGCTCTCTTGGCTTTCTCAGGAAAAGCATAGAATGGTTTGGGGTGGAAGAGACCATAAAGATTATCTAGTTCAAATCCCACTTGCCATAAGCAACCTGGTCTGATGAAATATGTCCAAACACCGAGGAGTAAAAAGAGAAAGAAAACAGTTGTAACTTCAGAAGATATTTTAAAAACTATGGAGACCTAATGAGTTCAGGAGATAAAAGGTGGTTTCATATGGCTGAAGCTGGTGAAAAGAAATCTCTTCTACCAAGTGCTAACACTAGGTGAGCAGGCAGAGTGGATGACTGCTGTAAGAGAAGCAGGAACGTCACAGAGGCAGCTAAACAACGTATTTTAAAGAAATGCAATCTGCAAATCAGCTAAGCAAGGAAAAAGCAGTTCAGTCTTTGAATCAGCTGCAAGAAGCAGAACAGGAGCCAGATCCTTACTTCCACAAAACAGGAAAAAATATGTATAAAGTTGCATTCCCATGTTGTAACACGAGTTTTGAAGCTGTCATTATGTTTTCCTCTTTAAAGGAGTCTAAGTGAATGGTGCATAAAAATCCCTATTTATGTCTCTCAAAGCTGACAATGAAGGATTTTTAATACCTATGTCTCTTCTAAGAGCTAAACAGAAGTATGTAGAAGATACAGAATTTCTCCTTAGTTTTAGAGAGGGAATTGTACTTCTGTTTACTCCTGCATAATTATAAAGGAAAAAAGAGGGTTGAAAGTAGCTATGTATGCTTCAGTTTCAGCAGAAGAAAATGAACCTATTAAATCTTTGAATGCTTCCTGAAATATGACTGCTGTGGTTTTTTTCACAACAAAGAACAAAACACCACCAGGCTCAAACCTGAAGCTTAAATGTATAAAAGGCATTTTACTTCTGTCTTCTTTGAACATTAGACCAATTTTTAAACACTACCGCGCACAGTTCATAATGTTACATTGTGTTTTAGAAGAACACAACTTACATGGCTATCTTAAATCATATCTACTGCAACAGACAGTCTGTACATAGACAGATACCCACGCCTTAATGCTGCACATGTGCTAGTGTGAAATCAGGCGTGATGAAATGACTGCAGAGGAAACGTTGATTACACACCAGCAAGGCTACAGCCTACAATCAACATCAAATGCTGTATTTATTTTCACTCAAGGCTGACAGGTAATCAAGCAATGCCATGCCATCCATGTGCACAGGAAGAGTATAACCTTCCCAAAAAGACAAGGACAGCGGTGGGCAGACCTCTGCTCCTAGATCCAGCTGTGCTGGATGATATTAATCTCACAGGCACATGGTGATCCTCTGCTGCAAGGTACCATTCCTCTCTCCCCACAAAAGACCACTTCAAAGTTTCTACCTAGTGTCTGGTGAAATCAGATTGATAACCCAAACTCTGGCCTCTGGTCTGCACTAAATGGATGGATTTATCCTAGAAACAAGAAAGAGAGGGCTTGCACAAACAATTCTGCTGGCAGATCACAGGGGAGAGACTAATCTCTGGTGGAAATGAGAGTGAAAAGCCGAGAACAGTGGTTTTTGTCCACATGTACAGCTGGATTTGAAAGATAACGTATACTCAAAGCCTCAGACCAGTCTAATTCACATCCAGATTTGTGTTTTCACAAATGTTACAGCTAGTGTTAATTGTTACGGCTTAAGCCTTAAAAACTACAGATAGTACAACTGCTTGGGTAGTTGCAATTATATTGCAGTCAAGATGCCCTGTACATAGAATTCACTTCTACCTTGAAAAAAGAATCAGACAAAGTGATAGAAACATGTTTGTGTGAATATAACTGAACCTACATATCCCTTATCCCCGTATTTAATAATGCAGTAATACCACTACAGGGACAATGTGCATAAACAGACAGAGAAGGCCATAACCCTGCCTGACACATTTCTCACTCCTCTAAAACAAAGATCAACAAGTGGGAGGATTAAAGCATCTGTACCACGTCTAGGTCCCAGCTCTATAAATATTTGATTTCTGATAAACTCCACAAGAAGTTTGGTGTTGCCATAGGTGCTGAAGAGGGAGAGAGCAGTCAAAGGAATAAGGCCTTTCCCAGAGGGGAAACTGTGCTCCTTCCATTCCTGCACCACCACCAGAAGCAGTGACAACTTGTAACTGTTACCCTCATCCTGTGGGTTAGCAACTATTGGCAATGTCTGATTATAAATAGCCACATTAAATCTTAAGAGTTCACCTGCCTCCTCACACCATACAGTTCATATATTTGTTCTCGCCTAATAATCTGGGATCAAGTCTGCTGATGCACAAATAACCTGTTCCAGAAATACATTTTGGCACCAGTGTGAATGAATGGACACAAAGCAGATGGCATTAGATGAGCAGAGACGTGAGGGAACATTAACTGCTATATTTACACTTGCTCCCACTGAATCCAGAGACCCATAAAAAAGCAGCTGTCTTTTCCAGACTTGAATGTTACCAAGCTGTTGCATATTATCCCCAGATCTCTGGGGCAGCTTTTGGGGAGAGTAAAGGTATTTTTAGAGGAAATTTGAGAGGAAAGCAGCACGTTCACTACCAGAAGAATGAGAGGAGCCAGAGACAGAATCATTACAGTTGGAAAAGACCTCCAAAATGATCAAACCCATCAGTCATTGCAATGACCCTACGCTGACAGTATAGCATTTACTTGCCCCAAGAGGGCCTCCTGGTAGCCTGCAAACTCACGGGCTACACTCCAGCAGCAAAGCTGTCTTCTGTTACACTGATGTTTAGGGTTTTTTTCTGTACTCCAGGCTCTTGCGATAGTAGTTGAACCTTGGTAGGTGCCCGTTTCTCCTACGGCACAGAGGTCATGTAAGTAGACTTGGCTGCTCTAATATCCCCTCCACAGCCCATCAATGGCAGCCACTTAACACAGCATGTCAACAATAGTTGTTCCAGGTTCTCTCATATAGGGAAAGTTTCCCAGAATACTTTAAACACCATGCAGTGACAAGTCTGGTTTTGAGCATGCACCAGAACATGAAAAAGTGTTTTATCTAATTACCCTTCCTTTGCATTTTTGATCTAAGAAAACCAAGAAAACATCAGGCTGTGTTCATAGCACCGTAACTTCATACCACTAGCTTGGTAAGTCTTAAATATTTTGCTATAGAAACAAAACTTTTCAAACAAAAGTATCTCTAGAGGAATATGAGTCCCATGAAAAGGTCACTAGAACAATACTATGATACCACAGATTGACAGAATAGATACAGTTGTACAAGCCAAGTTTCAAATACTTAATGAAATAACAAAACTAATGTATAGGGTCAATCTAAAAGCATTCATGACTAGCACTATCATGCTCGAGTTCTAAAGGAGACAGAAACTAAAACACGTCCAGAATACTCTCTCAGCCAAACACAGCAGCACTGTGCTGCACAGGACTATGCCATGAAGGCAATAATGAAGTCAAGAGAAGCACAGGTTGTGGAACCATGCTACCCTGACAAATTAAAACCCTGCCAACTGGGTTGAAGAACAAAGGTATGTGGAACAGCAGCTTTGCAGTCTGACCCACTAACCCCTACAGGGCTCAGATTTGGGCATGGAGGAGGGGACATTCTGTGAAGGACTCTTACCTCACTCACTCCACAGGAGGTCAAGGTCATTCTTTAGCAGATACATCTGCAGAGAATTTCACATCTCAATGAGTATGTGCTTCAAACAGCTTTTAGATGTTAGAGGAAACATAGTTTTGGTCAGTGCTATGCTACCACAGAAACAGAGGAACAGAGGTGGCAATAAAAGCTGGGAAGAACCTGGCTTCAGCAGATCTATCATCTGAAGAGTCAAATTCCCCAGAACTCCTAGGAGAAGGCTGGGGAAAGGTAAGTCCTCTGCTGTACAATGTGAAAGGCACTGTACATCTGTGGGCTTTCCAGCCTTCAATGCAGGAAGAAACTAATTAGAACATCACTCTGATAAATCACTTCTTCTTCTGTCCAAGGAGAAAATGTGAAATATAACCAAAACAACCAAGCAGAAAGAGAATTAGATTCCTTTCATTCAATTTCTAGTGGAATTAATTTCAACAAAAACAAAGGTTTCTTTCTTTACATATGATTTCTCAATCTGGTAATGTACCTCCAGGATTTAAGAAATAAACCCATCTGTAAGTTAGCATGCATTCTTTCAACCTAAACCTTCCCAAAGTATTAATTTCTAATAATAATGAAGCTAGATTTCAAATGTGACAGAGATAAACGAGAAAAAGCAAGAGATTCCTCCAAAATACCAGGCTGTGCGTGTGTACTGCAAGCTATCACTTTGCTATTGTTAACAGTTGCATGCTGAAACTTGCCAAAGCTCTAGAGAAAAAAACATTGGCAGTTGCAAAAACAGTAGAAAATAAATCTCTGCATGTTTTTATTTGATATGAAGACAAGCAGTTCTTTAAATTTTAGATCAAGTAATTCTTTGTGTGAAAAAAGGAAAAGGTTTTTTGGGTTTGTTTTCTTTCAGGACGAGATGGCTATTAATCTTTTGTTTCTTTACATCTAGAAGCCCCAAAACTTCATGGCTTTATTTTCTTTTCTGCCAAGCCTTCCTCATTAGCCCATACTATTTTTATTTCCACTGCAGACGTTACTTCTTGTGGTACCCATCATTAAGACAGGTACAGAAATAGCAGTATTATTTACCTTTGCTAGTCTTAAATACACTTTCTTGAATGCAAACCATAACGGGGGGTGTAACTGGGTACTAATGTTGTATTGCAATTACTGACACAAAGCGAATTGAGCTAAAAACCCCATGGAATTTAGGATTTTTCTAGTCAACACCAGATGAAGTTTGGTTTTTACTGTAGTAATCACCACACCAAACCTCAAACTAATCACGCAGTCAGAGCAGCACATGTGTTTCTGCATCACGTGGTTTTAAACTGCGGTAGAAAAGCATTTGTTTAGGCACATATATGCATGGGCAGTTGTGAAACACAGGTTAACCTAAAACAAATGAGGCACTGCCAGCTGCTGTGTCAATTCACTGCATGCTAGCTGTATCCTAAAGCTAGAGACGTGAAGAAATTAATGCTTGGCAGCCCTAACTGAAACATATGATGCAGCTCCTAAAAACTTCTTAGCCTTGCTGAAAGGTGTGGCACAGGGCTGAATTGGAGGAAGGAGAGTCTGCCTCCCTTTCCAAGCCCTGCACACCCTTTCCCTGCCCTGGGAAGTGGGCCTTTCCACACTTGCCCACACAGTCTGCTGTCACAGCCCTCAGAGCCGTGTCACTCTAAGCCTTTGCTCTGTTTTTGCAGTTCTCATGCCACTAGGTTTCTCTGCACTATTGGGAATCTGTTTCAACTGCTCAGAATCAATAATACACTGCTGTATCTTCCCCAGAAAGGAAAAGAACTGACACACTGGTGCTGCTGTGGCATTCAGCAACTGCACGTCTTACAGTATTTCAGCAGTGAAGAAGAGGATGAAAAAAGCCCTGAACAAGGTGCTATGAATAGCCTGGTGTCTTATAAAAGAAAAGTCTAAACAGAGAAATATATGGATTTATTTTGTTGACCATGAAGTAAGCAAGTTTTACCTAATTCCAGAGAGAATAAATGGGGTCAGCAAAGTGGCCACATAATCTCTCTGTAACAGTGAATCTCCCCTCTTGAAATTAAGCTGATGAAGTATGGTGCATGTCAGGTGTGTTTTGCAGCACACGATGCACTCATGTCTTTGAACAGATGCTGGCTTACCCAGGTGTGTGATGTTCTGGCCATTTGCATGGCTGTTGCTCTCAGATGCTCCTAGGTGGTATTCTCTGCAACAAAATTTATGAAGCATCCTATCCCACCAAAATACCCTCTTACTCTATTTCAACCCTATTATGTGTTAAAGAGAGGGAAGTGCTAACATATGTGAAAGAGAAGAACTGGTTTTAGGTCTTTACTACACAGTAACACAGCTGGATTCTAAGCTGGCAAATGTCTCCTTTCCTCTCCTTTCCCCCTCCTCTTAGCCACGAAGTACGGTAGCACACTCTAAAACAGAAAGGTGACTTCCAAGTGCTGCATCATCCAAACCAGAAAAATGAACAATATAGTTTTCTATTACCAGCTTAGTTTTCCAGCTCAAATGATCCTTTCACCAAAAACTAGCATTTTCTCTATTATTCCCTATTATTGAATCATTTACCAAAGTAACTCAAATTGTCTTGCTCCTATTTTTAACCACTACTCCTAAAAATGTTTTTCTGACTCTAAGCAATCCTTCTCCCTTAAACCCACACAATACATCTTTCATCAGGATTTACCTCCAGCCTGTACTATGTCAGATATACTGCAGTAGGAGATAAAGTCTTGCTCACAGTTTCTCCAGGAAAAGCAAGATAACTACAAAAATAGTTATTTGTTTCCCAGCTGCAGCAGCAGGTAAAATCTAGATGCCAGAATCCCCTTCAGGGCCTGGCTGGAGATGCCTTTCCTTGCTTGTGTTTCTTGTCTTTTTTCTCCCCTCAACTCCCTTGCCCTTTATTGCAGTAAAACAGCAGGCTAAGATTATTTCAGGCTTAGAAGAAACATGGTGGAAAGCTAAAGAAAACAAGGAACTGAACTGGAAACCTAAGAAGAAAGGAGAAGAAAGCAGCATATCTTGCTAAAAACTGAAGTGTAGGCAAGCATTTGCACTAAATAAGAGAAGTAATTGGGGTGTATTAACAAGGCAATCACACAGGCATCAACCAAAGAAACTATTTGGGTTTCCTTCACAGTCTCCGTAACTCCCAGTGTAATAGCAATACAGTTATCTCCAGGATTCAGCACTGGCAAGACACCAGAGACATAAGACATTAATGTTGCAGGTCAATGCATCTTTGAATTTTAATTTAATGAAAATCAGTCTTTCTCTCTTTGTCCAAATTTAGGCACCTGTTCAGACTCTGTTTGAGGCCAGTCATAAGATAACCTTCTCATCTCTTACACTGAAATGCCTTAGAAAACCCAATAAACAGGTAAAACTGACACGAGAAATTACAGAGCAGCACCAGAGGTCACCTGCTCTGCCTTCAAATGGATTGTCAGGAAAAGATTTATTAAAAACCACTGTGGTAAGGTGCTTTACAAACAAAGAGGCCACAAGGAAACAAGCCAACCACTTCAGTTAATACTCTACTTGCTGATGGCCTGGAGGGTATAATCACAGTTTAATTTTGCTTTTGTCCCTAAACCGCTACATTTTTATCTAAAAATAAAACCTACCAAACCCTGAAAGCCAGGAAATGGTTTACCCTCTTCATTTCCTGCAATATTTATAGTTAGTTATGTCACAGAAACCAGCACACAGATGTAAACTGGGTTTCCAAGAGTGTCCCTTAGCAAATGCTACAGGAGCAGAGCACACTGTAATGTCATGTTGAAACTTCTGGGATATCTTGTCACATACACAATGTTGCCACAGTGTCAAAAGTGGCCATCTCCTGTGTGCACACCCATTTCTCAACATACTAAATCCAAATGCTACCTGACATATGATTTGAAATACCACTAAAATGTGAGGAGGGGGCAGAGGGAGCATGACATAGAATGGATGCATTAGAGAACAGAAATAAATTATATCTTTTATTGGGAGGTATTTGGTTCTATGCTCACATTTACACACAATATTTATTTTTACATGTAATCCAAACAGTCAAATCTACCACAACTCTAAAGAAAACAGTAGAGAAGATTGAAGGAGAATGTGGCACTGTTATGTAACACTTCGAAACTAGATAGGTTGAACAGATGTCTTCATTAGGTTATCTTTTGAAAACTTTATGGAAAAAAAGCAAGTTTGAAAAATTAGCTGCTTAAATTCTCTCTTTGCTTCCTGGCAGTTAAAACTGGAATGAGAATAAATACCTCCCTGCATGCGGTATGAGGATTAATTTGTTTGTGTATATAAATGGGTATTTAAGCACCAACTACTATTTTATTTTTAACACCTTATTGGGACTACCGCATTCCTACTAGAGTTCAGCTTTTGGCAAGAGATTAAGATTGAGTTAAAACAGGAACAGGTGTTTAGAAGATGATATGGTTGCAATAAAAGCACAAACCAAGAAGATGAAGGAAAAAAAAATTACATAAGGCATTCATTTGTATCCTGTGAAACAGAGAGACACACAGAAGAAAACATAAAACCACAATAACTACGGGGTATTTAGGAAAATGTCTTTTCCTACTATGATTCATTCCCAGGGGGACAGAGTCTGAGCAGGGCTGTCCTTGGGTCCCAGGTCATCCTGTTCCTGTGCAATCTCATGATGCCTATTAAATGGCCAAGCATTCAGTAAACACTGCTTAACACTGGTTGGGTAATAAAACATTTTCAAAGATTCTAAAGGATGTAGAAGTTTAAGGCCACTCTCGGTGAGATTCGGGCTCCTAAATTATATCAGGTACTTTTATAGTGTGGATTTCTGGCCTCTAAGATCCCTATAGCCATTACTAGGTCAAACTGATTTTTATTTCTAGGGATTGAGCACATTCTTTTGCCAGCTGCAATCCGAACAAAAGCTGAAACCATCCATTTTAAGGCTCAAACTGATGAAAACAGATGTTTTCTTGGTAAAAAAAAACAGTTACTGACCTTGAAGCTTCATAAGAAAATACAGTATTTACCATTTTTAGAATAATTTTCCTTAAGCACTAAGGTAATTGAAGATAAAAGCTTTCAAGTGGGCTTTTTTGAAAGCAGATTGTGCTCAAATATCAATCCTCCAAGTTAAACCTCTTTTCATCAAGATATACTCTAATTTTATACAATAGTAAAAGTAAATAAAGTAAAGATTTTTAAAAGCAAAGACCTATGGGGTAATAGGTGTTGCAAGATGTATGAGGTTTATTATTTCTTTGTTTATTGTCACATTCTTGTAAGAGTAGGGCATGATGTACAAAATAAATAAAATTTAACTACGGAGATACTGGGAAGACTGTCCATGGGCAGCATGAGTCCTCAGCTCTGGGAACTATCAAAAGTCAAAAGTTTGACTGAGAACATCACAAGAAATTAAAATGGCTGTCTAGACTGTACCAAAGTCCCTCATGTCTTTCATTATGAAAAAGCTTGCCTGTAGAACAACTGAGAGAAGGAATGTAGTAATGTAATTTCTGCATGCTAGATGTTTATTTTCCTGGTGTTATATGATTCTTGCATTTTAAGAAGGTTTAATACAATTAACTTTGACTTCAGTACATTTAAATTGCATCCTTTCTAAGTATTTCTTGTCAGTAGTCACCCATGAGAGAAAAGTCTATTAAATTAGCAAGAGAGTAAGAAAGGGTTTTAAAACAACTGATGACAGAGAATTCTCTTTGAAAACAATACTAAAGAAAACAATTCTGACCTGAGACAAATTCCCTCGTCCTTTTGATTATAAAGATTTCCTCAACAATAACATCGTTATTTGGAAGCTGAACTTTGCCCTGGATCTTTGATTCTGTACACACATTGGAACATCTCTATTGTCCAAGGGAGGCAATTATTCATGTCCTAAAGTGCTTATGGGAGTCAAATCTAGATTCATAAATAGCTTATGGATTCCTGCCCCTGACAGGCATCAGACAATTTTAAATACTTACTCTCTATCATGACAGATTTGGAAAACTTTGATGAATGCATCAATTAATGGTAATTGAAAGTGAACTGGCCTCTCAAAAGGAAGGGCTGTACAAGGAACCAGAGGGATCTTAAGACAGAGCTTGATTCATTGATGATACATGATGATATCTGCAATAACAGGACTAAATTTAATGAAATACAAGGATTCCACGTGGTCCCAGTGTAAACCAGACTTGCTACTGCAAGTCTGTGAGGTAAAAACTGATCACAAAAGCTAGGACAAACATCTGAAAGCATAGAATCCAGAGCTAAACCCTTTCTGAACCAGTTTCTTCATCAGATTCCTATCCCAGCATGTCAAAAGAGCAGCAACAGTGGAAAATGCAAGTTAACACTCTCAAGCAGAGGTCAGACTGACCCCACTCACTGTCATCAGGACAGCAACTTCCACTGCAGGGGCAGGACTGACCTTTTGAAACAACGACCTTTTGCATACTGTAGCATCACCAGAAGATTCTGAATCTCAGAACCCTGATATCATTCTTCTCAATTAACCATGACTATTCAAAACCAGGAAAAAAACCCAAACATTGGCATTTAATAATTCAAAGCCAAACACTCTTTCCAAGCACAGCCTTTTTTTCCTCACTAAATGAAATATCAAAGATTATACAAGGACCCCAGCAGCCTTCACCAGAGAAGTATGCATTTCTTTGGTGGAAGGTTAAGCAATAACCAAATGGTCTAGCAAACTTCCTCCCCACTGTGTTGGCACAGCTGCATAGTCACTGGATAATGCAAAAGGAGCAGAAGGAAGAGACAAGGTTACATGAACAAGAGGCTGGGGGATGGAAAGGCTGCCTTCAATTAGATAGGTTGCTGCTGAATAGAAGACTACCACCCCCAATATCACAGCAATGGGAGCTGATGTACAGATCATGAAAAAAGGCAAAATAAAGGTATAGGCAATGTCATGTGAATGAACATTGAATGGACATGGTATTAAAATGTCTGCAAAAACACTCTGAAAGGAGTGTGTTCTATAGGCAGCTTTTCACTATATTCATCTTTATATGGAGAAGTCATTTAAGGAATACAGAAGGCAGCTTTCCATATCATATCATATCATATCATATCATATCATATCATATCATATCATATCATATCATACCATACCATATCAATCATATTCTGTTACTTCTGGAAGTTATTTTCATGTCTGATTTATCATGGAAAATATAGGTAAAGTATTCCATTTATCTTCTCTGGCCTCCAGGTGACCCTGCCTAGAAGCCCCAGACCCTTGCTCTCTCCAAAGATCTCTGTTATTTCTTCTAAATTGTGAGGAAGAGTTCACATCCTTAAAGATGTGAAATGTAAAAAACATTAAGCAAACAGGAAAACCTCAGGCATTTACACACATGTAAACACAGTCACCAAGCCAATCTCCCAAGAAAACCTTCAGAGAACTGGATTTACGAAGTGGAGTGCAGGTGCATCTACTGAACAGAGCACCCTCTCTTCTTCCATCCCTCTTATTTACCCACTTCATTTCTAATAAGAACATATCAGCTCTGAAACTGAGGGATCTATGTGCATCTACTACCACAGCATATGCTTGCACTGTGACAGAACCAACGGGTTCAACAAGACAGAAATTACTGTGAGCAATACCCTTCACAAACATTTTATGGAGCTGATAAAGAAACTGTTTCCCCCCATACTAATCTTCTGCAGCCTCTCTTTTCTGTCCACTTTTGCCATTCTTTGATTCAAATTCGAAATAATCTCTTTGGATCATGGACCACTCTTTTAATTCTTCAGCCAAGTGCTATGCACAGCTTTTATCTGTAATAGTAACAGATTGCCCAAGGACACACACAATGAGTCACGGAAAGAGTAAGGATTTCCTGGCTCTTAATCCAATGCTCAGACAAGGCCTCTCATGTTTCCAATTTTCAGGAGCCAGCAGGTGGGGAGAAGAAAAGACAAAGGAGAAAAGATGGAGGGAGACTTTTTTAGGTAAGCAAAATAGACAACAAAAAAAAATCTGCGCGAGCTCTTCCCCTCCTCAGTTTCAGATAACTGATGTAGCAGTAACCACAGAATCTGCTGAAGAGCTTATATCTGGTTTTTAAAAAATGCAATGGATAGAACAGAGGAAATATATCAATCAGCAGGAAAAAGACACAAAAAATGTCTTAAAGCAAAAAGAAAAGAACAAGTTTGCTCAACAAGCCCGGAAACAGGAGAGAAAGGAACTTACACGCTTTCAGGGCAAAGGGATTTGGGCAGCTTGCTCCCAAACAGGAGTGTAGGTAGCAGCATTAGCATATAACCACCACAGAACCGTGAAAAAAACTGGAGGTTGTGAACATGGAAGTAGGTGACATGAACCAGTTCTCACCTGAACACGCTCCAGAAACACTGTGTGTTACACTGGTCTATTTAACCTAGGAAGCTGATCCCCCACAAGACCAACTATAATTAGCAAGAGATGAGGCACATTCAAGACACAAATACAGATCATGCAGAGGTGATGTATCAGCATCCCCAAAATAATTAATAACCATCCTAATAATGCCACCTACTCCAAAAAACTGTGCAACTGTTTACGAGACCCATTATCTCACAAAAGAACAGGAAAATAATATTTCATCCCCACAAAAGTAGGCCACCCATCACATTCTGAAAAGGGATCCAAGCAAAAAAATAAATGGATTATGATACAAGTTGTACACATTTATCACTGCAAAGCACAGCTCACACATGGGCTTTGACAGCACCCTGGAAAACTGGCTGGAATGAAACCCATTTCAAAACAAAACAGATGTTAGAACACTGGTGTCAGACAAAGACATTAACTGCACACATGTATGGGATAGTTAGGGACTGCTTGTCTCAGTGGGCTGGGATAATGAGATTATCTAGAGACACTGTAAAACCAATATTTGCACTCCTGACCTAACCATCAGTGAAGAGATCTAGTGCAATATCTTACAGGTGCAGTCAGCCCTACATCTCAGAAATGGAATGGCTTCTTTGGGTCCCTACTCACCCCAGTTAAACAATTGGCTGCAACAACAGTCATCCCCATGAATGGCAAACCCCCTTCAGCAGAGGGTGAGAACCGAGTGAGCCAGGAGGCAGCTCTTTCCAGATTCTCAGTGACACACAACCAGTGAGTAGCACAGCATTAGCCTGCACATTGCCTGAGGCCCTGCTGACAAAAGACACTGAAAGGCTGAGGTATCAGGAAAATTTTTTGCCTCAGTCTTTACTGATAATGAGCCTGCAGGAATCCCAGGCCCCTAAGACCAGTAGGAAAGCCTGTAAGAAGACTTACCCTTCGTAAAGAAGGACCAGGTAACAGAACAGTTACAGTGGACACTCATCTGCATCAGGAAAAGTGTTGCTAGCAAGCTGAGGGAGGTCATCCTTCACCCCTAATCAGCACTGATAAGGTCACATCTGGACTGCTGGGTTCAGGTCTGAGCTCCCCAGTACTAGAAAGATACGGATTTAATGAAGTGAGGAAAGGGCTAAGAACAGGCTAAGAAGGGACCATGAAGATGACTAAGGGATTGGAGCGTCTTTCATATGAGGAGAGGCTGAGAGCTGGGACTGATCAGCCTGGAGAAAAGAAGGTCCAGGGGGATCATATCAATGTGTAAAAATACCTGATGGGAGGGAGTGAAGATGAGAGAGTCAGATTCTTCCCAGTGGTGCCCGCTAACAGGACAAGAGGCAATAAGCACAAATTGAAGAGGATTAAATTCCTTCTGAACACTTTTTGACTGTAACATGGTAGAACACTGGCACAGGCTGCCCAGGGAGGTTGTGGAGTCATCACCCTTGAAGGTATTTAAAACCCAGCTGGGCATGGTCCCAGCTCTAGCTGACTGTGCTTTATAGCACAGGGTTGGACTAGATGATATCAAGAGGTCACGTCCAACCTCAATGACTCTGTGACTCTGTAAATGTATGTCTGTTGCATGCATTTTCTTAAGTGAACCAGCTAATTAACAAAGACTGGTAATTAAGGCATCCACGAAGACAAATGGTTCAAATGTTTTGTAAAACCTACAAACTGGACTTTTTCTACTCTGCTCTTTTTAGGGGGTTTAGACACAGTGCAAATTTCACATTCCCTCTTCATTTTGCTGCCTAAGTTTCCTTTTATATATCAACTTCCTTCATTCACTTGCAAGATACTTTAGTCAAATACCGGACAGAAAATACTTCTGAATTAAACCTTATATTGCAGTTTTGGTTGACTCCTCTTCTCCCCTCCTCCTTTGCAACCTCTTTTCTTTATACTACAATATAGTATGAATCCGTCCTTCAGCTCACGGCTCCATGCAGTCCATAGTATTCTCTTCAAGCTTCTTTTCCTCCCCCCTTTTTCCCTTTGTCTGTTTTCCAGCCACTGAATACTTTCCAGTTTCAGATGAAAATACAATTAGGTTTTATTATTATGAGACCTTTTCTTGTACTGATAAAAATCTTATTAGGCAAAACAAAGCTAGAACGATTTCTTTAACAATGAGATTTTAGTGTTCATTTTTAACTTCTTTTTAGAAAACATTAATGACCTTCAAGAAGAATCAATTTTCCAGATTCTTTCTTCCAATTATTTTTCTTATTTTTTAAACCTGATTTTATCATCAAGGAGAACTATATATGAACAAAGTACACCGGAGTCATATCTCCCTGGAGGCATCATTTTGGATTATTGAAGTATAATTATTACAGCACGTTGGTCTGCTATAAGACTTCCAAAATACTGTTTAAAACATCTTCCTTACGGCAAGCCCACTAAAAAAATACACTCTTGAACCATAATTGCCTGCATCATAAAAAAAAATCAGCATTTCCCAAAGTTCAGTGAATGAAAAATAGCATAAATTAGTAGAAATGCAGAAAGATGATAATCAAGAACAAGTTAGAAATGTGCAAGATCCAGAGCCGAGGATCACAGCATGACCTTAAGGTCTGACTGAAATAACCTGAAGTTGTTCAAAATTTTATCAGCTTTATAAGATAAACACTAAGAACTAACAAAGATCTAAACCAGGCACTTAACATTTCTGCATGAAAACCTTTAATAAAACTGTACTGAGTTAATGGAAAAAATAAAAATGAAAAATCGTTTGCCTCAAACTTTTAAGACAATCATTCTCCTGGACTTCTCACACTAAAATCCTTGCTGCTTGACACACAATATGAACAGATATTTTTTATTCACTTTGAACATTTGCCACATCATTTTACTCACTTTGTATCCTGAATTGAAGTATTTCATACAAAATTCTATTGTACTGCATATACAACTAAAAACAACTCTCAAAAGGTATTTTGATCCCCAAAACCCTAAATTTCCTTACTAAGCCAAATTAAATGAGCATGGTTACTTGCATGTGCAAGGGTTACTTTTATAATGTCACTGATCCTCCCTACCTTTACTTATTTAAAATAATTCATTGTCCCTTAGCTTGCTTTTTAAAACACGGTTTGTAATCTTTAAATCTCAGGGATCTTTCCAAAAACCTAATTTTTTTCACATTACTTATATTTTATGTCATAGATACATGTCCACTGTGCATTACATGAAATCCAACTAAAGGAAAAAATGCTTTGTACTTTTCCCTATCTTCTATCTCTGGCTGATCTTCTCTTCCCAACTATAAAACACAAACAAAGCTTGTTTAAAAGAAAGACTGAAAAACAGAAGGAAAGAAAAGCACAGACCTTGAACACCAGGAGTAAAATTAAATTAGTTAACTGCTAGAAGCATGAAGCATTAATGAAATAGAGAGTTTTCCCCTTATGAGGAACATTTATTCAGTGTTAATTAAATTCTTTTATTCAAAATCTATACTTACCCAAGTGTAAAAATATTACATCATATCAATAACTGCAGAGTGTAAGCAAGTACTACATTACAAGCATCTTTTCCCCATCTAGTGGAGTGAGGCCTTTAAATCATTTATACTGATTGAAGTCTTCAAACAAAGGACAAAAAAACCAGCAGAGAACACTCTGCATGAACCAGCAGCCACAGCTATTAATTCGCTTGTCTAACAAATAGCTGTCGGAGATTAGCTTCAAGCATTTGCTTGCAAAGTTCACACGAAATAGTGTTAATGAGGAGTCTGCAATAATTATTTCTCTACAATATATCCAGCTGGCTGGTTTATTCATTTGCAGGCCAGTTCTGCACCACTGAAGCCAAAGAGAATTTTGATATTAACTTCAAAAGGTTCTGGTCCTTGCCTGCAATGTTGAGCTATCACCAAAAACGCTTCAGGTGCATTTCTGCAATACCACACAAACTAATTAAAGCAAAGCTGCCACCACTAAGGGACCATCACTAGCATTTTTAAGCTTACAAGATGAGAAACAGGCTCTTAAGTCTTCAGGTAGATACCCTAAATGATTTCCTAACTTTAAAAAACACTCAGTATTTGTTCATTTGAATGAGAACTCTAGGTAATCCAAAGTCCTGGCAATTTTTATTGGAATGGCTAAAACTGGACTGACAAGTCACTTCTGCATAAACAGAGTAGTATGTGAGAGCAAGATAATGTCTTTACATGAAATTCTTTTTTCTGTGACTTGTATCTTCTTCAAGATCATTACCTTGTTGTAAAAAAATATTACAAGGTTGTTTTGAGAATCATTTTGGAAAATTTAATCAGGCATTCAGCTGCTTTTCAAATTATCTGCATGTAGGTTGGGAAAGGAGTATAATCCAACATTGACACTGCACTTTAATAAGTATCAGTACTTTAACCAGTATCAGTATTGTTGTAAAAGAGTTCCACTTGACTTCTTCATTGTTTTGTATTAGGAATGCATGCTCTGCCTTTGCAGGAAAAGCTTATATAAAATGATTAGCTACAAAGTGTCACCAGGGTTTTCTCCAGCTTCTGAGCTACACTTAAAAATATGTAAACACTGTCTCACTTCTGACAGCTCATTTTAACTAAATTACAGGAGCACAATCATTTCCAGGTGGAATTGGAGCTCTGCTTCATCTAAATCTAGTGTTGTGGATACAACCTTGTTGAATGCTAGAGTCCTCAGAAGATGATCTAATCACCAGGCAAATGGGAAAATGGTCTCTCCCCAAACTCCTCACACAGGAGTGGCTTAAAAAATGTAGAATAAGACTCAATAGCTCTTTCAAAATCAATCTTAGCATTGAGCCATATAGCTCAGACAAGTAAAAGCTTACAGAACAGAATACAGTAAGTTTTAGAGACACTATTTAGTCACATTATACATCCTACCTTAAAATAGAAAAAGCAGTCACTTAATTGAATATATCCCCAGGACAATCATGCAGAATAGACACTTCTTATTAATTTAACTAGTCACAAGCTACTACTCTACAAAAATACAGCTGAAAATACATTTCCTTTCTGTGGAAGCAGAGAAGGTGAACTGAAATATGAAGGCTTCTGTGTGCTCAGCACACCTATTTTTTTTTTTTAATTTAAGAAGTAAAGTTGATTTGACTTTGCTACAAAGGATATAAAGCCCTGTTGTTCCCCTCCCAGCCTCAGTTTTTCCATCTTAGCTGAAAAGAAGCAAATACAATTAGGTAACTGTAAGCATTAAAAGTTAGTTTCTAAACAGGGAAAAGGTGCAAGAATTACAAAGCTGTCTGCTCATAAATGGCATGGAAACAAAGTAAATTTGTGTCTAATGAAAATGAGAAAGTAATATGGAAACTTATCAGTGCATAAAACTCAAAGTGGTTAACAAAGAGGGAAACAAGACAGTACTAGAATTTAATTTCTGACAATCCGGCAAATGATAAATGAAATAGATTTTGTATGAAAACATGAAATAAAAAGTCAGCAGCAGGCTCTCTGGTGAGTTAAGAAAGAAACATGTTAGCTAATCACCCCCATTACACAATAATAGCCTTCTTTTGATTTGGTGGGACATATGAAAATAGAAAGTGTGTCAAAGATTGGAGCATCAACAGCAAGAAAACCTTCTATTTAAAACTGAATTATGCGGATATATAGTTATTGATAAGAAGCAGAACTAGGGTCAGCAGTAACAGTCACAGAAAGTGAGAACATCTGAACAGTACAATGTTTGGTCATTTTCAGGATAATATTTAGAAATTCCAAACATTCTGGAAGAAGTTGGAAGTAGACTGAGTAGCCAAAATAGTCAGTACAATTAAAATAACATCTTCTCTTGTACAAGTTTTCAGGCAAGATCCTTCTTCATGCAGCCAAGGTGCTTAATACTTTTTTTTCCTTCTATTTTCCATATAAAACTCAAGCTCACTAAAAGCAACAGAAGAAATATAGCTCCCTGATCTGGTTTCATCAATTCACAATGCCACAGCTCACAAAAATAATGGAGACTGGGAACTGGTGTTTTAAAACAGTCTCTTTCTCTATATACCATGCTTTTATAGTTTACATTAACTATATAGGAATCTTTTTTTTTTCTTTTTTCCCATAAGGCAGAATCACTTCCTATTTTACTTGTCAAGCTTCTGGAAGAAACTTTAAAATGCCGGGCAAAAGTCCAAACAGCAATCACATTCTGCCCACCCAACACTCCCTGTAATCTCACTCAGCTATGGCATCTTCAGATTTCTGCAAGTTTTTCTACATATTGCTAAATGGTAGCAAGCTTCACCTCAAGGCATAAAAGCTTTCTATTGGATGCTAAACAGCCTCCTTACTTCAGTAGGTTGTGTTAATGCTTATACACCCTTTTGGCCTTCTCTTTCTTCCCAAGGGAATAGTCCAAATCTTATCAGCTCTATATAATGCATAGGCTGAGATACCTCCAGACACTCCCATTTGTAAACCAGCTTCCTTTAATTCAAAAGTAGTGGAGCTGTTACAACCAAATATTCACGCAACTGATCTTTTTTACAGATCAAAGCTGCAAACAACTTAGAGACGAAGGAAATAATCTTGTCCTTTTTTTGGCCAGTCAGAATTGTGTTGGTGTACATCAATGGGAACATCACCAGCCTAGTAAAAGGCAAGTTGGTCCATCTTAGCTCTTACACTTCCCTTCAGGTCCTTCCCTGCCCCTGGACAGACAGTGATCTGACCTGTTCCCCCATGTCATGTTTCTAGCTTTCCTAAAATCCAGAGTTTTCTTCTTTAAGAAGCAGAAGCTTTCAAGCAGTACCATTTGTCATCAGCCACCACCCCTGGAACAGACCTATGATTTAAGCACAAAGATTTAGAGCACACAGTTCTCTTTACTGACACTGCAACAGAATGATGGACTTCTGCTTCTGAGGGAAGGGAAATTGTACGTTTCTCACTGGAGGCATTACTGACTTTTTCACCAAAAGATCCATTCCAGACTCATTTTCAACTGACAATAAAAAGAAGAGAACTTAACAGCCCTCTTCCTTTTCATCCACCATGTACTTTATCATAGTCAAGTCATCGATTCAATTATTATGCTCTGGCTTTACAGCCTTCTGTATATTTGTCCATTTGTCTCCTTGAAGACATTATTACCGTTTCCAACTCTTCAACATGTAACACTCCTGAGCTGCTCTAAGTGCCTTGGCAAGCTGACCTGCCTGTTAATAAAATGCTAGAATTTATTGACAACCTCCCTCAGGATTCCTCAAAACCTTGTAATCTGTGATAACATCATATGTATTCCAGCATATAGCTGAAATCTAAGAGAGTTGGATCCATCCGTTCTTAAAGCACTTTTAAACCTACTAAGAATCATTCTTATAAATACATCCTTTTTTCTGCAGAGCTTTCTGGACTCCTCGAGTAGCTTCAAAGTTTCCATCCAGACGCTTAATGGAAATGAATAGTGTTGTAGCTTTCCATAACAACACACATTCACAAAACACATGGCATTACAACATGAACTTCTAAGGAAAATCTCCACTGCAGAATCGTCATCCAATGACTCAGTATTATTTTTAAAGCAAAAGATGTCTTTGTAGCTGATCAAGTGATTTCTGTGCATTTTTAGCTACAAAATTGACACTGGCACTTCACATAAATCGAGCTATTAATTAAAATCTGGATAGAGCTAAGATTAACTTAGAGATGTCACGGTTTTGGAAGGAAGCAGCCTTATACAAACCACATGGAACATATATTGCAGTATTTGGTTGTGCACAGGTCTAAATTTATCTGTTGAGCAGAGCCCGTTTTTCAGTCACAAAGGCAACAGCCTTGATTAATGAACAGGAATGGACGTTGTAGAAGTATATCAGACGTCCCATAAGACACTTCTTTACGTATATATTCAGGTACATAAAACACAGGTATCTGTCTTTTCCACAGTGTGGTGTCTATTGATAAAGACAAATTCTCAGTTTCTGTTTAATGGTACATTACCTACACAACTACTCAATCATTAGGACATAACAGCTACACTTTTAGATTTCAGGATTATTTGGGAAAATCAGAAAGTTCACAATAGATGAAAGCCGGAAAAAAAAAGAAGAGTGGCACCAATCAGGCATTTTCATTCCCAATTAGTTCTGTCTTCACCCCTTTAAAAGTTTAACCACAGACTATTGCCAGACCATCTAAACTGGATCCCTGCAATTAATTGTGCATTCACATCTAAATGGCAAATGACTGTATTGGTTTTGCATGACAAGGTTTTGGTAGCAGAAGGCTGCAGAGGCGGCTTCTGTGAGAAACTGCCAGAACTTCCCCTATGTCTGACACAGCCAGCTCCAGGATGGACCCACAGCTGGTCAAGGCTGAGCCCACCAGTGATGGTGGCAGTGCCTCTGGGATAACAGACTTAAGAAGGGGGAAAACCTGTTCAACAGTCTGGGAGAGAGGAGTGAGAGTAGGTGGGAGGAACAGCTCTGCAGACACCAAGGTCAATGAAGAAGGTGGAGAGGAGGTGTTCCAGGCACTGGAGAAGAGATTCCCCTGTAGACCATGGTGCAGACCGGGGTGAGGCAGCTATGCCCCTGTAGACCATGGAGGTCCATGCGGGAGANTGGTGCAGACCGGGGTGAGGCAGCTATGCCCCTGCAGACCATGGAGGTCCATGTGGGAGCACAGACCCACCTGCAGGCCATGGAGGAACCCACGCCAGAGCAGGTGGATGCTTGAAGGATGCTGTGACCCTGTGGGAAGCCTGCACTGGAGCAGGCTCCTGGACGGACCTGTGGGAAGAGGAGCCCACACTGGAGCAGGTCTGCTGGCAGGGCTTGTCACCCCATAGGGGACTCACACTGGAGCAGCCTGTTCCTGAAGGACTGCACCCCATGGAAGGGATCCACACTTCATGAGTAGGGACCCCTACTCTTCATGAGTAGCTCATGAAGAACTGCAGCCTGTGGGCAGGGCCCATGTTGGAGAAGTTAATGAAGAACTGTCACCCATGGGAGAGAACCCACACTGAAGCAGGGGAAATGTGTGAGAGTCCTCTGCCTGAGAAGGAAGGAGCAGCAGAGACAATGTGTGATGAACTGACCACGGCCCCCATTCCCCATATCCTTGAACTGCTAGGAGGAGCTATCAAAGAATTGAGAAAAAAGTTCAACCTGAAAAGGGAGGGCCTAGGGGTAAATATTTTCAAAATTTGGTTTTATATCTCATTATCCTACTCTGATCTGATTGTTAGCAGACTCAATTAATTTCCCCAAGTCAAATCTGTTTTGGCCATGACAGTAATTGCTGAGTGATCTCTCCCTGTCCTTATCATTGACCCACAAGTTGTTCATTGTATCTTCTCTCCCCTGTCCAGATGAGGAGGGAAGTGATAAAGCAGCTTTGGTGGACAACCAGGGTCAAACCACCCTGGTGACATATTTGAGCATTTTTTTCTAAGAAAACTGCTTCAAACTGTATTACCAGATGCTTATGCAACAGGTGGCTTTTGCCATATTCTAGGCAAAGGGAATTGCACAGAAATGAGTCCTTCTTCCAGCAGATCTTCCCTCTCAAGAAGCAGGAGACCATATTTCCAGAGGAGGCACTTGCTTGCATGCTACACGTTCACCGCTTCTTACTTGGAGCTCATAGTCTTTCTGTAATTAAATCCACTTCTGTTTATGAGTGCAGGTTCACTCTCTCTGATTTCCTCTTTAACGGAGAACTGCCTTGGAAAAAAAGAATCATTTACCCTTTCTCAGAAACTGATGACAGATTTTGAATCTTGGTTTAGGGCCACTGCTGTCAAGGTTCTGATTCTCCATCACCGAGCAATGAAGTAATCACAAAATTTTGTGCTTCCACAAGTAAGCTCAGCTTGCAGTTTTCCCATTCATAGCTTCAGTTTAGGTTTGCACATGATTGATTTCCTTCTGTTTCAGGCCAATATAAATGGGCAGCTCCTTCCCATTAGAGGAAATACAGCCATGCCACATATTAGATGAGTGAAGTAACACCTTCCCATCAGCATGTCCAAAGCAGCCACAGATATCACAAAACCATAGCCTAGAAATGTGAGCCTGTGCTGCAGATATGGATGAGTCATATAGGGACACATAAGGACATAGAGGACATTGTTCAATAAGCTCCTGCATATACAGAGCTGATCAGTTTTCATCCAGGAGACATTACCCTTTAATAAAGTTTATGCAGAATCAGTATGAAACATTTTTGGTACAGGTTCAACAAGGACTTAAAAATACTAATTATGGTTCAATTAAAAAATTGTTCCCTCTGAGACTGAGCCCCCAAAAGTTAACAAAAGAAATGGATAGTCTCAGTGTCCAAGACATATACCTGAACACTCCAGAGATACTTTTAAAAGGTAGCTTACAGTTAACACCAAGTAAGATAACCTGAGTGACATAATATAAATCAACTTAATATGGAATAAGTAAGCAGCAGACAAAATAATAATTTCTTAACTGAACATAGAAGTCTCTATAATTCTGCAAAGAAGTATTCAGATTTGTCACTGAAACACTAACTCTCTTAATATCATTTGCTCTTGGCAGCATTTGTTCAGTATAATTTTATTTTTTTTTCCTAATTATTCTGCAGTTTTTAAATAGATTTATTATGGCTCTTATTAAATGCAGACAAACATAAGAAAACCTCCCAAATATATACGTTATAAGTTCTTTTATTTAAAAGCCGATGAAATATTTGTAGGCATATTTTACAAAACTACATCTGCTTTCATATATAAGGTTTGGGTACTTCTTTCCTATTTAAAATAAGTTGTTTGAAATTAAACTTAAAAAACTTACACATAATGATCACAAATTAAACAGAAAATAAATTCATTCTGTGTCATCCTGGCATTCTATCTGAGTTAGTCAAAACTACAAAAAACACATAGCAGGAACTTTTATACTAACCTGAAAAAAATCAGAACATCTTTATTTTGGGTAAAATCAGAGCAGCCAAAATAGGCTGGCACTAACTACTCTGGGTTTGCTCCCTGTAGTATACGTTATGTAGAACTGGTCAGGTTCTAAGGAAACCTGACCGTTTTCTAGCTAAGGAAAACAAAAATGACTGTATTTAAACAGAGATTGCAATGTATTTGCAGTGGTTGCTTCATAATACTGTCAATGTAAATGCAGAAGTTTCAGAGTAGTCATAAGCTTGAGGGAAATATTTTTTTAAATTCATACAGTATCTAGGAACTCATCCTTTGTCTGAGAAATACTACAGAATATACATATTCAGACCTACAATTCATTTTGTGGGAGATCCTCACTAGGCAAGTAATAGTCTGTGATTTTAAAAAATATTTAAAGGGATAATAAGCCATTTTACTGCATAAATTCATTTATTTACTTTTCCTTTCTGCAATAGTTTAATAAAAGACACAATATCTTGAAGGCCATTCCTTCACTCTTTGTATTTTCTTTTCCTGTATCTTTGTCCTGTCTTTGCTGCTGTTTGACAGCGCTCCAAAGGAGTGGAAACCAGCTTAAAAGAATATGTGCATCTTCTCTAGCTCCAAATGCCCAGACCAAATGGAAAAGCCAAGCTGAAGACTTTTCTGAATTTTACTCAGCTGTCTGCTTCATAAAGGATTGTCAGAAGACACAGGGGCATCTGCTATCTTCAGCTAACTTCTTGCAAGAAATTATTTTGAAATTGCTTTTCATATATATAGAGACACATAAAAATAAAAGTATCAATATTAAAAACCACCAAATATCAAGGAACACTTTAGTCTGGACGATGCATAGACCTGAGAGACAGCAGTAATTTTATATTTTGTTTTCCATGACCCTTTTGATACTCATATACCAGAGCCACTAAACTACAATGAATACTGTATTTATTCATTCTTGTATTTTCTGAGCAACTCATATTCTGTATTTCTAAACCTGTTGCCTTCAACAAGTTTCCTGTGCTGTATTAAGAGACTAAATGACAGAGAACTTGGCAGGCTGTTCTATGAGAAACTTTGGGTTTTCCTCCTTTTTTGAAAGCAAAATTACTGCAAATGAGTTTTTCCCTCAGAGACACCACTAGGGATTCCTACCGGAATGGTAGAACGAACTTTTTGTTGTTGTTTTCTTCTTAAAGAGTGGCTTCCCATCTCTTAACCAAAGAAGACAGTGTGCTGAAAGCTACCAGGGGCACTGGGTGCAGCTCCAAAAACTATCAAGAGCTATTTGAAACAAAATTTTGAAACAGCTCAGCAGTTCTTAATCACAATCTTCGTTCAATTTCATGCAACTGTAAAAGTAAAAATAAAACCATGATCTGTTTAACTCTGAAAACTGTTGTTTACAGTCTGTAGCCTCATGAATAGTGCCTGGATAGGAAAGTAAAACGCCTGGTTTCCCACAAAAACAGGAGTGAGAGAAAATGTGCCCAACGGCCCCATATATCATCATAAGAATTCAATATCCAGGACATTTTCTGTTCACTGTGCTTGAGTTCAGAGAAAGATGAGATAAGGTTAGAAAAACACAGTGGAGATTAGTTGTCACTTTAAAGCATCTCCCTGTGTTAACTGTTTTGTGCTGAAATACCAACACAGTCTCCTAGACTGTGCTGAGAAGCAGCAGCCGAGCAGTTCTGTGATAAAGTACAAGATAACTCAAGTGGGTGCTAGCTACAAGTGTTTGCAAGTATTAAGAAAAATACACAAAGTAAAGCCCAACCATTCCTAAAGCAAAGGGCTGACAGCTCAGGTGGGTGGACAGCCATATAGATTGAGCGTGTAATAAGGTAACACAGCTTTCCGTGCAGTGTAATGGAGCTGAAGAGAAAGTGGCAAAACAACGCTCAGAGCAAAAGCAAACTAAAAAAAATAATCTTTTCTAGTAGCAAACTCCTCTCTCCCTTCTTACTGCTTTTCTCATTGCTTCAGGGTAAGTATAAAGTGTCTCAGTCAATCCTATTACCTTGATCTGAGACATCCTTAGTACCGGTGAGGGATCACAAGCCTGGGAAGGTGCAAATCAGGGCTGAAAAACCATGCTTTCCCGTAAAGCCGGGAGCTGCCATCAACCAGCAGAAATGGTCTATCCACTTCGGTCCTTCAGAGTTTACAGGCTCAGTAGTCCTCTACAGTCCACCAAAAAATTGTCACTGCAATTGTACAGGTAAAATGAGAGAGGAGCCAAAGACAACCTAGTACCTAGGATCAAAAGCCTGGGAAACTCACAAGCTGGCTTTAGTGAGCACCTTAAACTCAGCAGAGAGCTATGCAGTACAGTCTGCTGCTGCTCTTTTCTTCCAGGCTCCTCTAGCAACATAAATCACACTGAAAGATCTTTACAGGGTCAAAGCAGAATTGAAAAGTGATTTCAAATATTATGTTACTAAGCAGTAGCACACCAATGGAAAATAAAATGTAATTTATGTCTCAGGACTGATACAGAGTCTGCTAAGCTAGTCCCAGAGAGTGCTTCGAGAGCACAAGGCAGAACAGAGTTTATTACAGATTATTAGCAACTAAGCAGATTTCCTTTGTGTGCTTTTTACAGCCTAAGCATCATCCAATGCAGATGCATACCAACTAAAATTATGGCTCGTCAACACTGCAGTATTGCAATATAATTGCGAGAGAGAGTAAATACATTCTCAAAAAACATGGGTGACGGTGACATCTTTTTGGTTACCTAATTAAAAACAATTGGATTTTTAAAAGCCATCCTGACAGGGTATCAGGAGTTAAACTGCAACTTTCAGATCATTACATTAGAGCTACCTGTTAGATACATTTCTAAATACTGTATGAAAACATAAAGGAAAGCACCAGCAGAAAGCAGTGGTCCATTTAGCTCCTCACCATGTGTCCAACAGTGGAAACACATATATATGAAAGGAGAAAAATCTGGCACTTTCTCGGGTAATTTTTTCCTTCTAATTCCTCCAGCATTCAGTTGCGAGAGCCTGGCCCCTGTTGAACAGGACTGCCACTGTTCCACTATGTAGATAATGGGGAGCTCTGCAATTATTTTCAGTTTAAATACAAGTTTAACTGTAATATAGAATTAAAATGTTTTAAATTTCTCTAGACAACTGCCAGATTAAGGTCTACCACATAATAAAGCATAACTAGTTTTGTCATTTTGCCATTACTCCATTAAGATACATGAAATATCAGTTTTCAATTAGTGCGCTTTTATTATTCCCTTTTTGGCTCACAATCTTCACTATTTTGGATGCAGCGTGATCTTATACTCGGGCAACAGCACAATTTAGTATCACTATTCAAGTCCTCTTCAGATCTTGCCAACTTTTTCCAATAAAAATACAGAAAAACTAGGATCTGTAATTCTAGTATTTGCTGAATAAGAAGAAGCAAGCCAGAAAAAAAAATTAAAAGGCTGGCAGACCATTATAAAGCATCAGTGAAAAGCTTGGGCAAATTTTGTTTCTGTTTCATGGATTCACTAACTGAGATCCAAACAAGGTTTATAAGGATAAAAATAAACAAAACAATACTTTACTGGACAGTGTTTGCCCTCTAGGACAAACACTCAGTGATATTGACTGTCTGCCAAGGAAAGTGACAGTTGGAGTCACAGAATTTTATCAAAAAAGCCATTTTCCTTTCCTCCCACTTGGCAAAATAGAAAATTATCTTAGCAGAACAGGTTTCCGAACCTGGGCTTTTCATAAACTGCAAAGCGTGCTGCTATCAAAGACAGGACATTGTCACATCACCAACTTTGGCACACAGGCAGGCAAACCACGATCTGTGCAGGACAGTGCTCAGTAAATGAGCTTAGCAAAGTACTGTTTGCTTTCATCTGTTCCACAGAAACCTGGGGTTGAAAGGTCATGGTCAGAGGGTCTCCAGGGGATGCATGGGGACCTCCTACCCCACAGTTGATATAACCCTATGCTTCCAGGACCTGCAACACGTGCCTGAAGGGCAAGGGCTTCTTTATAGAGACAGCCTCACAGAGCTAAAATTACCCAGGCACAATCGAGCACAATAGTGCAAAGTCTGACAAGGAAAAAAAGAAAACTCTGATGTTTTGTGTACTCCGAGGTAAAAACACCAGTTGATAGACATCTATCACTTCCTACCTCTACCCCATACACAAATCAAAGGGAATCCTGAATACAACACGTGGGACTGAGTACTCACAGAAACAATACAGGACATACAGCCTTGGCATAAGAAGAGACTCCTATTTAATCTGCCATGGGTAAAGCAGAGGAGACTTTACCACAGATTACTGGTAATGTAATGGACAAGGAATACATCCTCTTGGATTAGACAACCAAAATGTTCACTTCTTAATAGGAAACATGGACTATTCAACCGCATGGATAACTAGTGCTGGCCAATCCTTGAGATTTGTAATTGCTGCAATCTGTTGGCATCCAGGAGATTCTTCAATTTTATGGCCTCTGAATGTACAATCCAGTAATAATTCTGACCTTTGGTATTAAAGTAACATATTGAAATGATCAGTGGCTGCTGCTGTACCCAAATGATCACCATATACAGATTCCCTGTTTCCAAGCACACAAAATGCAAAGGGAGCCAACAACGCAGGTACATATCTATTTCCTAACATCTAGAAGAGTTTTCAGCAGTTGTACATCAGTGTAACTCTATTAAAATCAATTACTTGATTTTGTTTTAAAACCATGGGTTTTCTGGCTCCAAAAATCTACAGAAAGATTATGTTTCAGTAAACATAACTCAGGAACACTAATTAGATGTGCCTTAACTACAAAAAGGAAATATGGACAAATAGAAGCTACCTGATTTCACGTTAGGAACTGTTAAGGACACCGGAAATCTTTTTTTTTTTTTCCTGAGGGTTTTCTTTTTTTTTTTTTTAAACCCACAAGATTTTTTAATAATAAGTCTAGCTACTCCAGCATAAGTTTGATTAAATTTCTTTTAATTTCATCACTTTAAACAGTAATGCACTGTTTAAAAATCCAGTGGCATTTTTTGCCCTGGTCTACATTTCAGTACAATGGAGAGTCATGCAACTACAGAAGATAAACCCTTTGGGCCCCAGGGATTTCTCTTTTTCCAAAAGTAACACCTTTACACTGATACAGAAGCTGTTCCTTACCTGAAAAGAGTTCATGCAGCGAAGTGAAGGTGGCAGAGATGCGGTACTCAAACCCAGTATCAGCAATAATTCCAAACATGTTTCTGATGGAAACTTTAAAGGATGAACTCCCATATCATTTTCCCATGCATCAGCAAGGCTATAGAGTTAAAAAAAAGGACGTTTTTCATTTTCTTAAAATACATCTAAACCGTAAGTTTCAATTAAGTATTAAAATGTGTCATATCACTGTGATAAAAAATTCCCTTCATGTTTCCCTGTAAAAGTCACAGTTTTTAAAACTTAAAAAAGTTTTTTACCAGAAAAACACAGTGTATTTAGATAAAGTGCCTTGACCGTATCACCAATATCTTTCCAAAAGATACATAAAGGAAAACTTAGCATACTTTAGAAAAATTCACTCATGTTTCTAATTCAAAGTTTCATTACTTCTGAACAAAATTTCATCTGTCACTGGTAATTTCCCACTATAAAACTACTTTACACATAGAGTATTCTGTGCAGAACATAATGCCTCCACTTCTTATTCTGTTTCTAGAAAGAAAGATTCCACTCAATTCTGAAAAGACAGGAGGTCAGGCATGATTTTCAAAAATGATGTTCATGATGCTCACTGAGAACTTACTAACAGTAAAACTCAACCCCAGTTCATTTTATACAGCTTTTTTCTTCAGATGTATTAAAAGAGTTAAGGTTTCTAGAGTTACTCATAAAAACAACATTCCAGAAGCATATTCCTATAAACTGTTCCCACTAACACATGCTAAAGAACAAGATCAGTTCAACAAGATTTACTCAAAACACAAGATCATTCTGCTTCCTATAGTTCAGGCTTATTTCTTCCATAATGTACAAACTGACAGACTGATCAGTGACCCAGTTACTTTAATAACTTTGTCTGGGTAGGTAGTATCAGATACCCCTGGGTAAGATGAATGCCAATTATTCTCAGCAGACCTGAGTGCATCACTTTGGAAGACAATGCTTGCTACCCTTCTCTGTTCAAGACTTAAAAATTTCAATAAACAATCTCAGCATCAGCTTTCACTTTTAAATTCCTCCAGCTCTTCTGACTCAATTGCTGCTTATTTTAAGGTACTTTCTAGAAATAGCAACTTTTTTTTAAACACTTGGGAGAGCAGTCATGACCCCAGGATTCAGCATGGTGAAAACTGAGCAAATACGCTCTTCACAATATCTGTGTCATCCTGGGTGGTTCTCATTCTCTCAGGTCTCCCAAACCAAAGTCTGTAAAGTCTTGCTTCTTACATATAGGCTTGCATATTCACTTTTTGTAGATAGCACCTTCTTAGTTCTTCTAGAAGATGTCCCACTTAGCATAATTTACACATCTTTCTTCAAAGAGTGGGTGTACTCTCACTTTCTTACCTCCATTTGTCTGAAATTGGCCGCTTGAATTTCAGCTCTGCTTTTGTCTTTCCTAATATTTATATTTTTCCTCCTTCCTAATTTATCTATGGATATATAACAATCCAATTCTGCTTTGATACATAGAAGTAAGATCTATAATGCACAGAACATCAGAGAGGCTTTCATTTCCCAAAAAAAAAAAAAGTGTTTTCTCTCATTCTTTTTTTTTTCCCCCACATTCAAAGACAATCATATCACAGCTAGATTACCAAATACACCATGTCTTTTCTCAGACCTCACCAGAGTGAGTCATCTTGACAAAGGAAGCTTTACATGGTAAAGAAAGGCATCCTCTGGTTGCTCTAATGGCAGTGCATCACTTAAAATTTCCAACATGTCTGAGACCATACCAAAGGGCAGAGGCCAAAACCTCCCACACACTGACTGCCTTTATACTGCTGTAGTATCTCGTTGGACACTTATACTGTGCCACATGGATCTGGAAAAGTTGTTAAAGCTCCTACAAAAAAACCCAAGTGACCACTAGGATAGGAAGGTGAGATGTTTAGAAGAGAATGTGAAGTATTTTCATTATTGGAAGGTACAAGCCTCCAGTTAAGTCACAAATACTATGTCTATATTGAATGGAAGCAGGATGCTTTTATAAGACTACACAAGTGGCCAAGCTCAGAAAAGGCAACCCTGACTGGTTCAGAGTTCCAGGTTGGATGGGGCTCTGAGCAACCCGGTCTAGTGGAAGGTTTCCCTCCCCACGGGGTTGGAACTAGATGATCCTTAAGGTCCCTTCCAATCCAAAACACTGTATGATTCTATGATTCCATAAATGTTCCAGGAGGAACACTTAAAGCCAGATGATGAGCACTAAGTAACCAGAAACCAAGGAGTTTTGTTAACTCTAATCCAGAATGGAGTTTTACATTTCCTTAGCACTTGGTAACTCCATTTCCTCACACAATTAGAAACTTACCTTTCTATGCTCCCTACTCATTCTTTTTTCTATATTTTCTACAATTTGGTGATGCAGGCAAATTCAGGTGAAGCTAGTAAAATAGGGGCTCTCTTTTTCAGAAATCAGCAAGTCTAAACAAAGCACTGTGCAGGCACCTTCAAACACAGCTAGAGAGTTTGGAGGCTGGAGGTGGTATGCTAAGGTTTTGGATCCCAGGAAGGTGTTTCCACAAATCAACACCCTCTCTCCAGAGAAACTTTTCAGAACTCCAAGCAATATTCAAAACATCACAACTTTCATCAGTACCCTGATTCTATTCTTGTGTTTTGATATAAGGATTTTTTTGGAGATGCCCTCTCATTTTAAAGTCCAACTAGTACAGCCCTGGCACCGAACTAGGGATTTTTCTTTCGAGGCTGTTGGTTTATTTGACAGAAAGAATGTTTGCATAAAGACATTTACCCTAATTATATTGCAAATCTTGTTTATTAATTGCTCAGTTATTAGTATTTCCTGAAATTATTCCAGTGTATTACCTTACTACAAACAAAACCTGTGTATCCTAGCACTTACTGCTCCAGGAGCATATGCTAGGAATTAGTTTTTGTGACTTGCCCTTTCACAGCATTTAACACGTGGTTGTGGGAAGTCACTGCTTTATTAGATCATTTCTCTTTGTTCTTCTTTATTCCTATTGCTTTTAGAAGCATTTTTCCAGAATCTTTATTGTAGAGGAAAGAGAAAAGCATCTATGCTTAAAACAAAAGCAAAACAAACCACAAAGAATGCACTGTTTTTCACCTTAGTTTCACAGTCTTTTTGTATAAGGGGAGTTGTCTCACTTCCAGTACAGGAGAGGAGACTGTTTGCTTTCTGTTTACTGGAAGAGGTAGATAGGCTGATAATGCTCCTCAGGAGAGTGACCACCCACAGAGGACACCTCAGCCCATCAGCTCCCAGACAATTCCCAGAGATCACATCACAGCTTGGTATGCTGGCTGAAAGGAATAAGGGGGAGATAAGACATTAGCTTGAGGAAAATGAGGTTAACGAGAGAAATAATGCTGTTCTTCCTTCAGCAAATATTCAACTTTTCTACACCACAAAGAAACCTTAAGATTCTGGACTTCACAGTCTGACACAAAAAAAAATATGACCCTCAGTATCAAACAAAATTCATAAATTCTACATAGGTTCTCTAACTCATTGTGGGGCACAAGATTGCATCTACTTCGGACCAATTTTGCAACATGTAAAATCTCACTACTACCTATTGACCTTGCCAGTGTTTGAGGGAGACGTGAGTCAGCTTTAGAAACCAGGCTTTAAAAGAGTAAGATGTAGTAAAACATACTCAGGAAAATGGTCCAAACTCAGAGCATGCTCTGAGTCCAGAAAAGGACATACCGGAGTGATTTTTTTTCACAGGATGTTAAATCCACCTCTGTAAATCACCCTCATCATCCAGTTTTGTCTGTCAGTGATCTCACCAACAGGAAAACACAAACAATTCTAAGCATTTTGTTTGTCACTCCATTCTTCCCATTTTCTCTCTCTTTTCTTTATCCCACTCTCCCTCAGAACTTGTATTAATCCTCTTAGCTTACTTCGACCAAATCTTCTTAAGCAAAATGTCAAATAAATTAGGTTTGGGGAAGTTTTACGTTTTCCTGAAAATCACTGTCTGAGTACTGAGAAGAAATGCACATTACTAACTCCACAGGGAAAAGCTGCTGATGGAATGCAGCAACATATATACCAGCTAATCAAGTGGTGTTTACCTGGGAGAACATGAGCATAAACTCAATAATATGACATTTCTATCTAGCAAAACCAACTACTATAAGCAAAGTAAACATGTTCTTCAGAGCCCACAATACTCCCTAATGAGTGAGACAAACTGAGAGACTTGGTGCTTTTACATAAGTGCACTCTGTGTTGTGGGTTCAGGACAACTGGAAAAAAAAATCTTCTTAAATTTTGAGGCAGGAAGAAGGATTTGTGATGATGGAATTGATCCCCAGTAAGAACAACAGCCAGAGGTTTCCCCACTGTTAATCAAACTTGAGATGCAGCCTCTGCAGATTAAAGTGAAACCTCAAACTTAGAACTCCTTCAATCTAAGAGGTATCTATTAGTCTCATCCATAAAAACACAATGAACAGACGTAAGATTAAAAGATATAATTACAACCTTCATATAACTTTAATTTTGAGAAGAATAGACCACATATGATGAATGCTAATAAAACTTTAATATACTTCTGGTATACATTTCAGAAGTAGTACAGAAAGTGAAGAAGTACAGCTCTGCTCAAGGGAGTGATACTTGGCTCCTGTGCTAGATGCTGATGAGAAACAACTATGTGCTATGTGCTAAACTGTCAGCACAGATCATTCAGAACAAGTAAGAAACAAAGATGACAAGCTGAGACTATCTTCCCCCTTGTCCTTTTCAATGCTTTCTCCAAGGAACTAGTCATTTGAAGGAGAAATTTAGAACATTACATGATTGTCACATTCCCATAACCAGTCAAAGAAATACAGCTAGGAAAGTAAAGTTCCCATAGTCATATGTATAAATTGTTTTTATAAATGAAGTGGTATCTTCAAAGCTGTTTAGTTGATAATAATAGGAAATCTGGGGAAATTTTGATTTCTTTAAAAGATAAAAAGAAATCAGCAAATGCTCTATGAAATTCAACCAGTTAATTCTGAAAGCAGAGAGGAGCAAAACTTGAAAACAACTACTCAGATAAGATTAAAGATAAGACAGTTACTTCTCTAGCAAAATAACTGATCTCAATGTTTTCAGATAATATTTACATTTGAATCACCATGCATCAGAGAATGGTATTTCTCCACTGTTCACTATGGAATCGATCCCAATGAATTGTCTATATAAGTTAGAGTAACATTTCAAAACTGTGTCCTTAAAAACAAGGTTTAAGACACCAAAATAATGAAATACATTTATATTTCAAAATTTCTTGATATACAAACTGGTAAACTAACAGTCATCTATCAGGTCATGGAACCCACCCACAACATCCTAAGTCTTCATAGAAAAACACAATACATGTGGCACATCAGTGAAGCAAAAGAAAAGTATGTATTTCAAACCCGAGAAAAACTGACAAAGATTCTCACAAGATTTTAAAAAACTGGACCAGGCTTCTGACTAGATTGCATTTATTTCAAAAGAAGCCTGTTCCATCAGTGCTAAAGAAATTTATCAGTAATCACCCCTCATCGTGCATGAAATCCACTTTAAATGCAACTGAGCTGTCTCAGCAACAGACAATGTAAGTCTGCTTTTGAAGACGAACAGATAAGCCCTTTTTTCCTTTCCAGCACATCCCCACCATCACCTCTGATTTAGCAGACTACTTCTGTAAACACATTAACCAAGGGTAGTCTACACAGGTCAAAACTGGAAAATGAAAAAGCTCTTACTCAATGTTGCTGAGGCAATGTATTAACTAGATTTTATTAGTTACAATCTAGGTAAATGTGCTCTGCATTTAGGGCTCCTAACTCTTGAAGGAGATGTTAACTGTAGCTTCAGTGCCTTGATGAAGCAAGCCTTTGCCAAAGAATCCAATACAAAAGCTGACAGAAGCTCAGCCCTGAATCTCAGAGTTCACTGAATGTTGTTAAAGCCGCCCTTTCCACAAGCTACAGCTATGAGAGAAATGACAGATGACTTTACTGAACCAAAGGACAAACCTGCTAAATTAAATAACTATTTGTAAAAATGGTTTAATCTAAAAACAATTCTTAATTATGTTTGATGATGTGTCTATATACTTAATGTACCGGGAGACTAAGTTATTTATACTTTTAATTATCCTTGCAGTGATCTAAAAATGACATAAAAATCAATGCCTGCTCATTAGCTACTAAACTCTCACCAAAATTTAAATAATATGGACAACTAAGAAGTGCGGTACTTTCACAGTCTACAGTACATTCTTTTGGAAAAAAACTTGCTTTGTAGAATCACTGCTTCCCTCCTGAAACAAACATCTGTGGTCATGTTTTACCATTCATTATTCATCCTGAGCAGCTGGTAGTGTCAAGTGTGGGTTTTGAGCAAATTTTCCTTGAGATCTTTACTAGTTGCATGGTATCCCAAAACCAATAGGTATTAAATCTCTCATAAGAGACAAAACACGGAAGAAAAGAATTTAACCCACTGGTGTCCTTGCAAGGAAATCAGCAAGAGGAGAAGGGAAGTAAGAAGGCAGAGAGCATGCCTTTTTGTATTTTTTGCAATGCACTACAGTGGTCAACACAAAAGCTCCATCTCAAAGTTTTAAACACTTTCTTTTTCATTGTATCACTATAGAGACAAGATTACATTTAACTGAATTTCTGTATTTTCACATGGTCTTAAATACTATAGCTCACAAAGCATTCTCATTATAAAATTACTAATATATAATCCTTACAATAAAGTGCATCAAATATACAGCATATAGTACATATACTTTAATGTAGTATATATAATTATATTAGTTATATATACAACAACCATATTAATATACAATGATACATATTTCTATAAATTAATATATTAGTTGCATATACAAGGACATGCTCATTATTAACAGTCTTTTTCTGAGTAATGAATACTTTGATTGGAAAAAATATGCAATTCTGAAGTCTAGTCAAAAAGAAGTTGCACAGAAATCCACTGCAAAAACAGTTCAGTGGGTTTAAAATACCCTATCCTGCAAAATGTAAGTCCGTCTTGAACTTTCAAAGTGTCACCATTTGAAAAGGGCAAGTTATTTAATATTAATAAGAAAGCCTTATAATGAAAATTCATATTTAACCTCACCAGAGTACCAGTGCCACAGTCTTTTTCAGAAGAACTGACATAAGAGGTATCAACTGGTCTTGTAATATTTCAAAGCGCCTTTTAATTAAAATTATGTTATTTGCTCTGATGAACGCTTTTATGATTTAAAATCCACACTCCACATGCAGTTTTCTCATTTCTAACTCCAATAAATAGCATAGATTAAATAACTCATGCCAAAAGGTACATTAAAAGCCAGTGGATTAAGTAATTTTGTTTGCATTAAACAACTACATATGAATCTCAACGACATTAATTTTATTAATGCATTTGAAATTATTTTACAATTTCTTGACATGCTTTGATCATTGTAAGCTATTTAAGGGAAGTCAGAATGAGAAGTAAAAGCTACCTATTTCAAACTGTAAAGCAAAGTCCAAATTATTTTTCTTTTGCTTCACACCAACCAACATTTTTAGTAGACTCAACTGCCCTATATTAACTTATACGTAACTACATTGGTTTTGCTATAGTTATTAAGAAATGCTATTAGCACAATAAGGCCTCTAAATACTCCACAGAATTCCATTCTTTTTTTCTCAAAGGGTAAAGGGCAAAAGCAGAAAACCAAACAACTGTGTTAGTATACTGTGCCAACAAAGACAAGGTTGTTTACAAGTAGATTATTCCTCTGAAGCACAGAAAGCTACCTCAACATACTGCAACTTTTTGCATGGCAATAAATCTTGACATTTTAATCCTGTCTGGGAGTAACTTTGCCTTGGAGTATGTAATTTCAAAGTAATGCCCAACATACTTCTCCAGACTAAAGAGTTTTGGGTGTTCACCAACTGCTTTTCTACATTGCCTTCCCTCCTCCATCTGGCTGCTGCGCAATTTCAAAAGCATTAATTTTAAGTTGCAAACTCCTATCACCCATAAAATATTTTCATTCCGTTGCAAAACAGCACCAACTGTACAGTCTCTGTTGAAGACAAAACAGAATTTCAGCTGCAAGAATCACTGAAATAAAGCTTAAACATCACAGAAGGATTAGCAGGTGTTCATCTATTCTGAAACCTCTAAGTTGAAGATTCATAGGATCTAAAATGAATGTATGAAAACCTAAATCAAGCCACAAAGTCTAAAGCAGACTTATGTTCAATGGGACACCTAGATACGTGGGACCACAAACACTTGCAAATGTACTAAATTTAAAATTCATGACAGTACTCAAACTGTGCACAGATGGTCCGTGAGTACAACTAAGATATTATCATCTTTATTTAGTTTCAGCACCAGGTAAGCAGAAATAGGCTCATCAAAGAATGAAGAGAAAAAGTGATTTTAATTTTGTGGGAACTGACCTTGGATGTAAAATCCCAAACCTGCCAGGTACGTCCCAGAATATGTTGTACCAGCAAAACCCCAGTCCAAAAAGGCATGGCAGCAGCAGATCTATCCACAGAGCCAACATAGCAACAATTGTCTATGGAGAGGGACATTCTTTCTTCATTCATCTAAAAGATCAACAGTTTACTGCAAAAGCTAAACCTGTAAAAGCAGAAAACTGCTGCAAATTTTCATCAGTGACAGTGAAGTTCAGTTTTGGAGCATCTGACTGAGGGATACAAGCTCATGGAGAAAACAGCTCCTGCTAGGCTTGTGATGTCAAACATATCTAGACATAATAGGAAGAAAACATGGCAGACAGTGAATTCTGTCACTATATATATTTTTTAAACTACTTTTTAAAAATTCCTGCATAAGTTTTGCCTACCTGGGTGCAACAGCAGAATCCACGTTAATTTAGTTTTCCTACAAAACCAAGAAAAGCACAGGAGTTCAGCTCTTGCTGAGCATTGCCTAAAGTCTGCTGTGACTGCTTTTCAACATCCACAGTATGCAGAATTGCTGGTGCAGCTCCAAAGTACAATGTAGTTGCTGACTTCTCAGCAGCAAAGCAATGCGGTCCCACTAAAAGGAGAAGCAAATTACTCTCATAAAACCTGCATGGCCAATGCTTTAGAATAAGCTTCTTCACTTTCATGGTTGTGCTAAGGCTTTAAGCTGCATTTCTTTTCATGTCTTACTGCATCCCAGGTGGAAAGAATTAAAGTAACTTTTCTGAAAACAATAAAGATCAGATTGCTGTAGCCGGATCACGGCTGATAATTCACTATAGTGGAGGATGGTAGTAGCAACAGTAGTACTATGACTCTAGAATGAAGTTTTCTTGAATATGCCTACACAGCTCAGAATGAAGGGATAGCTTTGAACGCTTCTTAAAATACTTTTCTTCACCTTAAGCACCTCTTGATTCCTTCCTGGATGCATCTTGCTCTAAATTAGAACAGATGGCTCATAATTCCCCTAATGTATGACTGTAGACTACTGTGCTAGGGATGCGTGCAGCTAGCACACAATAGTGCGCTACTGACCTATGCTAACAGCCTGACTGGTGCCATCTTACTTGCAGGGAATATCAAATGTGAGCAGCAACACCATCAAAGTAAAAAGCCTCTCTTCCCAGCAAGTATGAACCAAGTACTTGAATTCTCAAGTTACATCTCTTTTTTTTCAACCTTTCAACACTTTGGATATGTATAAAAGGGTATATAAAGGCCACTTGCCCTGGCAAATGTGTGTATGCCTCTTCTAATAACGCTTATTTCCTGAAAGGTAGAAGTGCATAGCAGAGCTATAGAAAAACAAAGTACTGTGTAAAAGCTCCTTCTGACACCTGCTGACATCAATATGGTTACCCGAGCAAATGCAAAATAATTCCAGACAGGTCACCCTTAAAAGATTAATTCAATTTTAAGGAAGCCTGCTCATGGGACTAGTGATGTCTGCTGGACCGGTTGCCTTCCTCAGCAGACTCTTCTTGCAACTGTCTTTGTCAACCTGTAGTCTTTCTCATCAAGGGCATTAACAATGTATTCCTCTAGATGAGCACTTGCTTTACAGATATTGTGGGAAAAGTATAATTCAGAACGTTTATCTCCAAAATTGTCCAAATAAAGCAAATGTACTTTAAAATCAGGGCAGGAGAAGGAGGGTGGAGGTAACTGACAAGACAGACAGAAAATACAAAATCACAGAATCATTCAGATTGGAAAAGACCTCTAAGATCATACAGTCCAACACTACCAAGCCCAAGTACTGGCATAAACACTTCATTTTCCCAGAGAAATAAAACATATTTCCCTCAGTGTATTTTTTCCATAAATCAACCTCAAGAACTTACAGGATCTTATCAAGGGACTCTAGTGATGGATCATAAATGCGGAGCACCTTCTCCTCACTGTCTGCACTTTAGCAAGCATCTCCTGTGTGCAGCTGAGCTTCCCACCTGACAGCTGAGACGATAGGCTGTCTTCCAGCCCCTCCAGGTAGAAGGACCAGAGAAAACTCAGAATATCTCTGCTGTCTCCTGGGCTACACTTCCACCAGACTCTCATACAGGAATCATTTTACAGACTCTTTCCTTCCTCCTTCCCCTCCCAAGGTTGGAAACTCTAATCATAAAATAGGAGACTCAGGAGGAAGACATAAATATCTTTTCCAAAAATATTGGCATGTCTAAACTTTTGAATGTCCAGATGTTATCAATAACACTACTCTCCTGAAAGTGCCTTTACATCTCTCCATGGAACTATAACCTTTATTTAAAAATCATCAAAATGAATTGTTATATTGGTGAACATAAAAAACATGGTGTCAAGTATCCTGTCACAAATACAAGGGCCCTTCGCTCCACAGAAAGTTTCCATATGTACAGTGCTATGTTCAGTACCTGAGAATTATTTTTTACCATGTAAAATGTGAAAGGTTGATAATGAGGCAACCAAAAAATCCAAAACCATCGCTCTAGACAGTGGCAAGGCAGATCAAATACAAAAACTAAATTCTTGAACTAGTTCAGTACAAAAGGTTCCCGAAACCTCATGAGCAGTATGCCCAGACCCACTGAGGGTCAGATGCTTAAGAAAGAGAAGACCTATGTAACTTGAAATGGCATTTAATTCACTTCAGTTGACCCAATCAATTCTCAGATGAGCAAATTATTTTAAGAGCAAGGCGTTAAAAAAATTTCAAGCTGGAGACTGTAAAGATAAATTAGCATTCAAAGAGAAGTAGAAGTTCTCATAATGAAAATAGAGGCAGTGAACCAAGCTGCAGTACCTTAGCAAGGAATTTTATTAGTATATCTGTTTCAAAAGAAATTAGTATACAATGTCCAGGATTTTAAAAAAATGTACTTACTATTCTTGATCTCTTATAATAACGCGAAGTATCACAAATGCAGTGTCAAGAATTATTCCAGCTCCTAGTTTCATCTGTGATTGACTTGTTTTCCAGTTTCATTTGTTTTAAGTCCTTCTTCATTCACTGAGGCATTACTGAAGTCAGTCCAAAAATACCTGCTTTGCTTGCCTAAAACAGCTACCAGATGATTTCCAAATTGGTAACTCTGACTGAAGTATCTACAGAGGAGCAGCAACTATGTCATGTGTGCCCAACTGCAATACTCATTATTAACAAAATATCAAACCTCACAGATGCTGCAGAAAAAGCAAAAAAAGACGCCACAACAGCAAAACAATTCAAGATATGGACAATAATGGCTTGGTGTTTCAGCAGATTTAAGGATTATTTTACTAACTCTGCATCCTTAAAAGCAAAACTTTTATCCAGATGAAATCATTCTAAATTAAACAAGGAGAATACAATGACATTCCAAGACAATGTTTCCATCACTTACTAAAACAAAACATCATTATTTGGGGCACAGGAGACATTACATATTCCTCTTGGATCTACACAGTGTAAAAATATATGCAGATGCTGCTTAAAGATCAGGACCTGTAGCTTAATCATTAATCTAGAACACCTATGAGCCTGCAGTCCATCATACAATACTCAGTGGCACTGCTTGTAAAAATGGCAATACCATCCCCAGCCACATTCAGGCTTGCACTTTTTCTTCAAGGTCTTCTAGGACTGTGCAGCTCAGTTACCTGTAGACTGCCCTGCATGGACTGCCAGTGAATCTAAATACTTTCAGAGAGACTTCACGGAACAGCTTTTCAGAGCTAGTTATGAGAAGGACTTGATGAATGGAGACCATTGCAAGGAAGAGGAAGCATATTTTCCTAGTTACTATTCCAGTTTTCTGACACTGACAACGTAAAATTTACCTTTTCTAGAAAAACTTATACCCTTAAGGAATCACGGCAAGTATGCAGTGTTACAAATTTTTGTTGTGGTGTGTGGTAATTTCAGGCTGAGAACAGAATACCCAGCACAATGGATCTGCACGTCTACAGAAGCAGTGAACTCAGCTTCAGATTACAACATCATCGTGTCCAACACTCCAGTTGTGCCTCTGAATGATCCACAGAATGGAAATCACTTGCTAACTCTGGAATGCTGGCAGAGGAGTAGTCTTACAGATTTGGTAAAAGGAAATCAGAAGCAAAGCTTAATTCAAAACAGCAAACACTGAAAATTAAAATGGCAGGAATTTACCCAAAGGAAGGCTGAATGAAATAGTGTACATATTTATCAATCTATAACCCCTACAAAAGGAAAATGCCTAGTTTCTTGAGAGAGACAAAAAATGCATTTAATTTCTGAGATACACAGATTGTTCACATTTACAAAAGGTGTGAAAATGTCTAAAGCAACTCTGGCGCTTTGAAAGTGTGGAACTTAAAATTTTCTGCCAACCGCACCGTGGCTTTCCTAAAAATTTTAGGTTCAATTTTTATAATTTAATTAAATGGTCTAATGTTATATCAGATTTTTCATTTCCAAGCCTGTGGAAACAAGAAAAAAAGAGGGAGTTGAACATAAAGTATCTCATGAAACACATTCCACTTAATTCTCTGTCTAGAGTTTCCCAGAAGGAAATAAGGGGATGCTAAACTGAGGCTGCAACAGTGGCATACCTGAGTAAAAATTACCTCTAAGAGAAAGAACAGAGATTTGGGTGCTGAAGAGTGAGACTAAGAAATGAGATTAATTGTACAGGAGAATTAATCCTCCTGCTAGGGAATGAGGCGTATCTTTCATTTTCTGCTCTTTCTCCAGTGTAGCAAGTAGTTTTCTTCTAACAATGCCAAAGTTTTCTACTGCTGGTTCCTAGCACAGAGAAATGGCCTTAAAATTCAAGAGCTGTTGCCACTCCAATTTACATTTTGTATTTGTTAACAGTAACTGGCTTTGCAGTAAAGGAATTCAGAGGGAAGATCCCTCATCCTTTTCTCCATGATTTTAATTCCACGTTTATCAAATTCTCTTCATTTTTAAAGTGCTGTCTGAAGAGCAGCTTTGGTCTGCATGGCTAAACATAGAAAAGTTTTTGTCTTCAATAAGGGTTTAGATATATGATCCCAAATCTCAGTGGGCCTTGTTAAAGCAACATCATACATTTTTTACATTTCCTTATGAGTTTGGGGAAAAAAAAAAAGTTCTACATATCAGTCTGAGCTTATACTGACTAATGTGGCCTTAGGGAAGGGACTGCTGAAATTCATGCATCTAGTCATTAGAAATGGATTTATAGATGCAATTATGATAAATCAGCATAGGTTTATTAAGAATTTTTTTTTTTAATTAGTAGTTACAGGTGAAAAAATAAGACATTCAGAGCCAATGCTTAAATGCTGTAAAGCTGGTGTAACCTGCTATTTCTGTGCACTGTGAGCACACTGGGAGGTATTTGCATCACTCAGTTTTGGTACTCAGTGACCTGATGGATGAGCAGGGATGAGATAGCTGATGAAGCTACTGGTCTCAGCTGTTGACACTGCCTGGACATCTGAACTTCTCATCACTCATTTCCTAGACTGCCGTGGTTCACTGTGCAGTGTCTTTAAGCAATCCAAAACTGGCAACAATTTACCTTCAACCATATGCTCTAAACTGCAGCAGTTGAGGACTTGACTGTCAAGTGGCTCAGATGTCTGTGCTGCAAAAGCAAAGTTGGTTGCAATTAACACAGTCAGTGCAGTAACCTCACCTAAGACCATGACTGAAAAGCAGGGTTGGCCTCAGCAAGACAATCTAATTTTCCCATCTGGGCCGTGCAGCGAGAGCGGCAGAGAGGCAGCAGCAAACCCAGTCAGCAATGTGGTATCCCCTTGCCTTGTTACTAAAGGTCACACCACAGTCCCCAGGAAAGGCTCTAACCACAGACCAAGGGAGCTGAGCACTATGTAGAAAACACAGCCCTAAGATGAGCTACTCACTGCCACTGTCACACCAGCCAGCAGGCTCAACACTGTCACTGGTACTGGAGGGATGGTGTCTTTGATACCCTGCCCTAACAGTATTGAAACAGGTGTGCATTCAGGGCTACAGAATAGCCACAAAAAAGTAACACTTGTTTTGTCAGCATAACAAACCAGGCAAGTGGCAGAGAAAAATTATTTAAGAAAAAAAAATCAAATTAAATCAAAGATGAATGAACCAATGGTCTGTATGATGAGACAGCACTGCTGTTACCCTGTACATAGAGCCCTAAGTTCCCCAGCCACAGTATAAAGCACTTCCCTGGGTGTTCTTATGGAGGTTATTCCTACCAGCTGTGCCACATGAAGATTTATACATGCTCCATAAACTTTAATTCCCTTTTTAAGTCCTATTATAACAAGCAGAGGGCCATTTCTGAAGTTGAAATGGATTTTCAGAACAATATAAAGATTAAAATGTTTTCTGGCCTCTGATTTTTAAACCTTTGGGTAAAATTAAATCTCTTCCACAGCACTGTTGATATTCCATATAGAAATATTCACAAATACCAGGCACTCCAGAACATTATGCCTGAATCCAAAGGGAGAAGTTATCCTACTGTACAAAAAAATGCTGTAATCACTGTTCACAAAAATCTCTCAGCTTGATGCTTTGAAGTTGTTTTTTTCCTGATGTACTGACTTCAGAAGAGAACGAAATGCAGTATTTCAAGATGCAATTACCCGCAGCAAGCAAGGAACACCACAAATCATGGAAGTGGTTGATCCTGAATTTGCTGACGGCAAAATTTATTCTTTCTGTTCATTCAATCTAAACCTTTGCTAAACAAAAGCCTAATGACTAAAGTTAGAATTTCACATACATCATATTTTCTCTTTCACACTGAAACCACAATTTTAGTAGAGGAGTTTATTTTTATCATCAGTTTTCCTCTTCACAAAAAATTGTACCTCTTGCAAAGATTGTAAAGAAGCTCACTCTATGCAGGTACTAACACAAAATGGGCATTAAAGTATCAGCTGTGGCTACAAGTCAAATTTAACAAGCAATTAAATCCTAAATAAATAAAACCAGCAGTCAAGAGCACAGCTTCCTCTCCTAAAAATAAACTTTAAGTTAATTCAAAATCCTAAGCTGGTATAGATTTTTTTACATATTTTACTACATCCCACAGCTCACTTTGGAAATTCACAGCAGACCGATTGTCAATCTGGAAAGACTCAACTTTCCACTAGCCCCTTTTCCACGTCCTCCGCCAGTATGTGTCCTCACGTCTGTCAGACTTCCTCTGCACAAGGAAATACTCTTCCATAAATAACTCCTCCACCCTTCTCCAAACTGTCCTTAGTTTTAACACCTCCTCTCCTCAGAGCTATTTCCCAAGTCTTCCCTTTCAACTATTCTGAAGCTTTCCCCTTTCTGCTACAGCAGAGATTTAACAATGCCTGTTTAATCCAGGCTGATGCTGATGGAGCCCTTGGCAGCACTTAGGCAGAGCTGCCCAGAGTCCTGCTGTCCTGCTGCAGACACAAAGCACAGCGGGAGGAATCACACAAGGACACACCCACGTTGTGAGAGCACTGTGGGGGCTGCACCCTGCACACACACACCTTGACACGGTCAGATTACTGAATGCAGATTGTTTTGGCTCTTTCGTTTTATGAGCTTTCTTAAAATTTTATGCATCAAGAAAAAGGGAAAGCTAGTCTCAGCTTAGAAGCACAAGATACAGAATACGGGAGGCATGAAGCCTGGCAGCCCAGTTCTGGACATGAGCAAGAGCAGAAGAAGAAAAAATGAACAGAAAGGAGATTTAGATGGAAGACTAAATCTACGTTTAAACCAAGTCAATGCTGGTGCAGGAATTGATGTTACAGACAGACTAAAACAGATTTTTGATTAAAGGAAGTAAAGTAGGCATGGAAAAACTGTGTCACAGACACCAGCTCAATGAGAAGTCTTTGAGTAGATAACCTTGTTCAAAGAGGAGATGCAACAGCTGAAAACAAGACAGCTAGAAATCTTTTGTATATAACGTTAATTAGAATGGGCTTCAGATGTAGAATACACCATAGGTAAAGAAATAAACCCACACTTGATAATTAACAAATTGTTGAATAACAGTCCAACCAAGATGATGGTACAAGTGCAGCTCTCTATGCAAAGATGTTATGAGACTGGAATAATTGCCGGCTCAAAACATTTCAGGCACGTGTGTGTGTTGGAAGTGGCGGGTCAGGCCTTGCCTTTGGTGAAGCGATGCCCTGCCCTGCACACCCCCCACTCCCCCAGGCCTGTATCCCAGTCCCGCAGTGGCTGCCAATCCCTGGCACAACAGAGGCAATGCTCCACACTAGCCTCTGGAGCCTCATTCTAGCCCCAGAGTGCCCAGATGACCAGAAGTCCCACCTGGGGGAGGGGCCCAGGAAAGCCAAAGGGTATTTAAGCCAGGACATGCAGTGAGCGCATGTCTTGACCCTACCTCTTTTTAGAATTTCTATCAGCTGAATACCGCTGGAACCAGGAATGGCAGCTACACTTGTTCTTTTCTGAATCTTTTCTGTCTTTTTCTTTCTTCTACTCATTCCCTCTTCTGATAGTTTTGAGTAACTTAAAATTGGATGGGATTAGAGTTTGCTAAATTAATGCTTTGAGAAGTTGCTTTTATGTTGATTGAATGCTGCTCTAAACTTTTGTCAAAGTTCTCTGATTTCCCAAAGTTACCAGTAAAGTCTTTTTATTGTCTTGACTTCTTCAGAATATCTTGTCAGTATTCTTCCCATACATCCGAGTACATAAAAAACCGTAAGTCCTTTTAAGAATCTTGTCAAGCAAGCTTTTGGGGCCTTACCGATGTCACCCCAAATTGCTTCCAGAGAGCAAAAGAGTTATGCTGAAGGTGAATTTGAAAGTCTTTTGGTAGTGTCACTTTTGTGTGACAGAGGTTGAAAACCAAACTAGATGTTTAAAGCTAAAATACTCGCCTCCCTGCAAGAACAGGTATCGGGCTGTTACTCTCACAGCCACACAGAGGGAAAATAGGCATGGTCAGTCCAACATCTCACTTCTGAGTACATCTTTTGGCAATTACTTGGCTGCAGCTCTATAATTCTGCAGCAATTTTATTCCCTGGAACAACCCTTCCCAGCTTTCCAATCAGACCTCCTCCACCTCTTCCTCAAACATTCATGCCCACATACGGTGAGGTGGATTGAGAACTGACTGAAGGACAGATCCCTGAAGGTCCTGATCAGTGGCCCAGGGTCTAGTTGGAGGCCTGTCACTAGTGGTGCTCCCCAAGGCTCAGTAGAGGGCCCAGTATTGTTTAACTTATTCCTCCATGACTTGGATGAAGGGACAGAGGCCTCCTCAGAAAGTTTGCTGATGTCACAAAGCTGGAGGAGTGGCTGATACCCCAGAGGGCTGTGCAGCCCTTCAGAAGGACCTCCGCAGGCTGGAGAGACGGGCAGAGAGGAACCTTCTGTAATTCAACCAAGGGGGCGAGTGCAGGGTCCTGCCCCTGGGCAAGAGTAAACCCAGGCTCTACTACAGGCTGGGGACCGACTTGCTGGAAAGGCAGAGACAGACCTGGGGGTCCTTGTGGACAACAAGCTGTCCATGAGCCAGCAGTGCCATTGTGGCCAAGAAGCCCGATGGTATCCCGGGGTGCATTAGGAAAAGCATTGCCATCAGGTCAAGGGAGGTAATGCTGCCCCTCTACTCAGCTTTGGTGAGGCCACATCTGGAGTCCAATTCTGGCTTCTCAGTACAAGAGAGACATGGAGCTCCTGGAGCAGGTCCAGTGGAGAACAACAAAGTTGATGAGGTGACTGGAGCATCTCTCTTATGAGGAAAGGCAGAGGAAGCTGGGCCTGTTCAGTCTGGAAAAGAGACAACTGAGAGGGGACCTCATCAATGTCAATCAATACCTAAAGGGAGGGTGTTAGAGGCTGGAGCCAGGTTTCTCAGTGGTGCCGAGCAATAGGACAAGAAACAATGGACAGAAACGGATGCACAGGAAGTTCCACCTAAATATGAGGAAGAACTTTTTTACTGTGCAGGTGACCGAGTATTGGAACACATTGCCCAGAGAGGTTGTGAAGCCTCCCTCACTGGAGATATTCAAGAACCATCTGGATTCAATTCCGTGCCATATGCTCTAGCATGACAGTGCTTGAGCAGGGAGGTTGGGCCAGATGGCCCCACAGTGGTGCCTTCCAACCTTACCCACTCTGTGTTTCTGTGACAGGTATCACTTATTATCATTATTAATTATACAAATAATTTAATTTCTAGCTTAAGGCCAGTACTCAGAGGAGCCAGCATGAGAATTGCTTGTTCTGTTTTGATGCTACAGCACTCAAAATAGGCAACCAGCAGCAATATACTATTGTTGCTGCACACACAAAAATGGAAATACTCTGACCAATTTCACAAATAAGACTTTCTTCTTTGGTCTCAAGTCATATACTCCCAATTTGCTTTAGCCTTACCATTTTAAAAATATTTCAAGTAAAATTGGCAGCTTAAATCATTAAGTATTGTTAGTTTACACAGCCTGTCATGGAGAAATACAACAGAAACAACAAATGCTAATTAATTTAAAACAGGCCAAGATCCTAAAATTCAATAAATAAATCAAGTTTTGAGGTTTAAGTAGTTCATGTCAGCCATCTGTCCAATAGGCTTTTATAAGATCTGCTTTTTCACTCTTGGCTCATTATTTGATTCCTGCCTGCTCAAATAGATCCCGTCATTTTGAAGGCATTACAGGAGCTGAGTACTTACAGTTCCCAAGTGAACCCAACAGTCTTTATAAGTCTATGAGAAAAAAACTGCAAGCATCCAAGTGGAAATCTCCTATGTTTGATGTACTATTATAAAATTACCCTCAATGGATCAGCACTATCGTATTTAGGCTACCTGGCTTTAAAAGAAGCAGTGTTGCAAGGAAAGCAAAATGAATGTAATAGAGATACACATACACATAATAAGACTTGAGCAGATGTGACACTGATTTCCTTTCAGCAAACTGGCCACTAAGTCTAAGCCCTAACTGTAATCAGTAAGAACACTGCATGCTGTAGTTTAGGATCCCCATGTCCATTTAGCTGGTGGGAATTCTGAATTGTGGTTCACTAATCCACACTCAAAATCCAGCAGGACATCAGCTCATGGGAGGTTAAAAGACTACTACACATCAGTAGTGAACTTCTGGAACTTGTCACTTGATTGTGGATGCAGACAGCACCAGAAGGCCAAAAAGAATTTATTCAAACAGATGATCAAAAGATGAATGAGCAGACAGTAAAGGAAATAGACAACACTGTATCCTCTGATAAACTTGATACAACTACAGAGCTGAGCACTGTAGTGCTCACACTATTCTGAAGAACATTTCTGGATGTTGGAGTGACAATACAGAATTACATGCTAAACTGCTCTGACTCAACATGGCATTCCTTACATTTCTATCATCCTATAAGTGTTATTAACTACCTGGCAATGCAGTTGTTTCTGACTATACATTTTAAATTCGTTTCAGACAGTCTTGCTGCTTTTAATTTACCTTTTTTTGCCACCCAACTCGACACTTCTCTTATTACCAATCCTAAGATTCCTCAAAGAGCTGAACTACAGAAAGATGAACCACAGACACATGAAAACTACCAAAATTGTGCTTACCCGAATTGCAGTGTTTCACAAATAAATATGAAGAATATGGAAAAAAAGGTATAAGCCTGAAATATATTTTTTGTTCTACCATATTACAGAATCACAAATCCTGATTCAAAAGCATATTTATTGTGAATGGAGATCTTAATGGCATACTTATCTATTTTTTCTTTAAAAAATTAAACCATAAGAAGTAGTTAAGCAATAGCCCTTACAATCAATTTCATATTTTAACATTGCCAACTACTATGTAGATCGCATTTAACAGTTCTAATACAGAGAACAAAAGCAGTACCCTGCAAGACGATACAACAGCATCTTTCACAATACACAAGAAGAAAGGCAGGCTATCAGTCAGTTTATCAACAAATGGTTAAGTGATTTGGGACTGCAAATCCCATTTTAAAAACCAGTCAGAATCCTTCCTCCTCTGACTTCAATGCTAAATTTCAGAAGAAGAACAAAAAAAGGCAACCTAAGCAAAAAGCTCAGAGGGATTGACAAAATGAGCAAAATTTTTGAGCAAAAAGACGAGAATTTATTCAGTAGGCAAAAATCTTATTCCAACATTTTTCTCTACTTCAATTAGTACTTCTAAGACCACTTTAAATAGTAAAGATTACATACCAAAAATATGACAGCTCCAAAGAGCTGGAAAGATATATCAGACCTGTGTTTAGGAGCAAGAACTAAGTTCCTAAGTAACTGCCATAAAAGACTGCTGTATATGGCAGTTGTAGTTTCAAGAAACAAGGAAGTCAGGATATTTCTCCTAAGATTTATACTTAAAAGTTGCAGACACCTTTTCCTAGAGGTGGGAAAGGATGTTACCAGTACTGAAGAGCAGCCTGCTGCCTAAGCATTCAAATTTCATGAGGCTCAGAGCTTCCACATGTCTATCAAACTCTGAAAAGTATTTTTTTCCTTCCTGTCCCAAAACCCTGACTGGCATCAGACTGCATCTTTTAAAAATTTTTGCCTGACTGTTCAGTCATCTCTTTTAAGGCAACTCATCCCACTCGTGGTGTCAGTCCTCTTAACTCAATACCACGAAATAATTCAAGAAGGGAACAGGAAAAAAAAAATGAAACAAACCAGATCCTTCAAGTTCCATTTACAATCACACCCGCCCTTTTAATCATTCCAGACAGAGAAATCAGCTTACAGAGAGCACAAACGAGAGAAACATTGGTCACTCCTCATTCAATGAATAATTGATCTGTGTGGTCCCATGTGTTTTCTACAGGCAAGAGTCACTGAAACCCTAGGAAAATTTCAGACATTCAAAAAATCAGTGAAATAGGACACAGTTTGATATTTTTATGACAGGTGAATTACTCTAGAGTCATATACAGAATGAAAGCCATTCTTGGGAGAAATAAACAACATTCTGGAAGACATCAATAACAGCTTCATAACCAGCTAACTATACATGGACTGTAATTAAAGCACCAGGACTCAAGCCCTCCAGGTTTTCAGCCACCAACTCAATTTTCCAGCTTATTCTGGTCCCTGTAAAGCTAATAAAATGAACAATTTCTGGAAGTAATTTTTCAACTCCCAAATTATAAGCAGCAAATTTTTACATCGAAAAAGGTTTCTGCAAAAGCTGTAAACCCTTCAGAGAGACTCTAGATGCACAGAAGATACAAAAAGCTATCAATGACCTTTTGACAAAGCTTTGCCTAGCACTCTACTCTAAAGCGAAAAGTGCAATTTTCCTCCGACTGTACCTTCACATATATTTTCTGAGATCAACTTATGGTCAAATTGCCATGTAACCATATTTTCAATTTTCTTCATACATTTCTACAACACTCTCACTTCAGCGGTATTTACTATTATCACTCCCAGCAGCCAAGGTTGTTTGCATAAGGTGTTATTTGCCAAGAACCTGTTACTTGAAGTGGAGACCTCTTCTGTCTGCACAGCAGATTTGTAGGTGGAGAAAAAGAGCCTTGCTGAGAGAGAAGTGGAGGGAACCAACATAATCAAATGCACATGATCCATAAAGGATGAAGCAGAAAATGCATGAGGCATCCTTCTCTAATGGGACTCAAACACATCTATAAGACACCTTTTTCATGCAGTTTCAACTAATTTGCTGTAGAAGAATTGTCATAAAGCTGCCCCAAGAGCTGAAAGCCTAAATGCAGACAGACCTACCCTGAATTTGTGTTATCACACTTAACACACACCTAAGTGTTTCTAGTCCTGTTTCACTGTTGAAGGAGTAAGATACAAATCACTACAACACATTCAGGAAGGTCAGAGGAATACAGCTCTGTAAGGAGAAATGCCAAGAACTACACTATAAATAGCATGTCTGGATATACTTAACCCTATTTTAACTTCACAATGCCTTAAAAGTTACTGAATGTCCTCAAGCAATGCAGTCTTAATACACAGAGAATATCCAGAGCACAACTGTTAAGAATTCCTTGCCAAAATAAAGGTATATGGAGAGAGGCTCCACATGACATGTTCACAGTTTGTTCCTATCCCACATATCAGTCACTCTCCCAAAGACTGGAACAAGAGAGATGCTTCTTCTTTCCACAGACAACATGGAGTTGGAAAGGGCCATCAACAGGTCACATGTTGGGAACAAAAATGGCCACAACCAAGAAAGAAAAAGATTCTGAACAAAATTAGGATGTAATTTGATAAAGGACACCGGCACAAAAACAAAGAGGAAGGCTGCTTATTAGACTTCAATCTACCAGGAAAGGATCTGATGGTCAACACAGACCAACAAACTGAACATTAAATCAGTGTGCTGTTGATGCCACGTGAGGGGTAATCACCTTCGAGCAACATTCAGCCTGACTCAGACCACAGTTTTATTAGAGAAGGCTTCAGAATCAGCCATCCCTAAACAGCCATCACTCCAAATGGGTAATAACCACTCAGCAGCCAGTAATGAACCACGGACATTTATCCTACTCAAATGTTTTGTTTCCTTTGCATTGTTAATGCTTAGAGCAATGCTGAATGTAAGGTACAGTGATAGATATGCCAGTGATTTACTGGAGGAAAGAGAGTTCTGTTGCTCACTGAAGCAGTGTTGTTCACAGGACATAATTCCTAGTTTAAGGGGAAAAACACTTCTGTATCTGAGGAAGAGTAATAAGCATTAAGTTAATTACAAAGAATTGCAAACCTGAGCTCTGAAAAAAGGAGGAATAAAATGAGTTTTGGAGTGAGACAATCAATTTCTTCTGACATCCCAGAAGTCTTGAAATGGAAGATCACATTCAAAAGCTACTACATTCCCCTCAAGAGAAATATTCAAGTGCATCCCCAGAAAAGGGTGCCTGAATGCGAATTATTAGGCAATCCCAGCCAGACTCTCTTTAGCAGCAGTGTTTGTCAAGGGATAATTTCACAAAGCGCAAGACCTCAATGGAACCATGTATTTATCTCACAGTAAGTAGATTTATGCTTGTGTAAGTAGACTAAGTACAGATTTCATTTCACTTCTTCACCCATGTTTTACAAATATGTGATTACACTATTATATTCAGGTATTACAACCAATACTTTGACTTCTAGTTTACCTTAATCTGTCTTAACCTTTGGCCCAGCTAACCAGCACAGACTCTGCAGTGTCCACAAGTAAGAAAGGCACTTCCCCTCCCCATCACACAGATCAGATTCTGGCCCTGCCAGAACTGGACGGAACCGTGTTGGCGGAGTCCAGAGTGCAGGGAATATTTCTCTGTCCGTTTTGAAGGATTCTACCCCCCTGGACAGCACTGTCTTTGATCTTCGTCCATGGAGAAAATTGCCTACCCTCTGGGAAGAATTAGAATCTACACCAGTGTGAACTAGCTGATAGAATATTATGTAAGATTGTCACGGGATGAAAAATTTAGAGGAGTTGGGTTTGTTAAAATAGTAAATAGATAAATAGCAAAAATGCCAATATGGAGGATTGTTGTTGTTATCCAGACCTTCTTCTCTTCTTCTACTACTCCATATTCTGCGGCAGAGGTAGATTAAGATGATTGGATGTAGAATTCCGCAGTTCCTCTTCATGTGACAAAATTATTTAGTGAGCATCAGTAGAAAACTAAACATATATTTCGTTTTAGGTGTTCATTGGATAATTTACCTTTAAAAGACGGTGTAATCTCAGCTTTTCCCTCCGGCTTTTCCCTCACATTCTCTCTCGCTGTAATGTTCAGGGTCACGTCAGTGACTCTGTTTCTCTGATAAGACCTAATAAATAACTATCTGAAAGCAAGAAGCGTGGAAAGTCCCGTTCGTCTCCTGGATTCCAGGCAAGGACTCTGTCACGGTAAAGTGACAGAACCCAAGTGTCCCCAGGGACTCAGCAACCGAAGAGGCCCTCTGACATAAAACATAAAACACACTTATCCCTTGCAGCTATTGGGGTCTACTAGGGTCTAGGTTATATGCAGACCTCCTGCTGATTCCTTTCTACACTGGAGGTGTCCTTGCTTATTCCCCTCTCATGGGAAGCAGGCCATGGGCTCAGAAACCTTTCCATTATTTCAAAGCCAGATGTATGTGCAGATGCAAGCAAGGTAAGTGTTACAATTATTATCAGAATGTGGGCATCTGAAACTTTTGGAACTTGCACTATTCAAGAAATCAGACACTTTTTTCAGAATTCTGGAAATAATATTTGAGTTCTAAATGCAAACGCATCACATTAAGTAAGTCATACTGGTTTTGATATTTTTGCTTCTGCTGTGTTTACATTCCTGTTCAATACAGAAAGACTTCAGCCTGATTGCACAGATTCAGGTGGTACATGAGGTCAACCGATAAATGAGTTAGTGGAAACTGATTGAAGTGCTAATGTCTTTTTTACTGCTCTTTCCTAGAAATATAAAAATGGAAAAACAATACTAAACCAACAGTTTGGTTTCTGAAGCTTAAAAAGAATCCTACTTTCTTTCTCCTCTGTTATTTCACTTGTCCAGGAACTGGATAGAGAAAATGCCAATTACTGTCAGAGAAGAATTAAAACCTCAGTTGTTCCTTATGCTCACTGGAAGATCCCAAAAATAAATATAAAGTAACATCTGGGAAAAAAGTGATTTCTAACAAGTCTGTCTGTGGAAACAGAAAGAATTGAATATAATCTCCGAGTAAAATACTGCTGCTGAGAACTCCATTCAAGAAAAGCATTTCTGAATGCTAGGAAAATGACTCAGTAGATGACTTTTATCTCAATAACATGTCAGAGTAGTTGAACGTGTGTTAAAGTAATTAAGTTTTTTCAGTGATGAAGAAATGAAACTTGGAAAGCAAAACCGTAAGTTACACTTTCATAAGACTTAAGAGTAGAAAGTGAAATATCTTTCATTTTAGACAGGTTATTGCAAAATATCTCCCATTGTCAGAATAAGCAGTTTAAAGGATGTATTTTGGATCACTAAATACATTTTAGATCACGAAGGTTTTCCAAAGCCAGATTCTGAAGCTATTACATAAATAAAGATATATTTTTCTTTTACATGTATAACATTAACAAAGTAGAATGACCTTTTCTCTAAATATTAAAATTTTGCATTCTCTCCATTTGTCAGAGTTTATTTCAGCTATTCAATATTGCATCTGTTTGAAATATAAAAAGAATATACTTGGAAACATCCAGGATAAACACACTGTAATGAATCACACACACTTGTACAATGTATGTTTCTCCTACAAAAAGATTAAATTCATACACATGTTTGCTTGTCTGTGTGAGAAAACATTTCTGTTGTACTTTTATGAGGTCTTGGTCTATAAATTATTTGTGTATTGACTGAGTCTGGAGTGAATGTCTTCATCCATACGTATTTAAATCTTTCACCTAGTTTCCAAAGTTTAAAGAAAAAACAACAAGAAACCACTATTTAAGTGTGACTTACACAAAACTGATGCTTTCTTTTTTATCACTGCACAAAAAATAGCAGTAAATGATGCTTAAATCATACTCTTATACTCCGTCACCTGCAAACACTGGAGCCACTGTTTAATCAACACTCTCTTATCTTTGCTCTCCAACTGATGAAGGCTTTAACATGCTAGGCAGTGTATATTTTTCATAATGTTGAACTCAAAGCTTGCTGAAATCAAATGTTTCCCTTATGAGGGCTCCAGTATACTCAGATATATCCAAGAAAAACATTTTTATAACACTGTACTTCAAACCTTCCTCACGTCTTCTCTTTTCCCTTCTCCCATGGCTTTGCTTGTTTTTTGAAATAATGTCATCACTGGGCTGAAAGCAAATTAAATTTAAACACTAATACCTAAGTTACCTACACGTGCCCTTAGAAACAACAAAACTCTTTGGTCTATATTTTACTATTATAGTGCAAAAATCTAACAACCAGATTCTCTCTGGCTGTAACAGCAACCAAACACTACTCCTCTGACGTTTTGCTTAAAAAATATTTTAAGAAATATGCAAATTCAAAGAGGTTTATATCTGAGATTGACAGACTGTCCAAAGAATATGAAAGAAAAACTAATGCAAAGCAAATAAATACCAGAATCTGAGTTCAAAAAAGATTGCACTTACTCCTTATTTCTGCATTTAATGCATGGCTGGTAAAGGACTTTGACAGCATTCCAGGTTCCCACTGGTCCAGAGCTAGGCACGAGGATATCTCCAAATGATGTAAAAACACTGTGGGAGGAGGAACTTCCTAAAGACTCTACCAGCAGTGTGTCAGAATTTAAAAGCCACATCTATAAAGGAAGAAATAATTTATTTTACTGTAGATTACATACATTTCTGTTTGTTACTTTACTCTGACCCTAAATCAGCTGATACTAAAGCCACATTCTTACAAAGTTTCTAACAAAGTATTAACAGACAAAAATTGATATTTTATTATTCAGCACAGTCTGCACAGCTTCTAGTGGAGAAAAAAAGGGTAATACAATACTGATTTACCAGTCACTCTTAAGATCATTTCTCCGAAGCTGCCTCTTTTTGTGATTGTAGCACATTCCCTTCGGCAGGAACAAAAGAAACAGTCCCAAGTCGTCTCTTTCATTACCAGATGTATAATTTCTCCAATTTCTAATTTTTTAGGCATAGTCAAGCATATGGTGTTGACCGACTGAGGGCTGAAGACAGGGAACTGAAAGACTGTCCACTGAAGTGCCAAATAATTGAGGATTTTTAGAAGAAGCATGGTAGTTAAGACTGTATGGAGCTAACACATGCAAGGAAAAAGACAACAGTTAACATGGTCTAAAAGGAATGTTGGGATTTACAAACAGCTGCAACAGACCCTCACCTGGAAAATAAATCTTTATCGAATTTCATAATGGGACTGGCATTCTTCAGCACTACTTGCTCACAGCGATTTGAGGGATATTTATTGGGGAGAGTTCTGAGAAATCCGAACTTTTTGCATCCCATTATGGATCTTATTTAATCTCTGTGTGATCTGGTATCAGTTTTCTGACTTGGATCCAGGGCTTTCCTGCTAAACGCCATACAAATAAGTCAGGCTTTTCTTTAATTCACAGCCTGCAGTAGTGAAGTGATCCAAGTTAACAATGGAAATCAATTTTTACAAATCTGGCGCCTGTATGAAATGTTTATATATGAAATATTTATCATAGAAAATGGGATTTATACAGTGCTGCTCACTAGAGAGCAATCTTCTGCTTTTCATGACCTAATCAGCTTCAAGTAAAACAAGTTACATGATGTTAGGTAGCAGACACAAGATATCCCCTGTGGAGGGAGAAAGCCATCATTAACAGGACACATAGTATATGTTGTAATTAAATGTGACAGTCACAATTTATCAGAGCCCAAGGCTCAGAACATTACAGTGGAAGCTTCATAAAGAAGGAATAAGATATATTGATAAAGATATCTTGGGAGGGGATGGGAGGAGGAGAATCACTTCAGCATATTCACATGAATGATGACAAGCAACCGCACTTGGCTTTGCAAGTGGTTGTTCATCAGTTTTGCTCTGGTAACTCACTGTACACATTTATAGCCTAAACTGCAAAATATACCTCATTAGCTAGGACCATTACACAAGGTGCTTAAAGGCAAGTGCTGGAGAAGTGTTGGGAGAAAACAGTGAAAAAACACAGGCCACTGCCAACACAAACTGAACAGAGTTTCTTCCTTTTGAAATTTCTAACAATTCTGTGCAGAAGGAGCTTCCTGGAATGCTTTTCAGAAGGGGAATATCCTTCAAACTAGACAAGGGAACAATGTAGCAACAGCTGTCTGCTCCTTTCAGAATCCTCCTGCAATCTGCGGTAGAGAAAGCAACCAAAGCATTTCATTTGCAACATAGTCCATCTGCAAAGCACTTCTGTCTAACACAAGTGTTGACATGTGGCATCTGACAAACATGTTCTACAACCTGTATGAATGTCTTTGTCTCAACAGCAACACAACAGATCTGTATTGATAATTTAGCACACAATACAGAGAAAGCAAATTAATCTCTGGGGGTGGAAGGATTCCTGGCCATGAGAAAAATCAACTTCTGAACTACAATTACTTCTTTAGGCAGTATTTTCATTCTTTTCATCATTTATGAATTCTTCTTTGGTCCTGTTTTTGGTCTGAGTGAACAATCACCCACCCAGACTCGGTGTCTTGACTCTAAGCAGTTTATACATATTATTTCTGCCTAATAGTTTCATATTTTGATCTGTGCTTTCAACTATGTTACTCACAATGTGCATTCTTTCCTTCCTTTCTACCTCTTTGTACAGCAGAGCTTGCACAACCAAATTCCTTCCACATTAACTCCAGTAAGAAAAGAACCTTTACAGAAAAATAAATACATAAAGTTTAGAATTAATTCACAATGCCATTGATTACCTTTTCTGAAATGACAGAATCAGAAAAAAAGTATTTGGGGGGTTGTTGGTCTTTTTTTCGTTGTTTTCTTTCGGTTTCAAATCATTTTGTCAAAAGACTTAGAAGATATTCTTTGGAGAAAAGCTGTAACAAATCTATCCCAGTTATACTTCATAGGACTTTAACCAAACAGGAGAAATACCACAATTTAGATTGTGTGTTCAGTTTCCCTATATCTCAACTTGGGTCTCCAGCATCAATTTCTGGACAATTAGGCATCAATTTGAATTCAACATGGGTAAAAAAAACCCCAAACCTTTTATTCTTCCTTGGTAGTTCTTTCTCAGTTATTTCAGACATTACTATTACTTTCATCATCACATAGGTCACTTACGTAAACATCTTTCATTACAGCTATTTTGTTCTCACACTCAGACTGTTCAGATAAAGATGTGGTTTCCACATATTTCATGAAGAATAAAGCTCTCTAAGAGAGCTGGGTAGGTAAGTCTCAGCAAGGTCCTCATTATCTCACTTCTCGACCACTGCAATGTCCACCCATCTCCAGTCTTAACAAATGCAAACCTTTTCTGCTCTCGGCCTTCAAGACATGGACAAGAATCAGACTGACAGGTCTCTCCCATTTTGTAACACATTAATTTTCTTGGGATAACTTCCCACTCCCTCTCCACTCACTCCTGAAATACAAGCTGCTTTACTTTCAAGGCACTTTACAGTGTAATCCCACTCCAAAAAACTTCAATACTGAAAGACTGGAGATAGTGTCCAAAGACTCCAAACTACTGCACACTTTTTGATTTTCACAGATGTAATCTTTTTGGGTCTTATGAGGTTGATCCCATCCATGAGATGAATTCCCTGTATCTATCCAGAAAACTACTTATTTACTTCTTTCAAAGCTGCACTTTTTTACAGTAGAGAAGAACAGATATCTATTGAGATGCTGCTAAGCTGACCAATAATGTAGCATTTCGCTTGTGTTCTCCTATATCACTATCTCTTTGTTGTCCTCTTATTCTTAGCTTGTAAGTCATGCAACTACAAGGCAGGGAACCCTTCAACAGCAGAGCTAAGAGAGGAGGCAAGTGATTCACCTTTTACAGAATGTGAAGAGGGCAGAGATATAGTTAGAATAAATAAGGACATCTGTATGTACCACTTTTTCTCCCCCAAAACAAAGAAACTTTTGTTTATTGACATCCTTTAAAAATAAATAAAAAAACCCAACATAAATAGTCTATAGCTTAAACAACAGAATATATGTAACTTCCACAATAGAAACTCATATTATGATATCTGCAAATAATATAATTGGTAATGTTAAGTGATACCTACAGAGGAAATGGGAAAAATAAGTATATATAATATTTGTGGTTTAAAAAAAAATTAAAAATACTTGTGAGAAACCTTAACCTTAATTATCACATACACAAGTCTGAGCTCTGTGTATTCACGTAGGTAAGCACAAACATTGTGAACAAGAATCTTTGGCTCATTATCAAAACAAACAAGTGGGACAGCTGGTTCATGATGCATCAGTGATGAGACTACTTGTGTAACTTGGCTGTGCGCTCACAGCCTCAAGCACCCACATTTTACTGTTTAGCTGTTGACAATCATCAATATAAACAGAGCTTACGTTATACTTGTGTCCACAAGGCCTCTGAGTCCGAAAACTTAACCCATGACTCCAGAACAGCTGTTGATGTGTATATAGTAGCCAGAACCTCACTCTGGACAGGAGTAAGGGCTTTCTGATGTTAAATACTAAAAACACCTGCAAAAAACTAACAACTAACTAATATAAAAGAAGAGATGCCAATCAGAAGCCAGTCCCTAATTCAGCCTGCTCCTCTAATCAATTGGCAAAAATGCACCTCAGAGCTAAGACTAACGGCAATCTACTAAATAAAGCAATTTTTCTGTTAAAAAATAGCCAGTTTGTTGTATCTAAGCTTACTAGCCTTAAGCACCAGAATTTTACATAACTTGGGAACAGATAAGCTACAAGGGAAAAATCACAATGATTTTTAATGACTCCTCAATTAGATAATATATAATGACAATTATGGGTCTGCTCATGAAACCTTCATTTTATCATCACAGAAGAGATATTTCTCAGTGGTTGTACAAATGTACTAAAATTTATTTAAAAGCAACAGATTTACACTTTCCTCAGCATCTGGATGTTCCAAAATTATATTACTTGGACAACACACACATAAAACAGTTTATGTAATTAGATTTCCTCAAGAAAGTACATTTATAAGTTTATCCAGGGCAGGAATCTGTAATCATGTATTTCTTTATCTTTGTATCTATAAATCATTTCTATCTACTGCAAAAATAGAAAATCCACACCTATATTTAGTTCAGAAATACAAGGAAACATCCCTGATTATAATAAGTGTACAGTACTAAGCTAACTCCTATCCATCTTAAAAGTTTGAGGAATCTAGCTGTCACCATCTAAATATCAAGCTTAACCAAGTTTAACAGCATTAGAACATTAAGTGTAATAGGCAATTTTATTTTTGTTTGCACTTCACTTCGCAATGCAATGTACTGACTCCATTAATAGCCCCTGCTGACTTGAGACAATGCTTGTGAAAGATGCTATACAATTTGATTCACTTCTGGTGATTAAAGAAAAGAAGCACTGGAGCAAGAAGGTGAAATATGTATTAAAAAGTTAAAACTTGCGCTTTCCATGTTTTCTGGATACAAAATAGTGTTATTTCTGTGCAACTTGTGGTGCATCTGTAGTACTTTCATTACTGTATCAATAAAATTTCTATGTGTACATCTACTTACATTAAAAAATTCAGGGATGTTCTTACTTGAATAGATGTACCTCAGAACCACTTCAAGATTTTGAACTTGTTAATTTTTTAAAGATAGAATAATGAACTATAAATAAATACTACATTTTAGGAACTGGGATACATAGGTTAATCTTCAGGAAGATGAAGGCTTAAAAACTTACCAGAACATAGGTTTTTCCATTATCTCCTTTTATGGTGAATCTAAATGTGCTTTTAGCAGAGGATAATTCCAAAAGACACTGAGCAACCATGCTCTGTACAAACTGAGACCTGTTTAAGAATTAACCACATACCATATGTTTTCATAACAACTATACAGACAGTCATTCATATCTATGCACTACACGTAAACGAGTATCTCATACTTCAATTCCACTACATCCTACAGTCACATTTTAGTGAAAGATGGGGCTTCTTTTTCTTCCTCTCATTTAAAACCAGAGAACTTTTTATTTCCTGCAACAGGGATTTTTTAATAGATCAGGATTCTACATTGCTCTACATCCTTTATTTCGGCCGACACCAATTGCCAAATGCTGAATAGAAGCTTTTCCCTATTGTATTTTACACATACGAACACAAAGTTCAGAATGATGCACATATTTCAAATATAATTCACAAAAAGAAAGAACTGTGATTAAACCACTGTACGTGATACCAGGCAGCTAGATCAAGTTTTCTTTCATCTTAGTCTTAAATTCAAACTGAATTACTTTAAAATTCAAAAGCCTCCAATTAAACATTTCAAGCTTTACTTAATTTAACTTTACACAACATAAACTTCTGCTTCCATAATTAGTCACCAGACATCGTGCAAACTTAAATAGTTCCAAATAAATAAATAAGTATTTTATTTTGGTTTGTCACCTGAATAGTAGGACACTGTGACAAATTATACACAATCTATCCTCCTGCATCACACACAAAGATGAGCAAACAAAACTGTACATGAGTGAATTCAGGCTACTTTACCTTTACAATGCTTGATTTTGTGATGATTACATAAAATTGCACTCCCTTATTATATGTAATTATTCAAGAAACTACAACATTAGAGCATTTCTAGCATCCTTTCTAAAACATATATGCTTGAGCAAATTATGATTTTGTTTGTTACCTTGGTGTTGGACTGAAACTTCCCTCAGCTAGTTGAATAATCACCTCAGTGACGTAATACTTAATGGTATCTAAAATGACAAAAACATTTTTCAAATACAATAGAATAACCAACTTGTTAAGATTAGACTGTAAGTCACCATATCACTATATTAATTAAACATTTGTTCAGTAGTCAATTAAGAGGTGCAGCAGACAATCATATTTTGCTTGGGTTTGTAGGAGTAGAAGCAACCATACCAAAAAACTTTACCTCCTGAAGAAAACTGCTCTGAGCTAATTACAAGATCAGCAGTTTCTCATTCATATTGATCTTTGTTTAATGCTGGGAACGAGCATCTTGAAACCAAGCAAGCAAGAGCTCAAGCCAAACTTGAATGATGAATTGAAAGAACTTTCCTAAAGCACTGAGATCAGCATAGCTTACATAAGTATTTTAGTACCCTCTGCTGCTTAGTAATGCTGCAGTGAATCACAAGAGACAGTTTTAATAACAGCTCACACGGGGGAATAATTTTGTTCTTTGCTCAAAGAGCAGAATGGAACTTCTTTCCAAAAATCACACTCACTCAATGTTAACACTGCATACATTCTGAATTTCAATGTAACTGTTCACCAAAAGCTCCACTAAGACAGCTTTTAACACTAAATGGAAGTGTTTGAGGACATAATTTAATCCCCTTCAATAAAGTCAGGTCAAGGATGATCATATTGAAGATCCAGGTCTATGCTGCAAATACAGCCTAACCAGAGGGCCAGCAAAACAGGTTAAGAGTAATAAATTCATTCTACTAAGCCTCAGCATGGGAACAACTGGAAGATTCATTTGTTCCACAAGTTTTAAAGATGGAAGGGTTTCGTCTGATCTCTGTCCACACATACCATTAAAACTGGATGAAAGCAGACATTTCAGGAAGACAGCTAATCTGTTTTAAACCCTCCAAAGGCTTGGTAATCCCATCCCTTCTCCAGGTAAATACTACACTTTTTAAACTATCTTCACTGTTAGGAAATTATATTTTACCTCTAAGTTTAATTAAGTCTGCTCCATGCTATATGAGTTCTTGGAGACAGGAGGAAAAGACAGTTCAGTCCCTCTAGTTCCTCAGCCATTACCCTGAGTAAGGAATTGGTGCTACTGCTACAAGGGTATTGGGAATTCAGGAGACGTTTGCTTACAGAGAGATAGAAGGTGTGACTTCCCAAGAAAAAACCAAACGAGTATATGAGGACAGAGGTTGGGGAAGGAATAGCCAATGGGGGAATCTCAAAGCCAAATCTGGCCTCCACAGCTACACCGCTCTATTCGTGCTTTATCTTCAAGGCACTGATAACCTGCTCATGAGGAAGCACCAAAGCATGACAGTCAAGTTTGCTCGCTAGTCTCTTTTCACAGAGATGGTTCTGCCTAGACTTAGACCATACATCTCTTTTGTTCTCTGAACTCTACCAAAATTTCCTACAGTACTGAAGAAACATGGTCAAAACAATGGATATGCTATCTAACTTCAGCCATGTGCAGAGTCCGTACCAAATCCCTGCACATCTATATAGTGTTTGCCTTTCCCCATTCCCACTGATCTATTACTCATGACCTTGTTATTCATGCTCTTTTCCAAGCACTCCTTTCCCAAAGTCGCTTCTTGCTTTGTGGGCTTTCAAACACTGTACCTTAAATTTGGTTTCATTAAAGTCTGTATTGTTCAGATCCCTGTACAGGACAATCAGAACATTCTGTAACAAAAGACCTTCTGTCTTGTCTCTCCTTATGACATTCCTTAAACAGGCTTTGCATTTTCTGAGAAGTTTTTATATTCACCAGATCTCTGAATTGAGGCAGGCTCACACTGACTGATGCAGTGGAGTAGAGGGAGAACGAAAGAATGAACCCTGCTAATAACAGTCTTATCATTGCTTCTCTTCCATTAACAGCTGAATTTTAAAAACAACCAGACACTGATCTTAACATCACTTCACGTAAACCCTGCTGATCAAATATAATTACAGCTTTTAAACTGATAATCCCATCAGTTCATCATCAAATAAGACATAACCTGTTTCTTTGAAAAGGCTTCCTTCCCACAAAAACAGGCTGTTAGCAATCTTCAGCTTCAAGTTGGGCTGATCAAATTCTGAATCTACCTTTCACTTATTCTGTAGAACTGACAGAAAAATAATCAAACTGTAATTTCTCAAATCTCCATTTTTACTGGGATTCCTAGTAAACTGGAATCATTCATTGAGTCTTCCAAAGGTTTGGAATTAGCCAAATATGCCACAGAAACAAGGATGATGAAAATTCCTGCTGAAAGTCACTTTCAAGATCTAACACTGGAAGCAACAACCTCATCTGTTCCAGAAGGGAGCGAGACAAACACACAGGAATCATCACTGCACCTTTTTGATAAGCTATTTTCCTTCAGTGTTTTTAACCTCCAGTGTTCAATAGCTGATGCAGTCAAGTCTAGTTTTGTTTGAACATCTCATACCTGATGAAACTGTTTCTCCCAGCATTGTCTTGCAGCGCTTACAAATTACTCTGGTATTTTCTTTTGACTTCTGTAGGACAAAGAAATATCATTTAAATGTCACTCAGATATTCTGAAAAAGGAATGCATAACTGTAACATAATTTACAGAGCAGATAGTGAACTTCTTACTTGTTTCTGTTCTCTTTACGTTTACATGCATACATATTTGCCTTCACTGCTTCAGCTTTCTACACTTGGACTTGCTTGCAAGTTTCATACTAATTTTAAAATCTGGCAGTATATCCACACAGCATAACCTGTAATAGCTAGCAGGAGAATCTTGTAATATTGAGTGACTGGATGATAAAATGATAAGCTAAATTCGATTTTGCTAAGGGCGAAATAATGCACCTGAAATGAAGTACTCCATAATATATACATAAAATAGTATGCAGCAATGTGACTACCATTACTCAGTAACAAGTTCTATCCACTGTGGACAGTTTTATAGGAGTAGAATACCAGTTCAATGTTCAACAGAGAGCAGAAAACATCTGCAGATTATTTTGAGTTACTAGGAAACAGCTGAAGTACACAACACAGCATGATATTCCAGAAAGGTGCAGTGGATTCTGTTCTTGAACAAACCTTCTCCCTCAATTCTAGCAGATACAGAAAAGGTATTCACAATAAGAATAATTGTCAGAAGTGCAAAGCAGTTTTCATATGTGGCATGAAAATACATGTAACACGAGAACACATGGAAGATAGAAAACTGAGGGGTATCATTGAGATACATAAAATCATAAATATTTAGGAAAAGCTGAACAGAAAAAAACAAACATATGCCCTCATAGCTCAAGCTATGAAATTCTAACACTGTTTGTATCAAAAAAAAAGGAAGGCATTTGTCACACGATGCATAATATAGTTTGGTACTCACTATAGGAAAGCATTTTTCATATTAAAAGTATACACAAGTTCAAAATGTCTTCAAAAATTCAGAGAAAGCAATGTCATCAAGGGCTTATTAAAAACAAAAAATGTGGATAACAATATCTAGTTCAAGGAGTCTCTACACTCTCCAAAACATCACTGAATATCTGCCTTAGTTTTATGCATCTATTACTGCCCTTTGTAAGAGATCTCATTTCTAGATGAAATCTACCCTATAAGACTCCTACTAATTACAGTGTTAATATTTAAATTCGATACATCAAACAAGTAAGCACAATTCTTACTTTAATCCAAAGTCTAAGCTTCAGAACTGGTTCTGTGTGGGCTTATTAACCCAGGTGTAGCACATTAGAGCTCTGGTCTGAAAGCAGTACATATATATATATAACCTTAATGATGGTCAAAAACAGAGAATCAAACTAAAAGCCTGAGAGCTTACTATGTTGGAACAACAGTCCCCCTGTCATGGAGATCAGGGAAATCATCTGGTTCATACATACGTAGTTATCCCCTTTCCCAGTTCCTACCTTGCTACTCCTCTCAAACATATGCAGCAAAATTACTTGATCAGTGTGAAAAGCAGGGATAAATAGACAGGGTTTTGCATAAGCCAGTGTCTGAGAGCGGTACAAATACTGCACAGTACAAGTACAGAATACACAGTACTTCCTTGAAAGCTACAACTTGAGTATTTTTTTTCTGACTACAGTTACAGGTGCTGACCGAGAACTGTGCCTAAAAAACATCACTAACCCATTGTATCATGCTTCAATGGAAAAAGGGATCGTTTTAGCTCAACTAATTAAATCAATATATCTATTTGACAACTTGCAGCTGCTGGCAATCTGCAGATGCAGGTGGATCACAAGCCTAATAGTTTCTGTTTCTATTCCTAAGGATCCCTGATACGGTGTCAGGAAAAATATTCTGCCCAAGAGATACTATTAAGATTCTGCAAGACCATGTGACATTTAAAAACTATGTTACACTGGAAGACTAATAGATGTGAAAAATATGTTTGCAATGGACAGATGCTGTCTTGGTCCCACTGGAGTCTGGAAAAGATTGTTTAAGCATCTCTGGTACATTTCTGCTACTATTTTGGTCATAGCCAAACACTTTCCAAAGAACTGCAATGCAATTAAAAAGGAACTTTCATACTGGGGCAGACTGCAACAATATTCTCCGAAATGAGAACATTTATGCCAATAGCAATCTGTCTTGCCTGTAACTTTCTATTACACATATTATGGAAGAATTTTCTGCTTCAGTATAAGGGGTTTTTTTCCTTATTAGTCCAGTTTCTGCTGGATCTAACAGTTTTGCTCATTTGCTTGGCAACTGAGTGATGCTGGAAATAAGCAAACACAGAAATGAGAATTTATTGCAAATGTGAAATATGTAGAAAAAGGGATTTGACACAAACAAGGAACGAATTCTCAACTTCAGTGCAAGTATAAGGAAGCAAACATGAAAATTCATCACACTAAACTACTATTGTATGCCTCTGACATAAAACAGCCTCCTCCCTCACTCAAAAATTCTGCTGTTATCCTAGTCTGACCCACATCCCAATACCGTCTTTGTTCCACATCCTTTTATTACGTTTCTGCATTCAAATCAATCCTTTTCTCACAAACATTCTCTTTGATGAAGAAGTGTGCAATATGAACTTCATGCACCCTGCCTCTTCCCGTATTCATTCCTGTTGTTCTAAGATCTCTTTTAAGATTACTGAAATGCGAGAATTCATTTTGGCAACCTCTGGCAGAAAGTATTGTCCTCTTGGGAATTTGAAATCATCTACTCCACCTCCTTCTTAAGGAAACTTAGAAGAAATAACTCCATTGACACAGAGTTAAGCCAAATTAATCTGCTTCTGCCATGCTGATACCCTTTCAGGGTATCAGTCCTTATTTTCCTCTTTGCATATTCTGCTTTTCAAAGAACAATGGACCAAGAAACCCAAGGGAAAAGCTGCAAGACTTGCAGATAGGGACCACAGGACAGAACTGCTCCCCAAGCAGAGGGGTCACTTGGAGCATTGCAGCAGCAACCACTGAACCGCGAGAAACCCGGTGACTCTTACTGGGGATAATACATATCAGTATAAGCAGCACGTAGAAATCAGGGTCTCTGGTGTTTGCTCTCAAGAGATTAAATGTTTCATGCTGGAAATCTCTACATAATAAGTCATCAGTTGTTACATACACAAATCGCCAAGGCAGCAATGTAGACAGTTTAATACTTGGTATTGGGAGAAAATACAGCATGTGTAGGCCCAGCCTTTGTCAGAACAAATGAAGACAAGCAGTAGATTATCAGAAAAGGCTTTATGGAAATGTAGGCTTTGGTGAACTAAGTTCCTGGATGTTCTTCTGACAGAAGATTATTGCTTGAACTTCTATACAATGGCTAGATGTCCAAGAGTAAAACACAGAACTGTCTTTCTTCGTGGGTTTTACCCTACCGCTGAAACATCAGCACCCCTAAATTTTTTTTTTCTCTGGGCAACAACGAATTTTAACATTTCTAAGCCAAATGACAGCCTTCTTCCTACAGACTTGGCTGATGAATCAATCTTGTCCTGGAACATCTCAGAAACATCAACATGAAGAGCTATAAAATGGGATGGCAGGTTCCTTTCACTAGACAGAGCAGTCAAACAAATTCGGGCTCCTTACTATGCTTTAAGAACGTAACACAGCCACATCTAAACCCAAAGCACACATTCTGATATTCTCAAGTCTTTCTAAAACTAAAAAAAAAAAAAAGAGAAGAAAAAAAGTCACACTTCTCTTTGATCATATTAATGATTCTGCCTCAAGTCACAGGGTGAGAAAAAAAAAACCTGTTACTTCAGTTTCTGCCTCATTCTTTGCTCCACTATCCTTTAACAAACATCTAACCCATCACAGTTATTATCTTACTAAATTCTGATGTCCTTTACTCATGATAATTTTGGGGGAAAATATTTGGGTTTAAAACTACATAATTAAGTAGCTTCTTACTCTGTTTATAGGACTAAGTTCTAGTTGTATATGAAGGTCAATATCAAGACTGTGGTGTGAGCTTTAGAAAATGTAAAACATAGCCTGGAATATTTTCTGGCTTCTCTACAGCTGAATGTCAAGAACTCTCTATGACCTTCAAACCAGTTCTGTAGTACATACAAATCAAATAAAACTAGTAACAAAAAAAGCACTTTACAATGAAAAAGTCCAAATAACTTCACCTAAGAATTATTTGAAGAAAATACTTTACCAAGTTGGAGACACTCTGAGAAACATGGTGTCCAGCCTCTGAGCAGCACACGGGAGATTCAGACACACGTGATTCATTTCCTGAATTCAACAGAAAAAAAGTGTCTCCAAGAAAACAGTCACCATGCTGAGGGTGCAAAGTGCTTCTGGCAAAGGGGTCAGGGTGACAGCACCACTCTTCAACTAAATCACTCCAATCTTCACTTGGCAGAGGAAGAACTCTGAGAAATTTCCTTAGAGGGAAGAAGAGACAAATATTTCAATATGCTAAAATTCATTTCTAAGTCATTAAAAGAGAGTTTAAGCTTCCTACAAATAGTGGGGGAAATATGGCATTTTCTCAAAAGGAAGTGCTTGACTCTCTTTTCAGATAAAGGCATTTTCTTTGGGTGAATTCTGAGAAAGCAGTGGCTGAGTTTCCTGCCAAGTCTGTGATGAAACATTTCCCAAGGGTGAATCTCCAATGATTATAAGGCAGAATTTGGCATAGTCCTCTCTTGAAACGAATCACACGGCAAAAATAAAACCGTTCTACCCAGTCACGAAAAATATGACAATGAGCATTTGCAATTGCATTTACTATTACTTCTTCTAAAGTTCCCTTGCACCAAATGTTGATATAAAACCAACAGAAAGAGACTCATGCCACAGCAAGATTCAGCATGTTTTTTGAGATACCAGACAGGAAAAAGCTAAAACCTGACAAAAATACCACAGTACGTCTTCATTAAAAAACCCAAACAAACAAAACAACAAACAAAGGATAATTCAATCTTAATTTAGATTCAGATACTCAGATCCAACTTTCGGAAGTCATATACTAAAAAGGCAAATCCCTTTCTCCCAGGTAGCTGTACGGACCAAGGATGCTGCTTCCTGAAATACTACTTTGCTTTCATTATCAGTCGTATTGGGTTTGCATTTTCTGCTCTCTGCCTAGTTTCCTTGAATGCTTTCCTTTTGTTATCCTATTTCTTCAGCTGCCACCTGAAACCTTTACACAGAGTTTCTTGATTCTACTCCTTACTTAAAACTTGCAAATACAACTTTGCTTGTGGTGCTACTCTGCAAGTAAAATCAAAGCTGCTAAGACAAGAGTTATGCATCCTCCCTTTCTTGAAGCTCCCAGACTCATTTTCTGAAGATGTCAGTTCTTCCCACCGTAGCTTCTTGGCCCTTCTGAATTGTTCGGTGGGTGAAAGGAAAATCTTTTATGAAAAAATCCTTTTTTTCTAGATAGACAATACATTTTAAACTCTGCTTGCTCCACCTGCAGATGAAAGTTGGAATAACTCATCCTCTGGCCCAGCTTTACCGAAACTAAGATCACCTCTCAGCACCACCCATGTCTGTCTTCATTTTCTGTGGTCTTATATACTGCTTGAGATAAAACTCAATTCTGCCACAGTGCGAGTTTAGTTCTGGTGTTGGCCTAATAACTGATTCTTCATCAGCCTTTACAATTAGTTCCAGTGCCTGGACTCACACTGCAAAAAAAAGGTCTTCCTGTATTGCTTTTTACACAAAAGTAATTCAAAGCTGGTACTGCTCAACAATGTTTTTATAAGGGAAAAGAAAGAGAGAGATTACCTTAAGCTGCAGACTAATGCTGTCCTGTTTCATTACATCAATGTTTCTTTACTCTCACAGTCTACAGCAACAAGATCTTCACTTCTTTCCCCACCAAAGTAGTTTTTCCAACCAGTAGGAATTTCCTAAACAGACTCCTTCTAACTCTGAGCTATACAGAAAATATACCATTTCCACTGTATTTCAGGCTTTTGCCACTCATAGGTGGGAAGGCATATCCAGGATCACCAGAAATGGAAAAATGTAACACTAGTAAAAATGGAGCTTTACAGACAAACAAACAAACAAAACCAACTTGAGGTTTACTAAATTGAAGCTGCTAAATACCATGATAAAACCTAGAAAACAGGGTGACTTATCTCCCCAAACTTGCTCCTAATAACAACTGAGTTTCTGCTTGAAGACAGTCACCTAGGCTGCCTTCACAGTCAGAGAGCAACAAACAATTCTTAGGTTGGGACCTTTAAGAGTAGCTTTCTCCTGAAAGTGTCTAATCTAGCCAGGCTGAATCTCCTGCTGTAGATAGTTCTCAGATTCCAACCAGAAGAGTAGGTAATTAACTTATTTTTAAAAAGTTTGACCTTAAGCACTAGAGTTATAACTCCATATATATATAGTTATAAAGATATAACTCTTAAATGATCTTCCAGGATAAGGTAAGTATCTGACCATACAGACCCCTGTAAGACTGGATTAAGAAAAGTAACCCCTAATGTTATTATTAACTAATACCCAGTAATATAATTGTCTACAGAAAATACTGAAAACTGGAAGTAAAATGGACTTTAGTCTTTTAAACATATAACTGTTCAGTTCCATCAGAGAAAAAGAAAAACAACTTCATTTCTTTAACTAAAGTCTCCCTTATTTACTTATTAAAAAATCTTGGGACAGCCCAGCTTGACAGGTATTTGTCAGGCTTAACACTACTTGTGTAGGAAAAGTGTAATTAGACTTCCCCTGCCATGAGCTTTTCAGTGGAGTATTTGTGCAGTATAAATCATTATCAGAAAATCATAGAATATTCTGAGTTGGAAAGGATCATTGCATCGAACTTCAGGCCCTGCACAGGACAACCTGAAGGTTGATACCACATCCAAATGCTTCTTCAACTCTAGCAGGCTTGGTGCTGTGACCACTCCCCTGTATTGTATTTGCATGGCAAGGTTTTAGTAGTAGAGGGCCTCCATGGATAGATTCTGTAAGAAGCTGCCAGAAGCTTCCCCCATGTCTGACAGAGCCAACGCCAGCCGGCTCCAAGACAGACCCACCACTGGCCAAGGACAAGGCCATCAGCAGTGGTAATGCCTCTCTGAAAATGTATTTAATAAGGGGGGAAAAAACATCTTGCAGTCAGAAAAGTGAGAAAATCTGAGAGCAACTGCTCTGCAGACATGAAGGACAGTGAAGGAGGAGAGAAGGTGCTCCAGGCACTGGAGCAATTTTCCCTGCAGCCTATGGGGAAGATAATGGTGAAGCAGGCTGTCCTGCTGCAGCCCATGAAGGTCCATGGTGGAGCAGATGGATGCCCTCCATGGAGGACCCCACACCAGAGCAGACAGATGCCCAAAAGAGGCTGTGGCCCCATGGGAAGTCTGGCAGAATCTGTGGACCCTTGGAGAGAGAGAGAAGCCCACAGTGCAACAGGTTTGCTGGCAGGACTTGTGACCCCTTTCATTACATTTTGTCTCCCCTGTCCAGCTGATGAGGGGAGTGATAGAGTGGCTTGGGTGGGCACCTGGCATCCACCCACCACAAGCCTTTAAGAATTTTTTCATGACAGAAATAAAGTCTTAAAAAATTATTTTATATATGAGGTACGCTTAGCCCAACTGGAATGAGAGAGAGAAAAAAGAAAGTATCCCTAATTCTTTGCAGCTCTTGCATGACCGAAGAAAAAAAAAAATCTAATAATTTCCTTTTAACGTGGGTAATGTGAGGGTAATAGAAAAGAATGAAAGAGCATAACCCTAACCTCTGAAGAGCTATCAGATTTATGGAAGGAAACAGACCAAGGCAGAAGATTTCAGAAAAGGTATAGGGTCAATTTTTGTGCACCAAGGAAGGATTACTCACATTTAAACCATTCCTACTACATTTCTTAATCTAACTTTTAAAAGAAAGGCTTCCTATGCGGTAAAGGCCTTCTAACAGTAAAAAAAGAAGCTTTAGAATAGGTTTGGGGTGGTTTGTTTGTTTGGGTTTTTTTCCATTTTAACCTAGATTCCTCTTGCTTCAACTGAAGATTACTGCCACCTTCTTTGCAGCAACTTCCTAGATACTGGAAGAATCTTATGTCTTTTCCACAACCTTATCTAAACTAAATCCCATTTATTTCCATTTCTTCTTAAAGGTATGATTTTCTAGATCTTAGGCTTTTCTTATTACAGACCCTTTCCCAGTAATTCAGACTTTAATAAGTTCTCTTCCACACAGTTCCGCAATTTCCCTTCAATCCTTCCACCTCTGCTGTCACTGTCATACTTAACTCTTCCTGGAGAGAGGAACACATGAATTCTGTAGCTAGAAGTTCTAACTATGCTACTCTCTTCCTTTTGGAAATGCTGGAACAAAAGGTGTTGGATACACTGTCAGCTCCACTCTTCTACTCTTAAGTTTTTTTGGTGTCAACATCCAAGGGGCTCAGAGGCACCCCGCAAGGAGAAATGCTAAGTGAAAAGCCATGGACATGCATTCTTTTTCCTTTCTCAAAAATTCTGCCTGTGTCACATTACATGATGCAGAACCAAAAGATTTAAACTGCATACATATGAATTTGATGTGCTGAAATTCAGGAAAACGCCCACTCAGTGATGCAAATGTAAAAGTGCAATGTTTTGAAAGCAAATGTTACTGACTAGAAATTAGAAGTTTCACTACTTTACAAATGTATCAAAATAAAAGTTATTACTAGACTTTCTGATGAGACATTTCAGAAGACGAAGTTATGAAATCCTCATTCAGTTACATTCAGGCTAGCCATAAATCCATACCTATGACAAGAAAGTAGCAGAAATTTAGAGAATGAAACACATTTGTATTATCGTTTTGAGTAGTAGAAGCCACACAGATCATAAAAGGCTCTAAGTGCATCTCTAACAATTCCTATATATTCAACTGAAGCTGTCAAAATTGTTCATCAGAAAAGCTAGACAATGCAGCATCTTTTTATTAAAATTCTCATTCACTCTGCAGACTTTGTAAGGAACAGAGATAAGGCCGAGTCACACAGCTAAGATATAGTTCCTGCGTTTCCCAAATTCAGTATCCCTGAACTATGTGGAGGCAGGCTTTGCTTAAAAGATAAAAGGAAGTTGTGGTCAATATCCCCATTCTGAGCAGCCACCCTAGTTACAGCATGATAACTGAAGGAAATTTATAAGAGACTGAAAAGAACTGAAAAGGATGCCTGAAGTACAGAGGAAGAAAGAAATCAAGAAGTAAATGAATAAACAGTTAAAAACTGCTTCAGCTATTTTTGCTTTTTGTCATCTGCAGTGCTTCAAATGTGTTCTTGTCTATCAGTTTCAAAAGAAATACCTTTTAGCTGTCTTTAAGTACACAACATTAATACAAATCACTAGGGAATTTATTGCTATAAATACAAGACACTGCAGTACTCACCGGTCTTTTACTATGATGTCACCACAGGATTGACAGTAAAAGATGTAATTCTTGTTGGGTTTCAGGCTTTCCCTCAAAGTAAAAACCACATCTATAGATGGAAGGAAATATATTAATCTTCAAAACTGTGTAAAATTTTCAGTCATTTGTACAAAAAAATCCTGCGAAATACCTCAAACCAAAAAGAATAAATCTAACAGACAAAGCAAAATGCTGACATTTTAAACACAACCTTAATTTTTTTCCTGTAGAAACAAGTATTTAGATTTAGGAAAAACTTGCCATCTCCACCTCATGCCCCATATTACTGAGTAGGAACTGTACATGTGAATAATTATTTTCAAGGTGCAAATCCTCTCCAGAATGGGAGTTGATACATTGATATCATTGCAGAGATCATAAAAATTAAAATTCAATGCCACTCTTTTGTAATGATACTTCTGATAATCAGTGTATCTGCAATATGAGGGGACACACCAATATGTAACACAAATAGTCAGGATGGGGAGCAGGGGGAGGCACTAGTTTTACATTTTCAGGCAGGTAAGAAACCATCATTGTGGAACCACTCCAGGAAAAGATAGTGAGCAACGGCCTCTGCAGGCCAGGAAAGCAAAAGTGGTCTCACAGAAGGCAGCTCAAACAACTTTTCAAAGTAAAAAAAGAAACTATAAAAGCCTCCCCAAATCATCCGATAACATTAAGTGCAAGAAAAGTAAAATTGTAAGCCTAGCTCTACATATGAATTTGCTATGCATCATCCACTTTCTCATACTTAAGAATCAAAGTATACTCTCAGCACTGAGATTCAATATTTGAAATTTAGGATACAACCACAAGAGAAAAGTACTTTAAAAGGTTCCAGAATTTAAACTATTTTGCATGACAATATAAAACATCAAAGGGTAACTAAGGCTATCCAATATATACGTTGACTACCACCTGGTTCACACACTTATTTTTCACTAGCATGACTTTCCAAGGTTGATTTTTAAAACTTCACCATTGGTCTTTTGAAACATGTCTCATTAATACGACACATTAAATAATTTTCGTATAATTGAGTTGTCAAAGCATATGCATAATTACAGATTAATACACAGATGCAACCTCAGCATATCAACAGAGTATTCCAATGTGTTTCTGGTGCTGAAGCCATTACTGTATTTTACATATTTTATCATCCTTTTCTACTTTAAAGGCTCAGAACGGCAATTAAGTTTCATTTAATATATCTTTCTGTGTTACATTGTATGAAATGAATCTAAAGATACTGAGCTTGGATGCCAGGATGAAAGAAAGCAACAGCTGTACTCCCAGGCTTTCTATTTATTGCAAACACATCCTAGACCTGAATTAGCATCATGGAAATAAAGAAGGCAACTTTGCAGATGTTACCTGCAACACTAACCTCTGAAATCCCAGCTGTGAGAATAATGAGCCTCAACACAAACCCATAATCCTTTATGATTAAGTGGTCAGGGACGGACAAGCATAGTCTGATTGCCTGGATCAATCAGATTACTGCATTACTGATGGGACGAGGAATAATGGGTACAAATTGAAAGAAAGGAAATTTAGGTTAGATATTAGGAAGAAATTCTTTACTGTGAGAGTGGTGAGACACTGGCCCAGGCTGCCCAGGGAGGCTGTGGATGCCCCAACCCCGGCAGTCTTCAAAGCCAGGCTGGGTAAGTCCTTCAGCAACCTGGTCTAGAGGGATGTATGCCTGCCAATGGCACTGGGGAGCTGCGACTAGATGCTCTTTAAAGTCTGCTCCAACCCCTTAGCATTTTATGATTCTATGGTTTTCAGCTACCAAACGCGGAATAGGAGAGAAAGGAAATAATTTTGAAGTACTATGGGGAAGCACAGGGGTGGGGGCGGAACCGTGAGCAGATCCCAAACACACCGCGCTTCCCTTTCATTACGTCATTTTTGCACTTTCAATTTCTAAAACTGACAGTTCCAGGAGGTGTTTGCTCTACAGATCTACACTTTACAGCCTCTCTCACTTAAACCCGCGGGCTACAGGTCACCCTCCTCTCATTCCCATTCCCACCCCGACCCCGACCCCGACCCCGTTCCCGTTCCCGGCCCTGCCCCGCCCTCACCGGCGGCGGGCGGCGGGCTGCGCAGGCGCACGCGCAGGTGCAGCCCGTCCCCGCGCAGACGCCGGAGCCCGCGGCACGAGGACGGCGCCAGCCTGACCCCTGCTGGCAGCGCCGCCGCATCGCAGCTCCCGCCACTCCTCATTTCCAGGGAATCCGCGCACACCGAAACCTCCACCGGCGCGCTGGGGAGCTCCGCCGCCGCGCTGCGAAGGAAAAGCAACGGGTATGCCTCGGGAAGGAGCTGTCGGGGCGCGCTGCCGCTTTACACAGGCCAGCCTGAAGCTCCCTCGCAGCCCCAGTCGCGCCCCGGGATCCACGCGGTGAACGAGGAGCAGCCGAGACAAACAATCCACCGTTCTCAGGAAAAATTTATTTGCATGGTAGCCCGGGCTGTGCCGAGTCGAACAGGCGGGGAGGGGCGCCCGCACACAACCCGTTCCCCCCGCTGAAGGCTAACGACGCCAAAAGCCAGACCCGCCGCGCCCCCCGCCTGCCCCGCACGGCCCGAGCGGCGGCGGGCGGCAGCACCCCCGCACTACCGGATAACCAGCAACGCGCTCTGCGTCCCCCGCCTGATCTCCATCAGGAACGCTCCCGCCATGCCAGCACGGAGCAGCGCCGGCTACAGCGCAGGAAGCGGCCGCTCTCCCGCCGGCGCAGGCGCGGGGCCGCCCCAGCCCCACAAGCCCGGCACAGCGCCGCCTGCCCGCCACAGCGCCACAAGCCCGGCACAGCGCCGCCTGCGTGGAATCGTAGGGTCACAGAATCACAGACTCAGTAAGGCTGGAAGAGACCTTTAAGATCATCCAGACCAACCGTCCGCCCGGCACTGCCGCTGTAACCCGTAAACCACATCACCCAGCGCTCTTTTCAGACGCCTCTTTGAACACCTCTATGGATGGCGACTCCACCACCTCCCTGGGAAATCTATTCCAGTGCTTGACCACCCTAACAGTGAAAAGTATTTTTCGAATCTCTGATCCGAACGTCTCCTGTCGCAGTTCAAGGCCGTTCCCCCTAGTCCTGTCACAGTAGGCGCGGCAGAAGAGACCCACCCCAAAAACCTCCTTTCAAGGAGTTGTAGAGAGCATTTAGGTCCCCCCCGACCCTCCTCGAGACTAAACAACTCCAGCTCCCTCAGCCGTTACTTGTAAGGCATGTTTTCTAGACCCTTCGCGAGCCTTGTTGCCCTTCTCTGGACACGCTCCAGCACATCAATATCCTTTTCAAAGTTAAGGGGCCCAGAAACTGATCACAGCACTGGAGGCGTGGCCTCACCAGTGCTGAGTACACAGGGACTATGCCTGCCCTGGTCCTGCTGGCCACACTATTCTTGATACAGCCCAAGATGCCACTGGCGTTCCTTGCCACCTGGGCATACCGCTTGCTCATATTGGCTGTCAGCCAGCACCCCCGAATCCTTCTCCGCTGAACAGCTCTCAAGTCACTCCTCCCCAAGCTTGTAGCATTGCATGGGGTTGCTGCGACCCTAGTGCAACATCCAGCAGCTCGGCCCCGGTGGTGCCCTGGGGTGGCAGTGGCGGGAGGCTGTCCTGGGGTCTGCTGTGTCCCCCGGCTTGGCCGCTGCTGGCGGTAGAGTCAGGCCTGGGGGCCCAGGAATGAGTCCCATCGGGTCCCGAGGCACCAAGGTCAAGGTCTGCACAATCGGTTGACCTCACGGGGTTTTATTATGCCCAGTCTTTTCGGTGTCATCATCAGGCTGTCATCCCCTGCTTCCCTGCTACACCACCACCGGGAGGAGCCTGGGTCCGCTCTCTCGGGCACCTCCCCATAGGGACTGTGGGCTGTGCCTGGGGGTATGTGCTCAGGATTCGTAGCCAAACAGGGTTGATAATAAACTGCTGTTTTAGCTGTTGCTGAACAGCGTTTGCACGCTGTCAGGGCCTCCTCAGTGTCTCACTGCATCACCCAGCAAGTAGGCTGGGGTGGGGAAGAGGCTGGGGCACGGGGAGAGGTCGTACAGCCGACTTGAATCGACCAGAGTGATGTTCCATGGCACAAAACATCACACGTGGCAGCAAAAACTCGGGGCGTAGTCTTTCCAAAGTGACCATTGCTCAGAGATTGGCTGGACATCAGCAGTCTTGTTGTGGGAGTTGGTGAATGATTGTCTGTATGTTTGGGGGGGGTGGGGGGGAGTTGTTCCTCTTTCCCTCATCTACTAAAACATCATTGTCTTAACCCACAGTTTTTCTTGCTTTTGCACTTCTGGTTCTACCCCTCAGCTAACAGCTGGCTGGGGTCACCGCATCGTGACTGCAAAGTTCAGTCTGAGCAGAGGCTTTTGCTGAGACAGGGGCAGGCTCCCCAGCACTGAGGTCTGTGTCCTGTGGCAGGGCATGCACCACTACTAACCCCCTCCCTTATGAAAAAACCCCTCTCCACCGTTTCTCGCAGCTTTACAAGTCTGCCTGAATTTCTTCCTATCCATGTGCAGCCAGCTGTTGAATGCTGTCACATTATACTCATAGCAAACAGATTCCCAGCACAGGCAGCTGCTGCTCTGGGTGAGGTTTTCTACTACCTCTTATGAGATCTTTTATCAAGAGACTGTAAGTCCACCCTGACATACCTGTGTGACTTTCCCTTACCTTATGAGCACTGTCACCACTGCACACTTGATGCCACCCGCACAGTATGTAAGAAGCTGATGTTCAGTATTCAAGGACACCAAGGAAAGAAACTTTAGCTTTGAGAAAAAGGAGTCTTTCTGCAATGTTAAAAGTGTTTACTTTTTATGAAGTCACAAAACCTGTGGTTGCAGAGAGTTATTTGAAAACATGATCTGCAAAGCTTGAAACAAAAAGGCAAATTTGCATGTTACTTTTATAGCAATTTATTATCAAATACATGATTATTTTGAAGTAATCTTAGTCCTTGGAGTTATCAAAACCAAGTAGGAAAGTCCCAAAGAAAAAGATGGAGTAAGGTTAGATTTTGTGAGAAAAAATATAGCAGACAATAGTCAACAGTTTCAACTGAGTTATTTTGTTGTTTTTTACAAAGCATAAATTTATTGAAGTATTCTAAGATGGGACGATGTCGCTGTTGTCACGGGGATGGAGAGAGAACAAACACCGACTCAGTCCAGGAAGTGGGGAGAAGAAGCCTTCATTTAATTATATACAGCCCATTTTATACTTTAGTATTCTTGCATGGTGTAAGGTCATTGGACTGCTGGTCATCCACCTCCTAGGGTGATTGGTCAAATTCTAAAAAACCCATTTAAAAATATTTCTCTAGTCAGTATCGTAACAATCCACAGGTGCAAGATAGAAAAGAATAGTTTGCAGAAAACCATAATATTGTTTCGAATAGCTTGCATGGGAAAGACAGACCTCACAAAATGTTACAGTCTCACAAAATACTGCAGAAAGCTGGAAAATTTCTCTGCTGAAAGCTTTTCAGCATCGATAGGACTATACTGTCTACATGCTGTTCTGAGTGTGGTGGTTTGGGGTTTTTTTGTTGTTGTTGTTGTTTGTTTCCTTTTTTTTAAGGAAGAAAAATAATTAGTCCACATGGTGGGTTTCATTTCCGATTACTTCACAAACGAATGTACATATTGTGGGCTAAATTGTTCTGGACATGTAGGTCATACGTCAAACATAAACCCCATGTAATTATAGGAGAATTGACTCCTAGTATTAGTAAAACGGCCTTTGACGTTACAAAGGCTTACACCAGGTTACAAGGTTATGAAAAATCTTAAGTATTTCCAGGGTGTGAGCTTCATTTATTCAAAATTGCTTATTATAAGTTTCTCACCAGTTTTGCTGTGAAATAATTACAAAGAAAAGAAAGTAAAGGAAGGAGCAAGCGCACCTAACATCAGTGCTGCACCCAACCCAGTATTTTGACCCCATCATCAGTAAAAGGAGGTACAAAAAAGAAGAGCTCCATAGTGTGGTTGCTTCCTGGTACTTCCCCTGTGGGTACATCCCTACCCAATTCCTTCCATGTCCACTTACGAATGTGTTTGTCATCAATATGAATAATGCATCCTTCAACCTATGGATAGTGTCCGAGTCCCCAGCTCCCAGTGCCGATATGTTCTAAAAGTTTTCTGCTTTGCAGAAAAGAATTTTCTGTACCTCCTCATTCTCATACTGTGGGGTTTGGTTAACAACAACTTTGTTGCCTTTCATGATGTTGTAGAATTCGATCAATCCTCTCCCCTGCCTTCTCTCATTGCATCAAATAGTCCCAGTCATTATTGCTCTTGCTGTAATATAGCAGTGACATCTCTCCACAGTGCCTTTCCCAACTTCTCTACATCCCTCTTGAGCCGTGGAGACAAGAATTGATGCCGTAATCAATCTGAGGCTGCACCAGCCTTTTATACAGCAGCCAAACAACTACCCCTGTCTTGTTCTCAATATTCTTCCCAAAAATGTACAATGTTTTTTTGATTGCCACTGCACATGAAGTCGATGAGACAATTTGAAAGAAGTGTTTTGGAGCTCTGAGCTGTAACTGCCAGTACTAAATTCAGCACAAGGGAAGCTTAGAAATCCAACCGCTCAGCAGTGCAGGAGCATGTGAAAGCACATGGTCAGTTATTGGCAGTAATTTCCCCTCTATGAAGTTCACCACTGTTAAATAGCTCCAAAAGCACAACCAACCTAATTAACAATTATATCTCGAAGGCATTTATAAGTATCTTCAAAGAAAAAAATACATTTAAGTGCACTATTCTAATTAAAAATACTTGACACGTAGAGTCATACTTGATGCCTCAGAAAACCAGTGGAAATTGTCAGCTTTCCAGAAAGTAACTATTTTTCATCTACCAATTCCTGGTATAGTTAAATGAGAAAAGGAATTGCATTTCCTCTTTATTATTATCCCAAGTCTGGAGAATAAAATTAGACTTCATTAAATATTGGCTGACAACATAAGTCACCAAGTAGAAGATTTATAAATATTATGAGATTTTCCCCAGCAATATTTTAGAAATACTTGTCCTCAGACAAAGCCTAAAATATTAATCATGTAAGCTGAATGCACCTTTATTTTTTTTGCAGTTACTCAAGTAATTTATAACCATAAGCTCGATTTGCTATTATGAAGCCTGCTTACATTTGAGAACCGTAATGATGACTTTAACAGATTACAGTCTGAGAACTGTACCCTTTATACTGTGGAACTGGTCAGTTGAAAATCACTCTTGCAATGCAGTAAAAAATTCCTTCCAATACTGTCTATATGGGCACCCATACACTTTCGTGTGTAGTAAGGATTCAAGCATACTAATCACAAGAAATTTCAGAAAATTCCTATATAGCTACTGCTAACAAGCATAATATCGCATCATAGCATCACAGACCCGTTTGGGTTGGAAAGGGACCAGGTGGGAGTTGGCCTCTTCTCTCAGGCAACCACAGACAGGAGAAGAGGACAAGCTGCGCCAGGTGAGGTTAAGGTTGGACATTCAGAGGAATTTCTTCACAGAAGGGGTGGTTAGACATCGTATTGGGCTGCCCGTGGAGGTGGTGGAGTCACAGCCCCTGAAGGTGTTTAAGGAAAGACTGGATATGGCACTTGCGTTTGATCATAGGTTGGACTCGATGATCTCAGAGATCTTATCCAATCTAATTGATTCTGTGATCTTAAAGATCATGTCGTTCCAACCTCTGCTGCCATGAGCAGGGGCACCTTCTACTAGATCAGGTTGCTCCAAGTCCGATCCAATCTGGCCTCGAACACGTCCAGGGATGGGGCATTCACAGCTTCATTGGGCAACCTGTTCCAGTATATTTTTCTAAAGAACCACCTGCTTTCCATTTTTACCTGCGCTGTATTTGGTAAACTACGAAATATCAGGCAAAATAAACAAACACACGCACTCACACAGAACCCGCTGCGCGCCCGCGCACCTGCGCACGCATCCCGGCAGGGGGCGCAGCGCGGCGGCGGGCGGGGCGGGGCGGGGCGGACGCGGCGCGGGGCACGCCGGGAGCTGTCAGGGCGGCGCGGGGGTGCCGGTGGCGGTCGGGCTCTTCCGGCTCGGGTCGCTCAGGTAACGCCGCTCCCTCCGCTCCTTCCCCGGGACCCTGGTGCGGGCAGGCAGCGCGGCCCGGCGGCGGCTGCTGCTCCTCTCCCTCCGTCGCCGCGCCGGTGTTGGGGAGGGTCCGCCCCTGGAGCTGAGCCGAGCTGGCCCTCTGCTCTGCTCTGCCCTCCTCTGCTCTGCTGTGCCCTCCCCTCTGCTTTGCTCTGCCCTCCCCTCGCCTCCTCTCCCCNTTGGCCTCTTCTCTCAGGCAACCACAGACAGGAGAAGAGGACAAGCTGCGCCAGGTGAGGTTAAGGTTGGACATTCAGAGGAATTTCTTCACAGAAGGGGTGGTTAGACATCGTATTGGGCTGCCCGTGGAGGTGGTGGAGTCACAGCCCCTGAAGGTGTTTAAGGAAAGACTGGATATGGCACTTGCGTTTGATCATAGGTTGGACTCGATGATCTCAGAGATCTTATCCAATCTAATTGATTCTGTGATCTTAAAGATCATGTCGTTCCAACCTCTGCTGCCATGAGCAGGGGCACCTTCTACTAGATCAGGTTGCTCCAAGTCCGATCCAATCTGGCCTCGAACACGTCCAGGGATGGGGCATTCACAGCTTCATTGGGCAACCTGTTCCAGTATATTTTTCTAAAGAACCACCTGCTTTCCATTTTTACCTGCGCTGTATTTGGTAAACTACGAGATATCAGGCAAAATAAACAAACACACGCACTCACACAGAACCCGCTGCGCGCCCGCGCACCTGCGCACGCATCCCGGCAGGGGGCGCAGCGCGGCGGCGGGCGGGGCGGGGCGGGGCGGACGCGGCGCGGGGCACGCCGGGAGCTGTCAGGGCGGCGCGGGGGTGCCGGTGGCGGTCGGGCTCTTCCGGCTCGGGTCGCTCAGGTAACGCCGCTCCCTCCGCTCCTTCCCCGGGACCCTGGTGCGGGCAGGCAGCGCGGCCCGGCGGCGGCTGCTGCTCCTCTCCNGCCTGTGCTCTGCCCCCCCCTCGCCTCCCCCCCCCGCCGGCACCGTCGTGGCGGGCGGCGACCGGGCCGTACTGGGCTGTGTGCGAGAGGCAGGTGCTGAGGAGCCCGGGGAGAGCGGTTATAGCCTGTTAATTGCTCTGCATCAATTAACCTGTGGCACCTGTCCACCCTCCCCCTCCGGGCTCTGTTCCCCCGCAGAGTGGAGCGCTCCCGGGTGGGTTTTGGGGTTCTGAGCCTCTCCCCGCGCCCGCACCCCGGCAGCGCCCGGCGGGGCCTGGCTTCGCCCTTCGTGGTGGAGCTTCCTCAGGGAGCTCTTCCCGCCTGGGAATGAGCTTGGCGTTGGGCTGCCAGTGCCGTCCTGCTTTGACCTTGAGCGTCCAGGGGGCCGTGGGCCTCTTTTGGGTCAGATTCCCCGTTGCTGGAGTTACTGCGTGTGGTATTTGTAAGGATACATGGGACATACGACTGTCACTGGTTTGTGTGGTGCAGGGTTAAATTTCATCTGTTGATGCAGAGATGGCCTTAAATCTTGCGATGCTGGTTTGAAAAGCATAAATATATGACAGCTTCTGGTGTTAAGTGTTTTTTAGAAATAATATTTTCATACCTTTGACAATAACCAGAGAAGCCTAAACAATTTAATCTCTTTAAGTGACCTAAAATATGTTACATATGAGGTGCAGGTTTTGATGAGCTTATTCTGGGTGACTCAACCCTTGTGTTTTTGTTGCTGATTGCAAGAACCCTTTCACTCCTGGATCTTCCTTCAATATGCAGTAGTAGAGAAAGTGTTATGGTTCTCAGGTTAACTGCAGAATGTTACTGATACCTGAATTCCAGCTGTAGGAGTGTGAAGAGTTGGGAAGACTGTATCTAAAGAGTAACAGGCTAGATGCTTGCAGGAAATTGGGGGGCACGTAATAAGGTTGAAGATCCTAGTCTTTTCATTTTGCTGCCAAGGCTTGGCCTGTGTTAAATACTTAGGCAGGCCTGGCTGTCAAATTTGCTCTCTTTGTGTTTGTTTACTTTTTTTTTAATGTTGGTACTTTTTTTAAAAAAACCAAGGTGGAATACAGTAGACTTTTTGCTAATAGTGTGACGCCTAAATATTGTGATTATCCAAAATGTGTGGTCATTTTCAATATAGCATGTATGAATGTCATGAGGGGGAACGTCAGTTTGGAAAAAGGCAGAATGTTTACAGCGTAATTTGTGTAATTGACATGAGAATTGGCACTTCTGGAAACTAAGCAGATTGTAAAGGATATGGGGAGAGGCTACACTTCTAGCTTACTGAATGTCTTACTTACCCAACTTGTTGGTAGCACCTGTGAGAGTAGATGTTTAAGCAGCATCTTGCAAAAAAAAAGTTATCTTATGTCTTCCATCAATGGAGTGGCTGTGCATTTGAGTGGATGGTTATGTTCACAAGTTAGGCCATGCTTATCCTGGCAGTGCTTTTCCTGTGTAAAATTACTGGCACGCTACGCTGACCATTAGAAATGCTCATTGCAGGCACAGCAAGTGTGGCTGGGTGCCATGGTTCAACCCCAGCCAGCAGCCAAGCCCCATTCCCCCACCTGCGGGACAAGGAAAGGAATCAGAAGGGTAAAAGGTAGAAAACTCGTGGGTCGAGATAAACACAGGTTAATAGGGAAAGCAAAAGCCACTCTCACAAGCAAAGCAAAACAAGGAATGAATTCACTGCTTCCCATGGGCAGGCAGGGGTTCAGCCATCTCCGGGAGAGCAGAGCCCCATCACACCTAGCAGTGACTTGGGAAGAAAACAAACACCACCACTACAAATGTCCCCCTCTTCCTTCTTCTTTGTATGCTAAGTATGATGTCATGTAGTCTGGAATACCCCTTTGGCAAGTTTGGGTCACCTGTCCCAGCTCTGTGTCCTCCCAACCTCCCACACACCTCTAGCACGGCAGTACAAAAAGTAGAAAAGGCCTTGGCTCTGTGTAACCCTGCCCAGCAATAACAAAAATATCTCTATAGTATCATTATTCATGTTTAGCACAAATCCAAAACACAGCCCCCTACCTGCCACTGTGAAGAAAATGACCTGTACTGCGCTGGTGTAAGTGGGCTCAGCCTGTAATCCCCTGGCATTGTTCTCTGTTTGAATAAAGGGAGGACACTTCCGTGTGTTCATCGCTGGTTTAGTTCTCTTGACTGCAGTTCTTGGTGTCCACCTGTAGTGTCTTCTTGCTTAGCTGGGAATGACTGCTTGGGCTGGGCTGGTTGGCTGAAAATGCTTATTGCCATTTTTTTCTTCTCTTTATTTTGTCTTTTACTTTGGGGGAGCTGTATTATATTAAGTCTGCAGTGTGTAGAAGAGAACAAAGAAGAGATATGAAATACGTTGTTAAAAACTCTGTTTTGAAAATGATTGAGAAAAATAGGAGATGGAAAAGAGACCACACTAAATGATACCTGCTAAAGCATGAAATAGAAAAATGGAAGTAATTTGTCTGTATGCACATAAATTGTCTTCCAGATTAATAACCAAATTGCTCTGACTTGTAGCTGAAAAGAAGCTGAATGATAAATAGAAACAGTAAGTGATATATTTCCCTCTAAGAGGCTGGGGAGAAGAAACACTGCAGGATCAACCATTTTCTCCCAATAACTCAAGGAAGAAATGAAAAGAAAGCACCAAAGAGAATCAGTAAACAGTTTTACTAGTCAACACGTTCCTATTTTTATCAGAAACTTGTAGTTCAATATAAACCTAAAAAAATTGTTAGAAGTCAAGGAATGTTGCTTTGCCTAACTTGGTTTTTAATTTTCAGAAATCAGAGGGAACTTAACCTTTTATTTATGTCTTTTCTGGTTTACTTCTGAGGATAAGGAGAGTGAACAAGATTTGGTCCAGGCACCATTTTCAGAATAGCCGGAAAAGGATTCTACTTTACAAATTCCTTTGAAATCTGCCACTAGAACTGGGAAACCAGATGCATTGTAAAATGTAACCACAATCTAGATAATGCAGAGATAGACAGATGGCATATGACACTATTTCAGAGTTAAAATCAGAAGAAAGTTATAGAAATTAGTTGAAATTTGAAATTAATTAATTACTAATATCTTAGACCGCTGGGCATAATAAAAAAGGAAGACGGAAAAAGTCTTGCCCAAATGGATTGTCTTAGGTTACCTGAGTAAGGTAATGGTAAGGATATGAGAGCTTCTGAGATGCCTTTGTGAAAAGACCTATCAGGATTGTTTGGAGACAGAAGGTTAAACCCACCTGAAGCTACATATTAGAACAATGGGTATGGATAAATGAAAGGCTATTGTGAGCAATGAATAAATGAATAAATTACCAGGCCACCACTTTTTTGTTGTTAATTTGGTAGATTCTTTGTTAAACTGTGTATCAGAATATTTAAAGAGAAATCTCAGTGTGAAGGCACAGCATTACCCTTGCAAGCAAAGCTTCTCTCTGGATACAGAGTACTGCAAGTGTAATAATGTAAGACAGTGAACCTCATCTAAGTCCTTTTTTTTGTGTACTAAGCTGAAAAGTATCCTGAAGTTGGCAAACTCTCCTTTAAAGTTAAGTGTAGCACAAATATAGCTTTAAATGAAGCTGTGCTGGTTTGAGTTGATTTCATTGCTATGTTTTCTGTGGCTTAATTGCTGTTGTTTACCTATTTCTTTATTTTAACTGTATTACATATTAATTTGACTTACTAATTTGACAAGAGTAAAAAATATGCAAGAAAGAAAAAATACCTCAAGGTAAGTCTCCTCTCAATAAGTGCTTGGAAAAGAAAAGCTAGCTAGTTAGAAAGGAATTCTTTTCAGAGAGTGTAGGGACCATTTGAAGGCATAAAGGCTGAAACACACAAAAGTGAAAATAAATTGCAGTTTATTTTAGGAAGCCTGTCCTGTTCCTGTGCTCAGGCAGCTGGAGAGAAGATAACTATTTGAAGTCATGTACTTATCGAGCGCTGCTCAACAGGGAAGGCAGTGGTCCCAGGGTCCAGTGGGTGCGTGTGGGAGCTGGGCAGTTCTGCTGTGGGACTGGGAAAGCACAAAGCTCGCAGGGCTCACAGGTGGTGCAGGAGCCGCAGGGAGGGTGCAGCTGCACTCGCACTAGAACACACTCGTTCTCTCTGTGATAGTGCTTTTTCCAACCCACTGAACTTGTGGTTACCAGGAATGTAGCTATGTCAGGTAAATACCTTCCATATCCTGTTTAGAGTAATCCAAACAGCCTTATTGCTAGTATTCAGTCTCAGGATCTCTTTATGAAGGTGGGAAAACTGCTGATGCTGTATGTTGTTGCAGGTTTGATCGTGGATAGCTGAAAAAGGCCCTACCGATGCAGAGAGCAAGCCAACCTTTTTTGAGCATGGCAACAGTTTCATTTGGTACAGGGACCAGTAGTTGATACACTATATACAATGTTACACTTAACTTCAGTGTAAGGATTTTGTGTTTCTGTTTGGCTCAGTGTTGTGAAGGTGATGAGTGACTCCAGGAGGTTCTATTTTGTAATCTAATGGAAGGTGTCCCTGCCCATGGCAGGGCGGTTGGACCTAGATGCACTTTAAGGTTCCTTCTAATTCAAAACATTCTATGATAAAAAAAAAAAAATTCTTAAATATTTGGTATTGTTCAGATGTCAGCTGGGAGAATGAAATGAAGATTATTTTAAAAATGTCTTTAACCAAATTGTTTACATTTCTTTGATGGATGCGTTGTTGCCAAAATTTAAGATTTAAGTCGTGCATAAAGATGGTAACTCTGTAAGCTGAGATGAAATAAAATTTGAGGAGGTAACACTCTGAACACATGTCAGATGAGTGCATGGTAAATTCTAGGTGTTTGGGGTTTTTTTTTATTCAAATGTGTAATTAAATATGAGGGAAATAGTGACCCGTTCTAGATTTGGATTGAAATACTGGATGTTTGAATACAGCGGTCAACAAAGGGAAGGAGGAGACAAAAAAAGTACTTGAAAGTGAATGTTGAAGGATAACCACAGTTTCAAGGAAGCATTTTCCCATTTTTCTGTGTGTTGTGTTATTCTGACTTAAATTGCCATCTGTCTTTCAGTAAGACATGTTAGATATTTTACATAATTTAGAATAAGAAGCAAGGCTATCTGGAGCTTTGCTGGGTTTTGGATATAAAATGAATGTTGATTAAGCTGTAATTTATTACACAGATAAATCAGGAATCATTTGTTGTAAGAAAGGAAAAAATATGGGGAAACGTTATTTTAGTTAATGGTTGACCTGAGTTGTAAGAAAGATGCAAATCATCATCTTTCATTTACTTAGTGACATAAGTTCAGATCTGTGAAATCTGAATATTTGATTTGATCTCATGAAGAATGATACTTAAAAAGTAGATACTTTAGTGTAAGATTCTGGCATTCATGAAGTGCAAAAGTACCTAACTCTAGAAAAGATGGTGTCTGTTATGGTTTGCCAGAAAAACTAAGTCCTGAGCAGTATGCAGGCAGTAGTGCTCAAGGGCTGAAAGAAAAGGAATCAGTAGTGTTCTGTTGGTGGGTCTGGACTCAAAATCAAAATTTCAGTCCAGTATATCAAGCTGTTTTGTTGTTCATCTGTCATATATTGATAAGCTGTAATAAAACAGAATTGAGTAGAGGGGTTAAAATATCACCCTAAACTCAGTTTTTAAGGGGCAATTGGAAGATACATGTATTTGTCAATGAGAGTGAGAAATCTTTGGTCACCTTCTTCTCCCCACTGACAAACAGGCAGAGTTGATTTTTTTTTTTTTTTTTTTTTTTGCTAGGCTATCACCAGTNTTTTTTTTTTTTTTTTTTAATCTCAGAAAAATTTTGCTCTAAAGCATATTCCTTTAGGGTTTGTTTATAATTATACATTTGTTTTCTTAAATAGTAACTAGAGCAGTTGAATCCTTAGAAGGCTCGTTGTACGTTCCTTATGAATTTTTAAGCTTGTTACTTGTTCCTCTTTATGAACTCATGTCTGGTGTAAGTCACACTTTGGAATACCGTACAACAGGAATAGCAGAAGGAACATTTTACATACCCGATGTACTTGCATCAGACTGTGCTTGGTGATAAGACTTAGGTTTATTCCAGTCTTTTTTCTGTGAAGAACATGCAAAAGAAGGAAAAATGTACTCAGTTTGTTTTTACTGACGGTTCGATATTTTGCATAATAATAAATAACAAACTTGTTTTGTAGCTTCATAAAAAAGGAGGTTGCACATCCAGTTGGGTACCTGATCTAGCCTCTGTAGTACAAGCCACAGATTTTCTCTCGTTCAATTCTTGTTTGATATAAGAATCACTCTCAGGAAAACATCTTGTGTTGATTTAGAAATGAAGTTGCCAGTATGGGTAATGCACAGATTATAATACAGATTTGATTTGATTTAATTTAATTTTTTCGTGAAAGAAATTTGAACACCTAAAGCAGTGCTGGATTTTTCTGTGGAAAAATATAATGTGCTATGTCCACTTGTGAATATGACTAGGTAGAAAAGTGTACTGAGAAGTTATTAATCACAGTATTAAATCTTACTAAGTGCTGTAGACTGTTGCAAGATACTAATGACGTAGTGGCTAATTATAGTTAATAATACTGCCAAGTGGGGTTCTTTTATTTTGTTTGTTTGTGTGGTATGGAGGCGATTCTTTATTCATTATTATACTGAATAGCAGTTGTCCAAAATAACAAGCTCAAATGATTCTTATGCTTCAGAAGACATTAGAGATTCCTGTTTGAAAAATTCTGAATAAGAGGACTCTATGAAAAGTCAATCTAGAAACAGAGTAATTAGCTGTAATTGGAAAATATTCATCAGTGGTTATAGAAGAAGGTGTGTATTTCCTACATTTGAATTTTATCTGAAGAGTCTAGTTTGGGATTTGCAGTACTTATTTTGCTATTCATGTTGTTAAATGTTTCTGAGGGGAAGCAAAGCATAATAAATTACCAAATGACAAGGCTTCTGTTTTCCGTGTATTCAAATCTGTGTTTGTATTGAGTCTATTTAAATACAAATGTTTTTCTGCAGTTGCTGGCTTAATATGTGGGCACTATACACAGCTTAAAAAGCAATAGCGCTACAGTGAAATTAGAATTTTTTGTCATCTGCTTTTTAATTGTCTACTCGTTCTTTTACTGTGCATCCCATGGCTGCCCTTGAAACGCTAAACAATTTTTAAAATGCCTTGGAATATTGCATTGCAAAGCAGAAACCCCGAGGAATTCAAAGGAGCAAGCTTGTGATCTCAGATTCTTACAGTACTTGGAACAAATCTTGAGATTTCTTGAAGTGACTTGATGCATGCGGATTTGTACTCCACAATCAGCCACTGGACCTGTACCAGTATTTTGGTATTGCAGATTGGCGTGAAGCACACAAATAGAGCAATTATCTGAGGTTTGAAAAATGTAAGAGTGGCATAGTAGCAAATCAAACCTGAAGAGGAATTTTGGGGTAAAACACATAAGGGAGAGCTTATGAATCAAGTCTTACAACCTTGGATTAAATCAGAACAGAATCTAGATAAAGCTGCTTTTATGAAATTGATTTGATAAATCTACTATTCTTCTCCACGTTCCTTTGGCCTCAGTGAAAAACATTTAGAGCCTCTTAAGCAGGTGAATAGTTTGTGTTGATGTGAGACAGAAGGTGCTTAGGTACAAAAGTTATGAAGAATGAGCGCTTGCTGTAGAAACACAGCTGAAACTGTATTGTTTTAACATGAGTCGGAGGAAAACCGATACCAGCTCATCAGGGAAGGGAATTGAAGACTGCTCTGGGAACACACTGTGCACAACCCCAGCAAAAAACGATCCACAGCCCCAGACACCTGCTTTCCTTGTCAGTTGTGCAACGACTCCACAGGCATCCAGGTGTACCCAGAATTGTGTGGTATCTGTATTTTAATCCCCGCTAGAAGGTGAAGTAGAAGGTAGTAAGTGTCAGGACCTACTTCTTCAATCACTTATGATTTAAATATAATTATATAGAATTATTTGAAAGTGTATGGTACATCTTATGTAGTTTCTTCCTCATTGATAGTAAGCTTTCTGCTAGGGCAGAAAGCGTGTTTACTTTTCAACATCCATTTAAAAAGTCATGGCCATCTAATAGGTCAGTGATTGCCTATGCCAGACTCATGGGAATGGCTTAACCTTCAATCTGAGAAGATTGGCTCATCTCATCTGGTATACAAAAAAGGGGAAAAAAGAGCAAAGGATAGTGCTCTTCATATCTTTGTTTGAAAAGAGAAGCAAATAAAGAACATTCCAAGGAAAGATGGCCCTCATGCCAAATGGTGATTGTGTAATGGCAAGATAAATGTTCTATTCTGTGGGCTGTTTGTTGGTGTGGCAGAAAATGCTATTTTTCAAATTTTTTTTGATCTATCAAATTTTACTATTTGTCTTGTTTCTTCAAAGTAGTAAACCATGAAAGAATAAGGGTATGATACTTATAAGGAAATAGACACTACCAAGCTTTACACTGTAAAATCAAATGTTGTTAAGTCTGCATTTTTATTATAGATGAAGAGAACAGGAAAGTACTGATAAGAATACACGATAGAAACATGAAAAGATTAAAAACTACGTTTTGGAATATCTTCAGACTAAACAAAAAGAAAACCATAGTAAACAAGTTTATTTTTATGTGTGAGAACTAATAACAGTGGGCATTCCTGTAATTTTAATGGTTGTAGAATAAAAGTAGTCCAAGGTTTATAAAAATAATACGTAACATTTATATAATATCCTTTCTGGGTGCCTCACTTATTTTGGTTACTCATGATATGTTTAAAACTGAGGTTTCTTTGTGGGAAGAAGTATGCAAGAAATTCTTTGCATAAATTCTTTTTGCATAAAACTTTTTTTTAAGATATAAAAATGAGACCATAACCATAGAGTAGTAAGAAAACAGAGTATGTTTTTTCTTCTCTATATGAAACTTCATAATGATTAAATTTGCACAGCCACTGTGCGGTAGACTTGTCTAAAAGAATAATTATTCAGTCAAAGATGTTAATGTGTTTTGTTTTTAAAATTAGGAGGTTGTTCTGATTAGTTTTTAAGTCTGAAAGGAAGCTACCTGTTTAGCCCTGTGCTCTGCCTGGTTTTGTTTAACCTTTGATAATCTTTTATCAGACCACTCTCAGCTTTCAGGTCTTTCAAGCATTTAAGGAAGACAGAGCCCTGTCTTCCACTCAGCCATAAGTCGTTGCATTTGTGCTTTAGCTGGATAGAAAGGCTCCTGATGCTTTCTTCACTCAGAAAGAACTTGACATAGTAAATAATTCTTTCTCCATCCATTTTGCCTGGAAAAATTGGAATCATGCTGCTTTTACAAGTTGCTTCTTTCAGTTTTATTTGTGTTAATACTTTACTTCACTTTTGGAGATCAGACTCTGATGGTTGTGCAACTGTCTTTTTGAGAAATCTGTTGGCGTTTTACAGCTTTTTCAGAGCAAACCTGATCTTTTTTGGGATTTAATCCAAAAATGGTTATTATAAAATGAAACCACATGAAATGGTTTTTGTTTTATAAATTACAAGTGGTATCTAAGTGCTTTACACCAGTGGGATATTGTGAAATCTATCAATTCGGCACTCAGAATGTGGTTTTTAAATAATGGTTTGCATTTCTATTCTGTCTTGGAGACAGTCTGTCATTATTAGTCTGCCATCAGAATCAAGAATACAGAAGGCTTGTAATTTTTGGCCTTTTTATTCACTCCTTCCATCCAGCTCCTTCTTTCATTTTGTCTGTCACTTTCTTGTTTTTCTTTGTTCTTGCAGCTTTCCTTATCATACTTGGAAGACAGTCTGATGAATACAGCTTCTTTATACCTGTTCCATAGTTTGTTTGGATTTTTCGGTCATGCTTCAGCACACAATTTTCTTCCCATTCCCCTTTAAATGAGGCAGAAGAGAGCAGCATCTGCTGAATGTGAAGTCTCTTCTGAAGCCAAGTACAAAAGAGATCCCGAAAGGTCTCCCCCAAAAATACCCTCATTAAAAGGGGCACCAAATCTGCTGTTTTCACAGATGTGCTACAATAGGATTTCTCGCTGAGTTGTATTTTCTTGGGGTGAAAGTAGCCTTAAAAACTTATTTCTTTTAAAAGGTTATTGAATCTCTGTTATTAAAAAAAAGTAGTCCATGACCTATAAAAGTACAGGGTGATGTTTCTGGAACTAGAATGTTTTAATTACTTGGTGTAGACTACCACATGATGAAAATATATTGAGCAAATTGCAAAAGCCTGTGATTACAGAACTGTAATGGTTACTGGTAAACATGTCCTTTTGTTGTGCCTGGATGACAATAATATAAAACCAAAGTAGAGTTGCCTCTCTGGATTAGAATGGCAAGTCTTGTAAAAGAAAGTGTTGATGCACAGAGGTCCTCTTGAATAGTGTGTAACTGTTGTATGTATCCTTCAGTCTTATCGTCTGCTTGGAAGTGATTCAGAAAGATTGGTATCTTCTGTTTGCAGAAAGGCTGGTTTGTTGAAAGGTGGGGGTTTCTGCTGATGGACCCAGACGAAGTAAAAAAGAAAACGAAAAATCCCTTTGTTACATTGTTTAGAACAAGCAGTGCTTTTTGGGAGAGGCAATGCATTAATTTTCTAGGGATTTTTGTTTGGCTTGTGATGTGATTTTTTTATTATTTGTTTGTTTTTTTTAATAGGACTTGATGTTGGACGTGTTAAATATTGGTTAAAATTTGTTTGAAATATGTTAGCTTTTGTTTAGGTTTTGTTGTAACCTGATTTCAGATTTTTTTTTAATGTCTTTGAGGAAAATGTAGTGCTTTTATACATATTTTAACAATATGTCTTGGGAGCAATGGTTTCAGGGCTTTTTTCTTTTATATTTTGAATAGGTAATGTCTGTACATGAATTGCAAGCTAGTCTCTAGCGGGGACACTGTGGGAGGATGAACACGGAGGAGGTGGAGCTACTGACTGATTCCAAGTACAGAAACTATGTAGCAGCTGTTGACAAAGCACTGAAGAACTTCGAATATTCCAGTGAATGGGCAGATTTAATATCAGCACTTGGGAAGCTAAACAAGGTATGCCTGGCAGGTGCTCTTGAAAAAGATTCAGGAATTGCAAAAGGTACTGATGTAACAGTACAGAAGTGCGAGGTTCCAGCCATCTAATATGTTTGCAAATATTTCGGCAGTCTGAGCCAAGTGTTGGGTGTGTACAAGGAGCAAACAAATCAAATGCCTTTCTAAGACCTAGAGTTGAACCCTTTGTAACTGTAAGTTAAGGGAGAAGTTATTTACATTTCTAGTAGTAATAAATGAAACATCTCTTTTATTAGTAACATCTACTTTTAATATCATTCAATATTATAGAAATAGTGTGAAAAATAGTAACTGATACAGATATCAGCCCTAGTTTTTTGAAGCATGAGTTCTAAAATGAGGCTCAAATCATTCATGTACCAGAGATTGTTATCATTCTGATTCATTCTAACAGTTATGTTTAATGGACAATATCATTTTAACCTTTAATAGCAGTTTACAAATGAATACAGATCCTGATATCCATAAAAATCTTGTTTTAGTCAGTCACATGTTTCTAGGAAGCCTCACTCAGAAAAATGACACTACAGTTGGAAGTGGCGTAAGTCTTTTGTATTAACTCTCATTTCTTTTTTNNNNTTTTTTTTTTTTTTTTTTTTTTTGATTGTAGCAGTTCTTGCTACATGCTTATGCAATGTGAAGGCTCTGATATGGAGAAAAAAAAATCCAAAAATGCAAACGCAACTCTGTTTTCCAGTCCTGAAGTGATTACATGATTTCAGACACTGGTAAAGTTTCGTATATGATCTCACACTATGACATTCTCTTAAAGCTATCCCAGACTGATGACCCACAGTTTAACAGTCCTCTTTGAGTTAGTGATAATGGATTTTATCAAATGGAAAACAGCAGTTTTTGTCTTCAAAAGGATGAGTAAATGATAAATGGACAAGCTGTAGGCAAGAAGCCCATTGCCAGTGAAGTTTAAAATGCCTTGGCAATATCCCCTCTAACAAATGTACAGGTGAAAAGCAAGGCAAAGAAAAATCTCCACAGTACATTTTAACAGGGTTGGGTTTTTTTCTTGTAACCTAGGTTTGTGTGGTGACTTACTGAACATGTCCAGGAACTCCTTTATAAAATGTGCGTTTGATGTTTAACTTCTTCTGTGCTGTTTTTTTTAATGTGCTGATTTACCAGGTGCTACAGAACAACGCCAAGTACCAGGTAGTACCCAAAAAGCTGACGATAGGCAAGCGCTTGGCACAATGTCTTCATCCAGCTCTGCCAGGAGGGGTTCATCGGAAGGCACTTGAAACATATGAGATAATTTTCAAAATCATTGGACCCAAGCGCTTGGCCAAAGATCTTTTCCTCTACAGGTACAGTATTTTAAACAACTCTGCTCCAAATGCGTAGTTCAGATCCTTTTGTTTTCCTGCATTTTGTATTAGCAGTATTACTTCATTATATATCAAGAATCAATTTCTTTCCCTCATGTTATTGGTGCTTGTCTAGTACTTTTCTTCTGAATATTGTATAATGGAAGATAGATCACCTAAATTTTTGTTAGGAACTGACTTTAGTGCAAAAAAACCTGGAATTTATTATTTTTTCATTGAAATAAACAAAGTTTTCTGCCTGTATGTATAGTAATTGAAATGTTAACACTTCATCGTATTCACATTACATTTTTCTATTTTAAGTGGTGTTGGAAAAGAATTTGAGTATAGTTTGCTGCAAGAAACTTTATCATCGAATTAGCAGAAGAGAAAGATTTGTCTGTTTTGTTAGAATGGGGGGCAAGTACAAACTTTTTCTCAGTCTCTGGAACTGATGATAATGAAAAGGAAGGATAACCTTGAAAAGTTAAGTTTAGTCAGCATATACTGGTTCCTAAACCTCCGTTAGGTTTTTGGTTGGGTGGGGTGGGCAAGACATTAAGTTATTTATTATATAATGCATAGAGGGGGATATGCACACTACCACACATGGTTCTTCATCTTTACCTATCTCTAGAGATTAAAATTTCGACATTTTGAGAAATAGTGGGATAAAATAGAATTCTGTTTAGGTAGAAAAGGTGTGCATTAATGCTTGGAAATAAATTGTATTCCTTAACATCAAGCTCTTCTGTCTTGCATTGTCACGATGTTTATATGTAGTTACCTTGAGGGGGGGAGTGTTTAAGTTCTGTATTTCCACATGTTTTAAAAGATACTGTGAAGTCATAGCTCATGTTTTTTTGCTTGTACAGTGATTCAGTAGCTGCAAGATCTCATTAATAGTTAGTTCTAGGATAGTGGGAAATGCTACCGTGTTTAATCTAACCAAAAGCTATTGTTACTGCTGCTTGGGCAGAGACAGACATTCACATTAAGGCATTATCAAAGATTCCAGTATTTGTCATGAAAGCAGAATGCCAGTGTCTGAACATCAAATCTTGAAGTGGGAGTAATAGCCTTACAAAGAAAGACTGTGGGTTAGTGGGCTGTTTATTGAACAAAAATACATTTTCTATAGAAAAAAGAAGCCAGTTGACAATGGCAAAGGACTAGTTCTGCTATACAGATGAAGGCAAAAATATTTTTTTCCAAAAGTTTTGTATTTTGGAAAGAATTTTTTAGGGTTTTTTCTCTAACATGGATGACAGCCTATCTACATAGATTTTTTTTTTTTAATAGTAGATTTGAAGGTGAACACTTCAAGAGCCTTTTCTTAAAATTACCTTTTTTACTGTTCTTTGATTTCTTCTTTATGTATCAGGGTCTTCTAACCTGAGTCCTCAATGATTTTGAAAGTTGAAGTTGTGTTCACGTGCTTTTGATCATCGGTACAGTTTGTAATAATTTATGATATTTAGTAGCAATAGCAAAAATTATTTTAGTATCTATGTAGCTTCTCCTTAGGAGATCACATTTATAACTTCCATGAACTTTCACTTACATTCAAGTAAATTCAGAATGTACTTCCAGTGTTTTCAGTTCTTTACAGGCTGTGTTATGAACAGCATTATGAATAGGATTTATTGTTGGTTTTAGAATCTGTTTTCAGACTGAATTTCTGAAGTAAATATATACTTTGATTCCACTTAACAGTATAAATGTCTTAAATTTTACCTCGAGGTTACGTGCTGAAGTAAAACATCATGATTTTTCTTTCAGAAAATGGATTCTATAAATTTCCTCAAATTGTTCTTATCCAGTTTTGTTTTATTCTTAATAAGTGCAAAGAAAATGTATTTTTAAATACAGTTTTCATTGTGATGTAGTTCAGTGTGGGCAAAATTAACATTTTATTATGCAGAGATGTTTCTGGTCTATCGTATTTGTTTTATTGGTGAAAGACAGTCATCTGTGGGCCTTCAATGCTTGTTATCAAAATACTAATAAAGCTCATAATATTAGCCTTGACATACCAACATGTCCATCCAAAGGCAGCCATAGTGTGTGGTGGTCTATGCCTATGCAAAATTCTAAGATAAAAATCTGATGCTTATAATAACTATACTGGATGTGCCTGTAGCAGTCTTTAGAGAGAAATAAAATTGTCACATGAGAAGCTTCCTTTAAAAAGATAAAATTTATTTTTCACAGTTCTGGACTATTTCCACTCCTTGCCAATGCTGCTATGTCTGTCAAGCCAACATTATTGAGTCTGTATGAGATTTATTACCTCCCTTTGGGGAAAACTTTGAAACCAGGACTGCAAGGACTGTTAACTGGGATTCTGCCTGGCTTAGAGGAGGGATCAGAGTATTATGAAAGGTAAGGATACTTATGTTAATAAGGTGATGTGCTTGATCTGGTGGGAGTTTTTTTTGCTGTAACTTTTCACTATGTACTTGTATGTGGATTTTATTGTTTTTAAGGTGGTTGCTTTTTAATTTGATGCTGTCATATTAATTGCAACAGAATGGAATGGTAGAAGGTTCTTAGCGTTAATTAGGACAAATTAACTGTTAGTTGTTCCTGTTATGGAAAGGGAACTGACATTAAGCAAACTTAGTGTTATATGCCAGTTTCTTCTTCCAAGCAGCAAGCAATAGAACAAGAAAAAATGGCTTCAAGTTGCTCCAGGGGAGGTTTAGGTTGGATATTAGGAAAAATTGCTTCACCTAGAAGCTGCCTGGGGAAGTAGTGGGGTTACCATACCTGGAGGAATTTAAAAGCTGTGTAGATGTGGCAATTTGGGACATGGTTTAATGGTGAATTTTGCAGTGCTGGGTTAATGGTTGGACTCAATGATCTTGAAGGTTTTTACAACTTAATTCTATGATTCTTGATATGGATTGACGTATGTAACTGCAGCATCTGGGGTGCTGAGGTAACAACATATTAAAGGATGAAGCTAAGCTCCAACACTCGGAATTTTTGGAATTGTTCACATGCTTACATATTCTTGATATTTCCAACTTCAGAGACTCAAATTTTCACAACTTGTATGCGAAGAGCAATTCAACACTGTCTTTTTCTGTTTCTGTGTAGGCAGACACACACAGTGTAGTTGTCGTCACTACAACAGGGAGCAAGGTCTCTCCAGCCTGGGAGAGACTGGGGCCTGCTATGAGATGTAGAGGTGCTGCCACATGAATTAGAAGAAATGAGTACAGGGGAAGGTATTGCTTGTGCTCAAAGAATTGGGGTATTTTTATGCCCCGTTATTACCAGAAGGACTCAGTGCAAGGAATGAGAGGGCAAAAGCCATCTGCTTGATTCTTTTCTTCAGAAGCTTTGCTTTCCTGCTGTCTGTCTGAGACCTCTGTCTGTAGCAACACTTGACTTTAAGTAGCAGATGAAGGAGTTATTTGGCTCTTTGAACATAAGGAGTGCATAAGGAATACATAAAGAGAAGCTGTGGGCAGGCCAAAAGCGTTTTGCCAGCCAGATTGGCCCACAGCCTTGCTAGCTGGATTGCTCTGTTCAGGCTGCATTATAAGGGTCAGTGTATAATTGGGCCTCTCTTGGCCTCTCAAAAGGAGGTTTCAACCTTCCTGTAACAATTAATTTTAATACGTATTAAAATTGGGGGCAGGGGCAAGAGCTGTGATACGGGCCCTGATTCAGCTGACTCGGTTTTCCTGCAGAACAAACACGCTGCTGGAGAAAGTAGCTTCAGCTGTGGATCAGTCAGCGTTCTACAGTGCTCTCTGGGGGAGCCTTCTCACCAGCCCTGCGGTTCGCTTGCCTGGCATCACTTATGTCCTCTCCCATTTGAACAGGAAGCTTTCCATGGAGGATCAACTCTACATAATTGGCAGTGACATTGAATTAATGGTAATGTTTTAATGGAACAATGAACTTATAATAAGTTAAGTAACAACATTGAAGTTACTTACTTATTATATAATGTATTTTGGGGGGATTTAGATGTATTCTCTATCTTTGAACTTGAACTTTGAAGAGACAAAAGTGCATGTTTATTATAGCTCCAGTTAAACTGATGTTTTTGTGCATGATAGGAATATTTCAAAGCTGAATTAATGTATCAGAACTGCTTAGGTTTTGTGTAAAACTTTCCATTCATTACATGCTTCAGCTAAAGGTGATTGAGTTTTGTTGCAGTTTTTGGTTTGTTGGTTTGGGGTTTTTTTTTAAGATGTAGAGAATTTTGTCTTTTAAACTTAAGATATTCATTGGTAATATAAAAAAAAGCTTAATGTTTGTACAGTTTTTGGAATCTGTTGATTCTATGTTTCCTCAGTGGTGAAAGTTTTTATTTTCCTGTTTTATCTTGTTTCATTATTGAGAATTTCAAATAACTTCATTTAGTACTTATCACTATTTTTAAATAACTGTTCATATTTTTGAGTGCTTTCTTATATCTGCCTTCTTAAAATAATAGATAACTGTTTGGGGGGGGGTCTGTCATTACTTCAGGTGGAAGCAGTAAGCACATCAGTGCAAGATACCAGTGTTTTAGTACAGAGGAGCACATTGGACCTTATCCTTTTTTGTTTTCCTTTCCACATGAGCCAGGTAGGTTATTAACGTGAGAGATGAATTGACAAATTCCTAAATGTACTTCACTTCTTAAGTCAGTAGCAGTATTTGGTTGGTTTCTGTAAATGATTTTCTCCAAGTTCCAATAAGAGTCACATGTAAGAGTTTCTCTGACAGGTTTGGCTATTCTTAGGTCACGATCTCTGCTCTTCTGCTTTTTGCAGATGTGTTAACTTTAACTTCTGCATATGTAAGCTCAGATTATGATGTTTAGTCTATGCAGAAGCTTTTAATTTGATCCAATTTGATGAGAAAGCAAATTACCTGTTCATTTGCAATTTTCTAATTCCCAGTGTTCAAAGTCAGCAAAAGTTAATCCTCTTAGCATGTTAGATTCAGAACACTAGAGAATTGAGGGTGATTTTTGGTTTTGGGTGAGTAGTTAGCCCTAGCAGTAGTGGGAGTGAGACTGTACAACTTCTAGGTAATTTTTTTTTTGGACTGTATTTATTGTTAGCTACTTCCTGTTTTTAAATGATCCATGAATTATTTTATTCATGAAGGGAAACTTATACAAGATTGATTCTCATCTTGTTAGAAATTAGGGAAAACCTGTAAAAAGGGAACTGTGCCCTTGCTTGTGGAAGTGCTTCATTCACATTTACCAGTTACTGTAGTAGTACTTGGAGTGTCCCTGTTCAGGTACTAAAATGTTGAAATTATCAGTACAGCATTTTTTCAATATTAAGACTTACACAAGCATTTAAAGTAGTAAGAAACTGAAAAAGAACTTAATCTTTTTTTAATCTGGATTTTAGTGGAATTTTCTTCCAAAGCTTTTGCCTCATAGTAAAATGAAATGCCTTGTAACAAAAAGGAGCTGTTAGTCAAGTCAGTTATTTTTGCTGTTCTTAAAGGGTGCATGTTATTAAATAGTATCTGTTCCAAACAATAATCATAGTTTGGTTTCCTAAGAGCAAGACTGTGTTTGCTTGTACTATTCTGATTTCAGAAATGTCAAAACATGAAACTAGCTAGGTTTTAATGACCATTAAGCTGCTGGCATAGAAAAAGTATTACTTTTCATAGTTAAATTCGTGTTTCTATCTTCTTCAGGCAACACGTCCAGACATGATCAGAATTTTGTCAGCAGCCCTTCATGTAGTGCTGCGCAGGGATATGTCACTCAACCGAAGGCTTTATGCATGGCTTCTGGGTAGGTTTGTATTTCATTCCATTGGTCACTAAAAGTGGAGGAAGGATTGTATTTTCCTTCGCTGTGTTTGCAATACTGTGTAGAAAGATTCTTGGAAAAATGAAATACTCAATTTCTTTTATAAGAAGGAAAGGCACTTTCTCTCTCCATGGGCATAGAAGATGAAGAATTCATACTGGAACTCATTCCTGTCATGTAAATTTTTGGTGCATTTTCCTATAGCAGCAATTATGGCCCACATTCAGGGGTAGAGCCTGGTGTAGTAGGCTCATGGAAACAGGCACTCTATAACTTTTTCTCTAAAAACATAGAATGGAGAAAACAGAGAATAGACATTATAGAGTGTAAATGATAGTTGGAGCACAATAGTATAGAAGATAAAAGAAAAGAATATTGAAAAACATTGATATTACAGATTGAGTATGCAGACTTTAAGCTTCATTAGATGTTTGCATGATTGAATTAACAGATTACCAATCACATTTCAGCACCTTTCTGGAGTAAAAATCAAGCAATTTGGCATGTAATTCTACCAAATGACATAAAATCAATACAGTACAAATTAAAATTTTTATATGAAACCAGCATGTAATCAGAAGAGGGTAGCAAAAAATTATAGCTATTAGGAGGCTCTTAACTATTCAGGAAATAGTTAGAAGACCAGAAATTAGAAAATTTTAGAAAACAATTACTCTTATTCAGCCTTGTTACTTTAAGGGAATTAAGCCTGTGGTCACATGAATCTGATGAGTTGCTTTTTAAACCCATTTTGGGACAAGTCAGAATCATGGAAGTTCATAACTGTGTCCCAGGACCTGGAGACTGAATAGAGAGACATGAAGTGACTTCTCTACTTGATATGTTTTGCAGTCTCCTGTTACCTTTTTTGTTTGACTTCCCAGCTCATCAGCAGGCACATATGTGCTTCTTGGGCTACCCAGAACCCTTCCCAGCAGCTCTTGCGTCTTTCCCACCTGATAGCTAAGATGTCAGAGGCAGGTAGCTTGTGGGTGACTGGGGAAAAAGACAGAGTAGCATAGGGCCCTGAGAGAGAACTGAAATTATGAAGGGAGGAAGAAGTCAGCAACAGTGTTTTGCATGAGAGGGTTGGTTGTGTTGCTGTAGGAACTGCAGGGGTTTAGAAGTTAAGTATGAGAAAATCCTGGCTTCTTTAGTTAATAATTTCTCAAGACACTGATTTGCAAATGATTAATCTTTTAAAGAAAGACAATGAAATGCAATATTATGCTCCATACCTGCATTTTCCAATTTGGGGAAGAAATAGTTTCTAGATTAAACATTGCACTCATGTTTCATCTAAATTTGATGGATTAGATATGTCTTTTGCTATTATTGAAAAAGGTATTTTATGTGTTTAAAATATCATGCTGCTTTTTTAGTTGTGGTACCTTCTTTTATAGCTACTTCATGACCATAGTCTCCACTGAAAGCAATACAGCATCAGAGAATACTTTTACAGTGACTGTTCCTGGTCCTGTGTTGTGAACAGCTGCTGCCTCTATTTGCTATATATTTGGACAAACTTTCTGACAGAATAGGATTTTTTCTCCTTTTTCTTTGGATGTTGTGCTGCTTTTCTATTATCATGATATTCTATTCCTAATAGAAAACATTGCAGATGGAGATCAGTTATGTTGGAAGACTCTCTGAATTGTTGTTCTGTATGACACTTAATTCTGGTATTTGCTGTTCCTTCCTGTTGTTTTACAGCTAGGAGTGACCTGTTAGCATTCTCTATGAATAGAAATCACATACATCTCTTTAAATCAGGTTTTCTTAACCATTGTTAACCAATTGATTTTTTTTCCTTCCTTAAGCCTATTTTTTGGGGCAATAAAAAACTTACTGGGAAAAGAAAAGAAACTTACAATACAAAGGTCCATCTCCTTAATGTAATTTTGAATTAAAAAAACATTTATTTTTTTTAGTGTGTCTGATATTCTTTCTAAGTGCCTTAGTCATGTCAGTGTGTTTTGATGATCATCTCTTTATATTTAAAACACTGAATTTTGTGTTCTCATTAATATTGATATATTTTTAAGCGACAGCTTGGGGGTTTTTTAAGATATGCTAGGATTATGGATTTTGTAGCATTTGTGAACATTTTTCTTTTGTACAAGAAGTAATTAGTTGATACTATTGCATACAACTAAATTTTCTGATTTGTGTGCAAATTGCTTGCATGAAAGTATAACTTAGTTTCCTGTATTAAACTCTATAAAATCATCTTTTTCTTGCCAACATGACTTGGACTTCATCTTGGTAAGTTATCAGTGCTAGTGTGTTGATTTCTAGTTTAAAGAAATTGGCAATATATTCTATTAAATTTCAAATATTTATCTGCTTTGTCCTTTGTTTGCTTGAAGGTTTTGATAACAATGGTGCCCTTGTAGGACCCAGAAGTACAAGGCACAGCAATCCCGAGGAGCATGCCACTTACTATTTCAACACCTTCTCTAAGGAGATGTTAGTCCAGGTAGCTATACAGTGTTTTATTGGGGCATATATTTTTAAAAACAGATCCTGACCAAAGTTGCTGTATCTTTTGACTTGTCAATGCAATGTGACCATGTAATCTTGTCTTTTTTTGGTATTGCGTCCTATTCTTCTAAAACTTTCTCAGTGGAAAAATGAAGACATGGAATAATGTGTTTCTCTAGAATAACTGAATGAACAGAACAAATACTAGATTTCTCCCTCTCCTTTTCCACAATGAATGAAGCGTACGTGGATGTTATTTGATAATGAATCCAGCACACTGGAGCCTGTTCTTTCATGAAACTGAATTGGAGAATTCTCTTCTGTAGATACAGAAACTCCTCTGTGTCTTGAGAATCAGAAAAAAATTTATAAGATGGCACTCAAAGTCTGTGTAAAAAGGGTTTCTCCCCTCTAGGCAAAGGGAGCATCTTCTGCTTTCTGTTGCCAGCCAGGAATAGTTGAGAAAATTGGCAGTTAGACTAGTTTACCCTTAAAGCCTTGCTGTGTGATCTGAGATCACTGGTTCTAAGAACTGTGCTGCTTTTCTCACAGTAATTGAAATACAGTTGTCTTTTAAACTGCTGCGAGTCTGATCTTGAAGCTGGGAAGACATTTTATAATTAAGGCAAATTGATAAGGTCAGGATTTTTCTGATACTGAGTCAGAGCTGTGATGCTACGTATGGGAATGAGATAGGCAATTCTAACAGTAGTAGCTGACACAAGAATATTCAGCTCATCCCAGTTTAAAGCTGACACCCAGCACAGAGCTTGCACCTTCAGTTTTATCTGAAAGTTGTGAGATCTCTTGTTCTACTGATGAGGAAGAGACCTCAGAATTCCAGTATTCCAGCAGCAAGGACCTTGATGGCACTCTCTCACCCTTCTCTTATCACCCTTCTGCCTTCCATAGCAGATGATTCAGAAATTATTCAAATGTAAAGGAGAGGCCTGAATGAACTACAGTTTCACTTGTACCTTATATTAAAAAGTTGTGGTGAGCTTTCAGCAACGCTTAGTCATGGTTAATGGTTATATCTTTTAAAATCTGTCTATCTTTCTAGCTTAATCAGTGTCAATAAAGCTTTTCTGTCTGAAAAGAGTATGGACGTTAGAATCAATGCCTTGCCTATACATAATACAAATTGCATATGCCTTCTGGAACCTTTTGCTGTCTCTTGAAAGACTTTAAAAGCATTGTTCCTTTCTGCCTTCTTCTCTAGCAGTCTCTCTGTGTTTTGTTTTATTTGGTCAGCTCATATCTTATTCACAGATAGAATGTACTGAAAATTCTGACCTTCTAAAGACATGAAAGTACAGAAGATTTTTCTTTTAAGATACTTGCTGACAATACTTGGTTTGTAGCAGATAGCAAGGCCAGACTGGTTTTCATGGCTTTATTCGTTCTTATCTCTCTTCTTTTTCTTCTTTGTCCTCCTTTTTTTGAAACTGTAAAAGAAACAAACTAGCTCAGACAGTCAAGTCAGCCAGGGAGAGAACTAAGCAAAATCTGTGGTTGTCTCATGGGGCTTTTTTTAATTCTGCAGCTCATTCCCTAACCTGCTTTGGTATAGAAACTCAGTTTTCCCATTTGTTTCGAAGTTGTCATTGCTATTTAGTCAAGAAAGTTTTCATCCACGTAAGTGAGTATATCATAGGACAGATTGCATTTTATTAAGCTCTTAATATCTACCTGCTTTATCTTCTCAAATAATTTCTTCATTAATGCCCATGTCTTCTCTTTTATTCTTAAGAAATATTGAGTTATCTGTTTATAATACTTTTTTTTGATTTTAAGTAAATACAAGTTATCAAGTTCTGTTCCATAGAAATGTTCTCATAGGCAAAGTTGAGGGAACTTAATTATGGGAGACTGAGCTGCAGTGAGATGAAATAGTGGTCTCCACTACTGAGAATTTTCCCTTTATGTGCAGCTTTTATTGCTTTCTAGCTTTCTTTTTGTTTTCCTGATATGTTTTTGCTCTTTGTAGGCAATGGTTGGAATATTACAAATTAATGGACAGGGAGAAGAAAGCACATTAATGCAAGACTTAAAGCCTTTTCGAATTCTTATCAGTTTGCTGGATAAGCCTGAACTAGGTAATTTTCGTATTACTCTTTTTAATTTCTTTCATGTGATTTTGCTTTGAAAATTTTTCTCTCTTGTTTATCAAGTTGAAAAAGATATATGCTTAGTACTGGCAGGTTAGCCAGATTTCTTAGATCTTCCAAGCTGTATCTATGTTTTGTATTTCATTTAATGCATTCATCAGATTTACCTTTTACCAAATGCCATTTCTTCTACTTTCTACACAGGAAACAGTAAGTTAAAGTCATAGAGAGAACTAACTGTATGTTGGAAAAAATGCAGATTGGCTCTTTTTAATTTCTTTCATCAATTAATGACTTTTACTATTATAAATCTCAGCTATTGCTTTTGGGAATAACCTGTTCTTTCTTCTAATATACACACACAAGTGATATATATTAACAAGAAAACAGTTAATTTTTTTTCAGAAGAACTTACACAGGGAAAGCAAGTATTTTTTTGGTTTTGTGGATGGTTTGTTGGGATTTCTTTTTGGTGTTTCTTTTTAATTTTCCTTTCCCCTATTTAAAGTGTTTAAATGCCCTCTTTAGCAGATGATTGCTGAAGACTATGGGACAAAAGTATTTACAAGTAAGACTTGGATATCTTGCCTTTTTCTTTGGTATACAGTTTTGAAGGTGACTGAAAAAAATCAAAATTTTTTAAATCTGTTATCAGATTTGAGGGTGGGGTAATAAAAGCATAAAAATACAATAATTAAAGAAAATTGTTTAGGACAGAAGAACTACAAAGAACAAAATATCTGTCAGAAATTTGCTGTCCTTGTAATTTGTGATTCCTGGGGATCAGTCTAAACATTCAGAGGCAATGTACATGTTAAGATTTCATGAAGTAGCAAAGCTTTGAGGATTCTTGCAGCAAAATGAGATGGAATAAGCTAATAGGATTTTTGTGTAACTCTGTGAGCATACTCTTACTGAAGGGAGCTCAGTGAAGCTAGGAAACACATAAAAAAGTAAGCGATATATCAAGCACTATTACTTTTTAAATTCCTTTCAAAATAATTTGGGGTTTTTTTCTTCAAAATTGAGATTTAGCTCAAATCCAAAGAAGGAGCTATTTTATAGAATCATAGAATGTTTTGTATTGGAAGGGACCTTACAGATCATCCAGTTCCAACACCCCTACCATGGGCAGGGACCCCTGCCACTAGACCAGATTGCTCAAAGCCCCATCCAACCTGGCCGTGAACACTGCCAGGGATGGGGCATCCACAGCTTCTCGGGGAAGCCTGTTCCAGTGCCTCACTACCCTCTGGATAAAGAATTTTTCCCTAGCACCCAATCTAAATCTCTCTTCCTTTAGTCCAAAACTGTTCCCCCTTGTCCTATTACCATCTGCCTGTATAAAAAGCCTCTCTCCCTCTTTTTTCATAAGCCCCCTCTAAATACTGAAAGGCTGCCATGAGGTCTCTCTGAAGCCTTCTCTTCTTCAGGCTGAACAAGCCCAATTATCTCAGCCTGTCTTCATAGGAGAGATGTGCCAGCCCACTTACGATCTTTGTGGCCCTCCTCTGGACTTGCTTGAACAGGTCCATGTCCCTCTGTTAGGCATCCCAGAGATGGATGTAGTATTCCAGATGGGGATTCACAGGGGCAGAATGGAAGATCAGAATCACCTCCCTTGGCCTGCGGGCCACACCTCTTTCAAGGTAGCCCAAGGTGCAGTTCTGGGCTGCAGTTGCATGCTTTCAAAAATACCTTCAGAAAGTACCCTGCAGACTATATCCTGAACAAAAAAAAACCTGCCTCAAATTAAAAGGAAGGAAGATGCTCAAAATATTTTATCTTGTATTTGCATTTAAATATTTGAGTGGATTGTCCACAGCATAAGATAGCTTACAGGTGAGTATTTCAACATGTTTGGCTGAAAGCTACCTGTGATCAAGAATCCACGAAGTCACATTTGCATGTTACTGAGTTGAACTAATAAGAAGGGTGTGTTGCCTTGAACATGGTCTATGCTGCTGTGACTGCATATAGCTTTTGAACTGTGTGTGTTTGTATCCAGCTGCTATTGTATTCGGGGCAAAAGAACCCCGCTTGTGCTTTGTGTACTCCCAGGCACTACAATTGTCTCAGTGTTTCTGGAATGCAAACAAACCAAACTTCCTGACATTCAGGTAGATTATGAGATTGGAGCAGAAGAAATGTTGTGGTTTCAGTGACCAAAGCTAGCTAATGGTTTCAATAGCTTGCAGCAGTGGAGTGTTGGCAATGCTATAGTGCAACAGAGTGTGCTGCTGGTATTTCTCCCTAGGCCCTGCCATCCTAGAGGATGTGTTGATTGAAGTGTTTCGAACACTATATACACAGTGCAAAGCAGAACTGGAGCTTCAGACAGAACCATCTTTCAACAAAGATCACACACAGCTGAGCAGGTAAATAATGAGTATAATGTACTTTGTATTGAATAATATATCTTTGTTGCTGGAACCATGACTGTGAAGCGTGTGAGACTGTGAAATGTTTTCTTCATGGTGCGGGATCTATTGACATTAGTTGCAACTTTCTGCATTCAGTGCAAAGGTGTGAAGTGGTTGGCTTTATTTTATTTTTTTTTTAATATTTAGCATATGTTTTATTCTTTATCCATGAAAAAAATGCTTGTTTGATTGATTATGATATTTTTTATATCTGTGATCTTCAAAAACAAAATAGGCTGATGAGTTTTCTTATAGTACAAAAATGAAGACTGCTACAAGAGAGCCGGGGTGTGGGATAGAGAGTTTCAAGATTTCAATTTAATATTTTGAAAGGTGGAGAGGAAAGGGGTGCTCAAAGCTGGAGAGGGGAGGGAACAACTGTAGGAACAATTATGGTAAAAACAGATCTATTAAAAATGTGGTTAAAAGGCAAATATTAAAGAAAGGGTAAAGGAGAAACCTAGCAACTGTGAAAAGACATTGGAATGAGCAGCCTGCCAATATCCTGAGCCCTTAAGCAACAACTAGTTGTAGGGATGAGAGGAGGATAATTTGTCAGTGTTACTTGACAGTGGGTAAATTCACAGCAATGTGTAGTTATATAACTTGAAAAATAAGTGTAAAAATGTAAAATGTTCTTTTTATTCTTTCAGTAAACTGAGAGAAAACAAGAAAACAGCAGAATTGATTAAAACTGCCAATCTTCTTTTCAATTCCTTTGAGCCTTATTATATGTGGGATTACATTGCTCGTTGGTTTGAAGAGTGTTGTAGGTAGGTAATAATATTTAATCTCTGTATGTGTAAAGTTGAAGTTAATTTTTGTTTTATATACTTTTTTCTTCAAAGAAGTCAGACGCATGAGATCATTTAGCCTGTAAGTCTTTTTTTTCCTCCCATCCCTATAACGTCAATCTTTTGGCCAATTTTCATCAGATGTGATTGTGGGTCTTATCAACGTGAGTTGTCACAAACTCAGTGTCTGGCTTAAATCAAGAGAGAGAATTAGCCCCTCTACTGAAGGGGAGACTCCAGAGTGATCTCAAAGTTAGTTTTTGTTCTGTCTGGCCAGTACAGGATTACTCATTGTACAAATTGCTTTTGGTAAAACTGACAGATTTGCCAGACACCCAATGTGTTGTCATTTGTCGTGCTCTTTTAGGGAAAAAGAAGGGTGGGAATCCTGTGGGTGACAAGGAGGACTACAGGAGAAAATAATAAACTGTAAATCAGGGAAAATTGAAAATATTAACAGGAGGGAAGGGGATGAAGGGACCACAGAAGAGTAGAGGTTTTTGCTGTGGCAAGGGGTAGATGATATAGAGATTTCAAATGAAATATGTAGAGATTTTTTTCATTGCTTATGGAACTGCTGGATAAAATATTAAGGTACTTGGACATGAATTTGTCCATGAGCCAGCAGTGTGCTATCATAACTAAAGAAAACTGTCTTGGGCTACGTTATAAGGACTGTGGGCAGCAGGTGAAAGGAAGTTATTTTTCCTTTCACTTAGTGTTTCTAAGGACAGATGTGGAATATTGTGTCCAGCTTTGGGCACTCCACCTGAGGAGAAGTGTTGAGAAACTGAAGAGGCTCTAGTAGAGAAACTGCTAAGCTGGTCAGTCACAGGGTACTGCATTGAAAGTTGAGGTAGGTGAGTTTGGTTTAGCCTGGCAAAGAAGGAAATTGAATGGCACCCTTTGACTTCCTGAAGGGCATTTGCAAAGTTCATACAGCTATACTTTTTATAACAGCTGATGGGAAACAAAGGACAGCAACAAGTGCTCACTCAAGTGGTCAGGTTGGACTTTGAGAAAAGCTTTGCTAAGAACATTGTGCAGCAGTGGAAGAGGTGGAACAGTGGAAGCCAGGAAGGCTGTGGAGCTTTCTTGTGAGATTTCCAGAACTCTGCTAGACAAACTGTGGATGAATTTATCTAGTGTTTTTAGCAGTCCTGCTCAGTGTGAGAGGTTGATCTAGATGTCTGTGACTTGATTTTTGTGTGTTGAGCTGAATTGCTAAAGTAAGGAAAGTCATCTACAGCCAGCTAACATGCAGGTAAGTATTTCACTACATGTAAGTAGTGTTATTGTACATGGATACAAAGTTGCCTTATAAATAAATGAAACCTGGAGAATTGTTTTTGTTTGTTTGTTTGTTTGTTTTCTGCATGAGCTGCTGTATTATCTAAGTTTTTGTCTTCCATGCTCAATTTTGTGTAGTTTAAATTTCCTTATTTTACAAATGAAGACTGTTTATTTTACACTGAGAGGCTGGTTGCTGCTTTTTCTGAAAGAATGCCATGGGGCCAAATAAGCTACTTAACAGTAAAATGAGAGATTGCTTATTGGTTTGTAGTGATTACCTCCAATATATACAACTTGGCATTAAGTTACAGAAATAGGGTCAACGTAAGGGGGAGGGGAAAATATTATGAAACCCTATTTGAATTTTGCAGGAGGACTTTACATGCCAGACTTCAGACTGGGCCTGGAGGTGATAGTGAGCAATCTGAGTTACCTCTGACAAATTTCTGCTTGTTGGTGGATTTTTTGTTGGATATTGTTTCTTTGGTAAGAATTGCTTTATTCATTACTAATATCAGGATTCTGTATGTTTATAGTCTGTAGAAATACTATATATACTTTATTAATTGCTTCTCCAGAAAATATATTGGCATAAATTGGTGGACACTATTAAAAGAAGTTTTTGGTTCATTGTATGGTTGTTGATAGACTATTTGGACATAATTGAAGTGGGTTTATGATGCTTATACTTGAAAATTTTAGTCTGTCCTCATTTTCTTTTCTGTGTGTTCATTGCAAGTATAGTCATTTGTAGTTTGATATGCTAGTTTAAATGTGCAGCTTTCTTTTAAGGATCTTTTAAATCTCATTGTAAGATGTATCTTCTTTTTCTGTTGTCATTGCTTAATGTAGCAAAGACTGTTGGAACTGTTTTTTCTATAGCTGTCTTTCCTCAATTCTTTGCTTTCTCATTTCAAAGCCTACTAGAAGTATGAGAGTGCTGTGTCAGGTATGGCAATCAGCCTGTTCTTCCTTTAGTTCTTAATAACTCATTTATCTTTCATTCTTAAGCTTTTACCTTAAGATTAATAAAGTAATAGTAGCATTCTTCAGCCTTCTTGTGATGTTTTTTAATGTATTTGTAGTGTAATGAACAATATGTACTAGTTTGAAAAAGAGCTAAATATATTTCTATTTGTTTGTTACCCAGCTTTAAAGTTAATTTTGTAAATATTTTTTAGTAAAGCATGTATTTCTTATTCCTGGATATTAAGATCTTAATTTTCCTTTTTCTGTGTTCTATATGTTTAGAACAGTTAAGCAAATGATAGGTACCTCTGTTATAGAAAATAACTTTCAGGGTGGAATTTAGTGTTGCAATTAACAAGTTTTTTACTATTACTTTGATAGGAGACATACATTGAAATACAGACAGAACACTTGCCTCAGCTGTTGCTCAGGATGATTTCTGCATTGACGAGCCATCTTCATACTTTGCACTTGTCTGAGCTTACTGATTCTCTCAGACTCTGCTCAAAGATCCTTAGTAAGGTTCAGCCTCCCTTGCTCTCTGCTGGTACAGATGGAATCCTGCAGCTTCCTACTGGACACAGTAGCACTATCAAAGAATGGGAAAATAAAAAGGTAACTGATTAGGTTTTGCAGCATCTTGGAAAAATACTTCTTGTGTGGAAAAGAGAAATGGGATTTCTAAATCTGTGTTGAACATCCTAAAAGTCTTTGATTAAATTTAGATATCACAATATATGTGAAACTTGGGTAATCAAAATAACTTATAATTGTAGTAAAATTTCTTGATTCTTAAGGGGTTTTACCCAGATTTAATATTATAAATGTGTAAATCACTTCAGAATCAAGGCCTAAGAAAGAACTGATCAACTAAAGTTTGTAATGCACTTCAAGACTGTGATGAAGTGAAATACCTGGACTGAAAAGAATTCACCATTTTGGTTAAGTATCAGGCGTATGTAAATTCTTCTCTCACCTGATTTATGTGCATTAGTTTAATACCCATCATGTATTTTACTGTCACTGTTAAGTTCTTATAATTGTTTATTAAAGAAATAAAAGAAACCAGCCAGCAGCTATTTCTCTTTTAACTTTGTCTGTTTTGCTCTATGCAACCATGGCTCTGTGAGGTATGTTAAGTGACATGCCCTGAAATCCTTGTTTTCCAGCTGAAGAAACTTGAGGAACATCATAGAATAAACTAGGTTGGAAGTGACAGTTGCAGGGCACTGCTCAAAGCAGGCTTGATTTCAAATTTAGATTTTACTTTAAAGCTAGGTCATGTCACTCAAGATCATATTTGCCTTAATTTTGAATATCTCCAAGGATGAAGTTACCATGACTTCTCTGTACAGCTTGTTTGTTTGCCCTGTTATTTAATCAATTTCCATTGCTACAGCTTGTGTTGGTTGCCTTGTGTTCTTTTGCTGTGGGTTTCTGAGCATACCTCCATCTTTTCAACTGCCTAGTGAGAACTCACAGACAGCAATTAAGACACCTTCACCCCCTCCACAACTTGTAACATTCTTTTAAACTGAGTAAATCCAACTCTCTGAGCTTTCCTTCTATGTCAGGAGCACCTGTGGTGACTTTCCATTGGGCATACTCAGGACATCACTGGTTTTTTTTGTACTAAGTGCAAAATTGGATACAATATTCTGGTTGTGGACATAGGACTCCTGAGCAGAGGGGACTAATTACTTCCCTTGATTTACTGACAGTACTTTTGTTGATATGGTCCTAGATGTGGCTGGCCTGCTTCACCAAAGAAGTCCACTGCTGGCTCACATTCACCTTGTCAATTAGGACTCCAGCATCCTTTATTCAGGATCCTATCCTTTATTCTTTCTAGATAGTTGATATGCCTGGTGGTTTGTTTGTTTGATTTTTTTGGGGTTTTTTTTTTTTAATAAACCCTGTTTTAATTGAATGATGTTGCCCTTTGAACCTTCAATGGCCTTTTGCTTACAATTACAACTGATGCATATGTGGCCACGATTTCTCCTAAGAGATAGTGAAATGAATTGTCATGCTTCTAATCACTTTTAGATTCTGTTTCATAAAATGGGGTCATCATTTATCTCTCGCCAAGATTTTTAGTACATAGCTTTCACTGTTTCTGTGGTAATATCTTAAACAAATTTCCATTCTTATTCCATCTCTGGTAAAGCAAGACATTATTCACTGTATATAATAATGTCACTGTTTTTATTTATTCATGGAAAAGTTTTTCATATTATTACATTATGCTCAAGTTCTGTATTTAAGACAGCTAGTGATTAGAGTCAAAACAAATTCTGGGCCTGTTAGGTCTCAGGCAACATTTGCCATTGCTGGTAAGATGCAGAATTGGAAGGAAGCGGGAACCTGCATTTACTGGCACTGATTCATGCATTTCTGTTTCAGTTGTTTCCCTACCTCACGTTCTCACCAGGAAGCAAAGACTATGCTACCAGTTACTAAGACTACAGAGGTCTAGAGCAGTGCAGAAAGCCACTGTGGGTGCTTTCTGAGTAAAAGCCATTCGTCATATTTGTGGATATTCTGAGCTGATAAGCAATTAAGACATACAATGAGTCATGAAGAACTGTTGTTGCTGCAGCAACCTCTCTCATTTCAAGGAGATGATTTATCTTCTTTCTAGTTGCAAATGATTATTAGTTTTAAAATGAAAAGTTTATATGTTTTTGTAATTATAACTTTGTATTTGATGGTTTATGATGCTGTATAAATTAATAATACCTATGCATTTCAGCATTCTTTCATAATAGAGTAGACATGATTATGATATGAAGAAAATGTTAAAACCAATATTTAAAATATTTTACTTGATAAACAATTCTTTTTAAATGTTAGCTTAGTCTGGCAGGGTTACTGAAACACCAAATATCATTTTGCATAAAATGTATTTGTATGAATACATTTAAATCTCTGGAATAAAATTGTTGTTTTCAAATGAAGACACTAATAAATATCTTTTTTGCTAAGACCTAAATAACCTATTTTGAACAGCCATTAAACTTTTATTTTACTCAGGTGCCATCAGTGTCACTTGAAAATCCTAATGATGTGTTTGAAGATGGTGAAAATCCTCCAAGCAGTCGATCATCAGAAAGTGGATTCACTGAGTTCGTACAGTACCAGGCAGATACAACTGATGACATTGACAGAGCACTGAATGAAGGTCACAGTGCACCTGGCATTCCTATTGTTGGTAGCGCATCCTCAGAGACTGAGACAGCATCAACTGTGGGTTCTGAGGAGACCATTGTACAGCCTCCTTCCATAATGACACAAGGGACAGCAACTCGTAGTGGGAAAACGATCCAAAAGACTGCAATGCAGTGCTGTTTGGAATATGTCCAACAGTTTTTAACCAGATTGATCAACCTGTATATCATTCAGAGTAATTCCTTGTCCCAGCCCTTAGGGACAGAGCTTCCAGCAGACCCCACCAGAGTGCAAGGACAGAGCACAAAATGGGACAGAGAATCACAAGATGATGCTAAGGTGAAGAAAACAAACAAGAAGAAAACGCCGAAAGAATACCTTCCTGCCTTTATTGCTGCTTGTCAGCTCTATCTTGAATGTTCGAGCTTTCCCGTTTACATTGCTGAAGGAAACCGCACTTCAGAATTACATCCTGGGAAGCCTGAAGTTGGTAAGCTGCACTCTCATTTGTTCTTGGTTTTTAAAATAATAATTTTTCTTTTTCTGCCAAAAAAATTAAAGTAATAGTATCATGCTTTGTGTCTGTTGCTGTTTGCTGTTCCTCTCAGAAATGTAAGTTTTCTTCTGTATCAATTGGTTTGCATTTGGAAACTAAATTATTTTCTCATAGATTTTTAAGAATATCACTGCATGGAATTTGACACTAATTAATATTGGGGTGAAAAATGTAAATGATGCAAACTGAAGCCTGAGAGTAGAATCTAGATTGTCGAATCTTCCTCTTTACTGTATGGATCCATGGTGTTTTCTTTGTCATATTTTGCAATAGCCACAGCTCACATCAAATATGTTTTTAGCTTCCTTTTATTAATTTTAGATTGATGTGCACATTGATCACTTTGGCAATACGTGGGAAATGTAAGCTGTTGTCCAATAAAAATCATACCAGCTAAGAAATGTAATTAATTCGACTTTGCTCCTATTAAAGGAACAGCTCTTGCAAAAAGTTCTTCTAGCTATAATTGCATTAAGAAACAAAAGTGATGAGTTTTGGTGAGGTATGGATGTGTTCACAGATAGATGAAACTATTCAGATACAGACATGATTAAAACATTGACAGTTATGGATTACTGTAAAATGTGACATTTTAGGATGAACAATCCTTTTTGCAGATTGTAAAGTCTTCAGTTTACAGTTCTAATTTTGGATCCACTTCTGATCTGCAGTCTGAGAGTTGCTTCTTAAGAGGTTTTCATGGTGGATATGCTTGGAGCGTGCAAGAAATAGTAACACTAATTTTGGCTACTGTCACAGTCATCTCTGCTTATATTTTTTTCTAGGAAATTTTGTAGTTGCAGCTTTTTGTTCTTATTTACAATTTTCAAATCAAGGCTAAGTGGTGGGCAGTACTTGGAGATGAGTAGGTTTTTTTGGTCTTGGAAGCAAGCATGCTAATTTAACATGACTGCTTCTGTTTCTATGGTCTTTAAGATATGTTGCATATGTCTTCATTATAGCCAGGAGCAGAGCATATATTTGACTTTGTAACATTCAGGCATATGAAATATTTATGTCAGTTGAAGGCAATTTGGTTATAGCTGTTTGTTAATTAAGAGTATGACAATGCCAAAGATCTGCTGCCCTTTGTAAAAGATCTATCACAGAATATTTGTGATTTTATAGCATGGCCCTGAAAATGTGAAATGTTTATTTATTTCTTTCTCCCAAAAAGCCTACAAATGAGTGTTGTGTCCAAGGGCTAAAATGTCAGCTGTTTGCTTATTACTTTTTGGCGCACATAGCACTTGATTATCCTTGTGCACTGTAGAGCAGAGAGCCTGTAGAGCTTTAGTAGTATGTGCCTTGTATGAGGGCAGTGCTTCTAGGAATCCTTTTCACCTTTCAATCCTTTGTTAAATGTCTTGGATTTGTGTTTCTTGTTCGTCATCTGAACTTTCCCATTTGTGAGATCTCATTCGCAGTCTATTAAACAGTGTAACTTTGAGGAATAAGCATGAATTGTAGGTGGGTAAAACCAACAGGAAGTATTTTGTTCCAAATGTAAACATCTGCTGTATAGAGTGGCAGGGCAGATGGGAATAGTGCTGGGAATAGGGCTGTGTAGCTGTCCAGGAGTCCTACTTTCCATAACAGAGAATTCTGCTGGAACAGAGAATGGAAAAAGGTGGTTTCCATAATTCTCACACTCCCCTATCTATTGACGTGAGGTTTTTATGCTGCAGAAGAGGCTTTGTTTATTGAAGCATTCCTAAATTTGGAATGTGTTTTTGAAGGGTTGCATTAATGATATGACCCAATAGCTCTTAATCATTGATGAGAGTCATCAGTCTATTTGAAGGAGTCAAATTAATCTGATACTTATAGAATATAATTGTGCTTTAATTCTGCTGTATGCCTTATTTCTCAGCTATCTTTAATTGAAGAAATTAGAAAGGGAGCTGAGTGAAGCTGAAAACAATGGTTGTATCTGTAAACTCTAGAACACTATGTGGAATTGTTAGGTATATTTAGGCTCCAGTGGAGCTGTGGATATAAATTAGAAGTTGCATAATTTTTCTCTTGATTCTAAAAGGGTGCTGTATTTGCACCTATTAAATAACATTTCTTCACTTGTGTCTGATTCCAGATGCATTTGCCTTTTTAGGAATGTGATCAATGGAGTCCTTTTGAAGTTTTAAGAGATGTTACTTTGGTATCTCTAAAATAAAAGGGTGCAACATTCACTTGGACAGTTGACTGTGAACTTTGGAGAAAAACACTTCCAGTATCAACCCAGAGTATGGCTTGATAAAGTGAGGGGACAGTAAGAAGGGGGAAACAACAACCTATAGTGAAAACAGAGTATGGTCTAATAGGATCACAGTTCTGCACCCAAACCATCGATTTTCACAGAAGCTTCTATTTTTAAAGCGTTGCCAGGCAAATCTATTTTTGTCAATTTAAAATTAGTCTGCATGTATGTTATAATATATCATATTATAATAATATATGATATTATCCTAGGCTCTATAAAATATATTACAGAATTATTCCAGACTACTATCTAGAATGTTAAGATTTGATTGCTGGTGAAGAATTTTGTGAAGAAGGAAAGTGGGTGAAAGGATGTGCCAGCTACTAAAAGATCGGTTTTGCCTAAAGCAGGAAAACATCTGAATGCATTTCCATAAAATTTTTCTCTTCCTTGTTCAAATTTTTCTATTCATTCTTGGTTACTAAATGTTTGAAGTGATACAGTATTGCATTCTTAATTGGATTATTTTAAAGATACATCAGGAAGTATCTTCCACTTGCATACATTTTCCTAAACCTGTACAATAGGCAGACTGAAATATGAAGGGACAATAGCACATATAATTATGGAATACAAGAGGGAAAATCCATAATATTTAGATTGTTAAATGAATGTATAATCTGTGATTTTTATTTCAGACTGTGAACAAGTACAGCCTCCACTGTGGCTACAGACTTTAATGAATGCTTGCAAGCAGGCAAGCGATTTCAGTGTTCAGGGTGTTACTATTTCCCTCGTGATGGACTTGGTTGGATTGACTCAATCTGTTGCTCTTGTCACTGGAGAAAATCTGAACAGTGTGGAAACTGCTCAGCCTCTTAGTCCTAACCAGGGAAGAGTGGCTGTCGTCATCAGACCTCCTCTTACTCAAGGCAATCTGAGATATATGGCTGAAAAGACAGATTTCTTCAAGGTTAGATGCAGTATCTCATTGCTGTTTTCTTTAGACTTTTCCTTTCTGGTGAAGAATAACAGCCTTGGCCCCTTTATCGCCCTTGGTATTATAAACCAAATTTTCTTGCTGAATATTTTGATAACAGTTGTAACCTGTGTTAGAATCTAAATGAAATACACAGTAAGTTTTCCTGCTGTGATTCTCTTACTGACCACTTGTGTGAAAATCCCTGTTTAAGTGAATATTTTAAAAATATAAACAAAACCTGATTGAATAGCAGCATTAATCAGAAAAGGTATGAAACTGAGATGTGCATAATGTAGAACTCTGGTAAACAATCTTTGCATTTGTGTCATTTATGTAAGAAATCTTTTGCAAAAGATAATCAGCAGCAGGGTATATTATGTCGTTAATTATATTTCAGTGAAAATTTATTTCTGTTTTGACTCCTTAACAAGAGTTTTTTATCTAGTAAGTTATTGCAGTGTTTCAGACAGTTCCTTCTGTTCGTACAAAAGGAACCATTTTACAGATTGCCTCTTGGTCATAGGGTGTCATCAGATGTGATGTCTCCCATTGTTGCATAGAGCAAAACAAGGCGTGAGAGTCATTCACTCGTGTCTCTTGCAACTTTTCTTTTCATGTACAAAGCATATAGCTTTAACTCTCTGGGACCAGCTGGGTGATGGAACTCCTCAGCATCATCAAAAGAGTGTGGAGCTCTTCTACCAGCTGCACAACCTCGTCCCGTCTTCTAGCATTTGTGAAGATGTTATTAGTCAGCAGCTGACTCACAGAGACAAGGCAAGTTGTTCATGTATTTACTTAAAGATGAGTAAAGTATATAACTACAGAAATACATTTAGAAAAAGGACTTGGTCCCTCAGAGGGGAGAGTATGAATAACTTCAATATTGAAAAAGCATTGACTTACATTGTTTCAAATGTTATTTTAGGTCTGTGATGAGCCTCTAGTTTCATGCTTGACAAAGGAGGTTTTTCAGCATTCAGCAACAGACCTATGCAGGAGACTTTATTGCTTATCAAAAGTCGTGTGATGCTTCCCAATACTTATAACATGTGCTTAGTTTTTGCTGTTGTTAGTAGGAGTTCTTGTCATGACAGGTACTTTATTAATTTTTTTTCCTCACCTAGAAATTTGTTTCACGTGGAGGCTGTCAATTTGACATTCCAGTTGAGGCCTTTGCATGCTTTAAATTTTAGATATATGAACTGTTTTCACAGCCCAAACAGTATGAATGGTAATTACTTGCTTACACACTCTAGCAACTCATGGTTGTGTGACTTCAGGAGTGCTTACCTTTTTGGCATTCTACCAGAGTTACCAGGTCAACAAGAGTGAATGTGAGCCATGTGCAGCAGTGTTGTGGATTGTTTTCCTGTGAGAAGCATTTTTTTTTTCTGAATACAAGTCATGTTTGCTTTACTTTCTAGAATGCTGCTGTCTCCCTTGGCTTTTGTTTTTGGTGTGAAGAGGTTGTTTTGTTTTATTTTTAGTTTGTTTAATGTGAACTGTTTGTCTTTTGTGTAACTTTCATAGCTTTTACTTAAAGTTTTCATTATTATGGCAGATACTGGTTTTATTAGCTGTCGCAAGGCTTCTTAAGTTGTGTGATGTAAATTAAGTCTGGAAGTATGACAGATTGTCAGTGGTTTTAACAGTTTTTAGTTTTGTCTCACTTTGGTTAAAGATAAATATACCTACTGTTCATTTCCTATAGCTGCGTATTTTAAGAACAAAAAAGTGAAAATCTTTGTCCTCTTGTCTCTGCGTATCATCTAGCAATTTAGTTTAAGCCCTTATTGTACTTGAAAGTAATTTTGATGACTTATTTCATGTAATTGTCCTGATTGCTGTGCTTTGTTCACTCCTACAAATGCTTACTAGCTTTCTTGTCTTTTGGGTCAAGCTGTTTTTCTACACGTGTTCAAATCATATAATGACATTTACTATTGTTTGCTGCCTTGCTGGAATAACTCTTTGCCTTGATCAGCTTCAGTACACAGAGAGACAGAACAATTGTTACTTTACACTATTTTTGCCATTAAATATCCTGAGTTGGACTTCAGTGAACCTTGTGGGTGCCTTCCAACTCAGGATATTTTATGATTCTTTGAAATATTCTGCATATGATTAGTAGTCATTAGAAGTCCTTTGGGCAGTAAGCATGTCCTATTTGTCCAATTTGTTCCAGAGCTAAATTTGACATGTTAGTGAAGAGCTCTATCTACGTGTCTACCTAGAAAATTCTTCTGTTTCTTTCTAGCGTGGTAATAATGGAATGAAAATAAGTTGGCTAGAAAGAGACGGGCTAAACATTGAAACTAAGCCAAGATCAAGATAGGGGAGGATCTTTTCATGGTACTAAATTGCTTGCAGACACCTATTGTTGGCTATTACTGTTTTTAAGATTAGAAAATAGTACTTGAGTGCATAGTCAAAAGTTAATTTCATTATATCTTCTATCTTTTAAGATGCTCTGTGACTCTTTACAGTTCTTATCAGAAGTTGTTACATTCTGCTAGATCTAACTTATGATTTCATCCACAGAGAGTAAGAATGGAAGCTCATGCCAAGTTTGCAGTGCTGTGGCATCTCACACGAGATCTTCATATTAACAAATCATCTTCCTTTGGCCGCACCTTTGACAGGTTGGTGATTGCAAGTGTGATTCAGCTGAAGTAATTTTACTTCAAAATCTTTGATGGTATTATACTGGCAACATAGGGCATTTAGAAATTGAAGAACCACAGGGTAGCTGTGAGAGCAGGGAAGGACAAGAAATGAATTTGTGTTAGACAAAATTGTTTTCACAGTGATGATTATGTAAGCTGTAAATTTTTTCTGGAAACTGTATAGAGTGGGAAAGAAATGGTCAACAATATTCACTGACCATCACTGTGGTTAAAATCACTGTGGTATATATTGAGCTTAATATCTGAGTTCTTGCTGTGTTTTGATAGAAGCAAGCAGGAGAGAGAAGTCAACTCAGAACTGAATTATATGAAGTAGAAAGTAACAGTTAAACTTAACAAAAAAACTTAAGAACCAAATTGCAAGTAAGTGCTAAAATATGAGTTCTTTTGTTTAATCTGTGTTTCATGTAAGAGGTTATTTGTGGCAAGCAGCAGAGGATTCCTGTTTTGTGTTGTGGTATTGGACTATCTTCTTAGAAAAAACTGAAGATCAGACTCTGAACTAGTCTTGTCCTTCTCAGCTAGCACAAATGTTGTGGAAAAATGTTTATTTAGATTTTGTATTGCATACTTAGCTATAGGGAGTAGAGTAAAAAGGTTGCTATTTCTTTGTCTATACTGTCACTTATTGCATAAGTGGTGATAAATTCTGTGCATACAGCTGAAAGCCTATGAACGTGTACTACTGGAGGGTGTAAAACAATAGGTAAAATTCAGAGTCCAATATGTATATATTGTTTTTGCATAAGTCTGAAAAGGATTCTCAAGGCTAAAACTGTTAAAAGAAGAAAATGATGGTAGTAGAAACTGCTGAATTGTCAAGTATATTTCTCTTCTCTATTCTTGAAGACAAGATCTTGAAATGTTTTCTTTTCATTATATCCCTGTGAATTGCCTTTTAAAGTTGTATATTTTTAATGGCATACCAATTAAAAGGCAACAAAGGCTTGATATACTAATAGCTGTACAAATACTTGATCTGACTGCTACTATTAGAGCAACTGTTATAACTGGCTTTGTTACTAGCTCTTCCTGCCCACTCCTTCATTAGACTAGACTAAAATACAACAATGAGGTTCAAAGTTTTGATTCCAGAGAAAATAGTGCTTTATATGGAGAAGACACTGGAGTATGTACTGACATTAAAATTGGTCATATATCAGATTAAAATGGGATTACTCTGAGTAGTGTACAATATCCACTAGATTCAATCTTCTTTCCATTGTAGATCTTTGTTTATCATGCTGGACAGCCTCAATAGCTTGGATGGTTCTACCTGGTCAGTCGGACAAGCCTGGTTAAATCAAGTGCTGCAAAGACATGATATTGCAAGGGTTCTTGAACCTTTGCTCCTACTGCTTCTCCATCCAAAAACTCAGCGGGTTTCTGTTCAGCGAGTACAGGCTGAATGTTACTGGACTAAATCTCCCAATCACCCTGAAGAAGAAAATGAAAAGCAGTTCATGCAGAAGTTTAGCTGTGCTGATGGTATGTACACAAGAAGACTGTAGGAAGTTCCCTAATTTCTTTGCTTGCTGTTTACATGTAATGTTAAAAACATAGTAGAAATTTTTGAGGGTAAGTCAAAAAAGTATTGGAATACCTATGCCTTATATTTGCATTTGTGTGGTTTTTTTCTAATTCAGGTTTGTGTGTCCCAAGTACTTTTTGAAGTTTTATTGTTTTTAAATTAAAATGATGTGCAAGTATTTTAATGCAGAACACTTTCTTACATTTTACTGAGTCTTGGTAGAACGTAAGAATATGGCTTGAAGCTTAACCAAGAAATTAAACGTTTTTATGAATTATGACCACTAACGTGGGGCTGGCTGAAAACATACCAATAGGTTTTGAAGGTGTTTGCATGTACTGTGTAATTTTGGTTTAGAATTTACTGATTCTTTTTTTTGTGAAAAAAAAAGCAGATAAGACTGTGTAATGTTTCATAGAGAATTATGTTGTTTTGCTAAGGTGTACTGCTAAAATAATTTTGCTTTTTTTTTGTGGATGTGTCATTTGTTTATTAATTTAAATTCTAAATTTTAATTATGAATTCTTGTTCTGACGAACAAAATCTTCTATGTGCACTTTTTTTGTGTTCTTCTTCTAGCATTCTCCCACATGCCTGTAAGCCAAGGACAACTTATTATACCTAAAGAAGGCAATGAGAAACAACTTGGTGTGGATGAAATGGAGAACTTCAGCCTGACTGTCAATCCTCTGAGTGACAGGCTTTCCTTGTTAAGTACCAGCAGTGAGACCATACCAATGGTTGCGTCTGATTTTGACCTTCCTGATCATCAAGCTGAAATACTGCATAGTTCTGACTCTGGCTGCTCTCAGTCATCTACTGGAGACAACATCAGTTATGAAGTGGAAACAGAAAGCCTGAGTGCTCAAGATAGCTCTCAGACTCTGAAAGAAGACTCACCTGATGAAATTGTGCAGCAAGTGGTTACAGATCTTATATGTAAAGTTGTAAGTGGTCTTGGAGAAGAGGTTGAACCAGTTAAAGACAGTCTACAGTGTGAGGATACTTCATGTAAATTCAGCTCTTTGGATAACTCTGTAGAGGTTACAAAAAGTGATGATCAAAATATTCAAAGTAGCCAGAGTAGTTTGCTTAGTAATGACAGCTCCCAGTTACTATCAGCCTCCACTGAGACTGGACTTGAGAGCTTAGGAGATGAAATTTCAAGAAATAACTCTTCACCTTGTATTGCAGAAAGCCAGCAATCCTTCTCTGATCTCACTCTTTCTTCCACTGAATCAAAATCTAGAAAACGTAGCCACAGTAGTATTCAGTTCAGCTTTAAAGGAAAGCTACCAGAAAAAATGTCAGAAAAAGAAACTATTGTTAAAGAGGCCGGTAAGCAACCAGGTGCAAAACCTAAGGTAAAAATAGCCAAAAAGAAAGATGAAGAGAAGAAGAAAGCACAAACAGAAAAGCTTAAACAAACAAATGTCTTCTTTAGTGATGGTCTTGATTTAGAAAATTGGTACAGTTGTGGAGAAGGAGAAATTTCAGAAATAGAAAGTGATGTGGGATCCCCAGGAATGCGAAAATCTCCTAACTTCAATATCCATCCACTGTATCAACATGTGTTGCTTTATCTCCAGCTGTATGACTCTTCAAGGACATTGTATGCTTTTTCTGCAATTAAAGCAATTCTGAAAACAAATCCTTCAGCTTTTGTAAGTGCCATCTCCACTACCAGTGTCAACAATGCATACACTCCGCAGCTTTCATTGCTCCAAAATCTTTTAGCCAGGCATCGAATATCTGTTATGGGCAAGGATTTCTATAGTCATATCCCAGTTGATTCTAACCATAACTTTCGGAGCTCTATGTACATAGAAATTCTTATTTCCTTGTGTTTATACTACATGCGGAGCCATTATCCAACTCATGTTAAAGTAACCTCACAAGACCTCATAGGAAACCGCAATATGCAAATGATGAGTATAGAAATTCTGACACTTCTCTTTGCTGAGTTGGCAAAGGTGATAGAAAGCTCTGCCAAGGGCTTTCCTAGTTTTATTTCAGACATGTTGTCCAAGTGCAAGGTTCAGAAAGTGATCCTGCATTGTCTGCTGTCTTCTATCTTCAGTGCCCAGAAATGGCACAGTGAAAAGATAGCTGGAAAAAACATAGTGGCTGTAGAAGAAGGCTTCTCTGAAGACAGCCTTATAAATTTTTCTGAGGATGAATTTGACAATGGTAGTACTTTGCAGTCACAACTTCTGAAAGTACTTCAGCGGCTGATTGTACTGGAACACAGAGTAATGACTGTGCCTGAGGAAAATGAAACGGGGTTTGACTTTGTCATAACGGACTTGGAGCACATTGGTCCCCAGCAGCCGATGACTTCTCTGCAGTATTTACATTCCCAGCCAATAACCTGCCAAGGCATGTTTCTCTGCGCAGTGATACGAGCTTTGCACCAGCACTGTGCCTGTAAAATGCATCCCCAGTGGATTGGCCTTATCACTTCTACGTTGCCTTACATGGGAAAAGTTCTTCAGAGGGTGGTTGTTTCAGTGACTCTTCAGCTCTGCAGGAACTTGGATAATTTAATTCAGCAGTATAAATATGAAACAGGATTGTCTGATAATAGGTATGTGTATGTAGAGATGTATGATCTTCTTAAATACATTTGATTGTGTTGAATTACTTTACTATCAGATTAACCCATTTTAAAATGAATCTCCTCTTTTAGGCCTCTCTGGATGGCGTCAGTCACTCCCCCAGATATGGTTCTCACTTTATTAGAAGGAATCACAACAATAATTCATTACTGCCTCCTGGATCCATCTACACAATATCATCAGGTAAACTTATCTGGGTGTCTGAGAGGTTCCTATGCAGTATATGTCAAATCAAGGACTGTGATTATATTAGCAGTTGCGAAGATCTGAGTGAGAAAAATACCAAATATATTGTCTTAGCTATAAATATGGAGGGTTTATTAACAATACACATATTTCAATCAGAAAAACAAGTTTCTATGAATGATAGTTTTAAGAGAATACTCTTATATTTGTTTGCTTATTTTGTTTGGTTTTTGTTACCCTGAAATAACTAAAGTATGAATTCCTTAACTTTCAGACTTCTAAAATCCCACTTTTTAAAGCTGCCTTTGTTGTGTTCATCTTGCAAGATGTCTAAACGTTATCTTACTGCTCCTTCTGTATATTCACAACTTGTCTTTAGTCAAACAGTATTTTTAGATCTGGTATTCTGAGCATAGTGTCTGTTAAGAATTTGGTCCAGATTCCATAAGAAGCTTCTGCCCTGTTTTCTCAGTAGTCTTGTTTTTGTGCTTTTTCCCCATTCTAATACCCTTTGCTTTCCACTCATTTAAAAGTCCCTGAAAAGTGGGGCTCGTTTATGTAAGTAAGTAATTTTGCCTTGAGTATTAGCTACACTTAAAATTCTGAAATAATTGTTTTACAAAGGTATAGGCAGAGGATACAAAATTGATTGCTGTAGACATGAGGCCTCACATGTTGAGTACATTTGATATTGCACAACTCAATCAAAAGATTCTCTATTATTTTAATAGTCTCAAAACCTTTATGTATTGTAAAAATTACTGAAAAACTTTTGAAAAAGAGTTAAGATTGAAAGCTCCCATGATACATAAGTCTAAATTTACTCTATTTTAAATATGCTGTTTATGTAGATATTTAGTGCTCTTCTCTCCTCTCCCACTAGCTTTTGGTTAATGTAGATCAGAAGCATTTGGTTGAAGCACGCAATGGGATCCTTTCTATCTTGCATATGATCATGTCTTCTGTGACTTTATTGTGGAGCATCCTGCACCTTGCAGATTCTTCAGAGAAAACTACTGCTGCTGCTGCTGCATCTATTACCACTATTAATCTTGGGTCAACTAAGGTCAGAACATCAGGGATAATGTCATTTAAGTTGTTCATTAATACCTTTCTCGAAGTAATTTCAATTCCCTTCCCTTAAATCTAAATTGAGTTTTAATCCTTTGTCCTCATCTACTCACTCACTCCACAAGCAAGGCTTTTATAAATGGGTATTGAATATGCTTTTAAACTAAAATGTATCAGTTCGATGCAATGTGTCATCTCTTTGCTTTCTGCCAAGAAAATGTTTTGAACATAATGCTGAGGTGCTTATCTAAAGGAATATGTGTTCTGCTTTCATATTTCAGAATTTGAGACAACAGATTCTGGAACTTTTGGGTCCAATTTCAATGAATCATGGTGTTCACTTTATGGCTGCTATTGCATTTGTATGGAATGAAAGGAGGCAAAACAAAAATACTTCTAGGACAAAGGTATGTTTATATTACAGTGGTCACTTCAAATAGTGGAAATACCTTCAAGTGATTTAGTGTTAGGAAGAAGAAAATTCAGACATTCCAGTGGAACAAATACAATGAAGTATGGACAACATTTGTATTTCTAATTAGCAACTGTACTGTCAGGGAGGTACCACTTGAGAACGGGATAATCTTCCTGAATTCTTCAGGGGAAGAGTAGGTGATACTGAGTCTCTAGATGAACTGTTAGTTGCTATCATTTCAACCCCATGATGACAGCTGCCTTAGTTTTGGCATAGCCATTGTCTGTGGTTATAATCTGTGACATACATCTGATTCTTTCAGGTTATTCCCACAGCAGGTGAAGAACAACTGCTGCTGGTTGAGCTGGTTCGCTCTATCAGTGTTATGAGAACGGAGACTGTCATACAAACAGTGAAAGAAGTTCTGAAGCAGCCTCCAGCCATAGCAAAGGACAAGGTACGGAAACTGTGGAGATGCTGTTGATTTATATGATATGGGTACTTCATTGACAAAGCTGAGCAGCACAATGGGAAAATTTTTGCTATATCTAAGAGGTAAATGAAGAGAAGCGTAACTTTACAGAGGGATGTCTGAAAAGACATTTTTAATATTCTGTTAAATTAAGCTATATGTTTAGACATTGCAATGACGTTATAGCATTGTCAGTTTTACCCTGGTGAGGGGAAAAAAAAGCCACTTCTTTCTGACGACACAGGTTTCATATCTTTTTCTAGAAACATCTTTCATTGGAAGTCTGCATGTTGCAGTTTTTCTATGCTTATACTCAAAGGTAAGAAAAAAAGCTAAATTTTATTTCTATCATCAGGAAGCAGATGAACGTTTGAATATTTGAATTTGAATATTTTACATCTTTTTGTCATAGGATGAGGAATAGTCTTTGTAATATAAATAGTGAAGAAAGAATTGGTTTGAACTGTAGGTTCATTAAAAAAAGGTGGTTTATTTTGTGAGTTCCTAGTACTGCATCACCGTTCTTCCCCCAACTGAAAATCCTGCAGGTAATCTGCCCCCTGCCCGAGGAAAGCTGATCTTAATTGTGCTGTAACTCATTGGTGCCACTCCAGCCTTGTAATGAAAAGCATATATTTTGAGAATGCTCTTCTTCTGCCTTCATCTGTTTCTTAATGACTTGATGTAGCAACCTAGTGTTAAAAGAATCTATAAGGGTGTTGTTTCCCAACATCTGACAGGAGAGTTGTGAGGTAGAAAGAAATTGGGGGAATGCCTGAGGGAGATGATATTCTCATCATTGACATTGCTGCTCTCTCTCCCTTAGGATTCCAGTGACCAGCTTAGTAGACAGCTGGGCAGCACTGCTGCTTCTGTTAAAAGATTCCATACAGGTTGGTCTTCCAGCCCCGGGACAGTTTCTCATACTTGGGTAAGTGCTCCTGATATTTGGAATTTCCAAATAAGCTCAAATGTAGGTGTGTGAAATTATACTAAAGAGTTAGTGTTTTTAAATCTCTATCTCTTACTTTTTACTGATAGAGTTATTGCCTGAGTTCTGTGGGTCTAATAAAATCAGTTTCTTCTCTGAGGAATGGTTACATATATTAAATTTTATGTTTTAGTGTGATACAAGCCATGACCTTACCTTAATGATTATTTCAGTGATTCAGGCCCTTTAAGCAACAGATGTAAATTTCTGATTTTTTCCTAGAAAATGTCAATAGGAACTATTTCTTAGGTATTTGAAGCCCACTAGAATGGGCTGAATTCTCAGCATGGAAACAGTTTGTGGACTGTTAGAAATATAATTTTGAATATGTTTTTCCGTATAATGCTTCAAGGATCATTTTCTTCAATATTTTATCTTCCCTAGTAAACTGTCTCTGAAGATGCTTTTGTATATAATCAAGTAAAACATGTTCTTGGTAAACTCTTATGATCAAAATTAACTTAAGGAACTTGAAAAGATGTTTCCTGGAATATTGATAAGTAGGAATCCCTGAGGGTTTGGTGAATAAATATTGTGCAAATAAATGTCTTTGGATTTGTCCTAACTCTGAAAACTACCAAATAATGTATTATGAGGAGAAAATCCATATTTACTTCTATATTTTTTCAGTGTTCTTAATGAGTTCATCATGAAAAACCCAAGTCTGGAGAATAAGAAAGATCAAAGAGATCTACAGGTAAGAAATTTGTTGTATGTGTCTTCTGAAAATATTGAACAATAAATCATAGAATGGCCTGGGTTGGAAAGGGGCCTTAAAGATCATCCAGTTCCCAGCACAGGAGGGATATTGACTTCTTGGAGCAAGTCCAGAGGAGGGCCACCAAGTTGATTAGAGTGATGGAGTACCTCTCCTAAGAAAAAAGGCTTAAAGAATTTGGTTTATTCAGCCTGGAAAAGAAAAGGCTTCCAGTACCTGGAGGAAGCCACAAGAAAGACAGAGGGGAACTATTTACAAGAGCATGCAGTGACAGGATAGGAGGGAATGGCCTCAAAGTGAAAGTAGGTTTAGATTAGATATTAGGAAAAAAATCTGTACTGTGAAGGTGGTGAGGCACTGGAGCTGGTTACCCAGAGAAGTTGATGCTCCATCACTGGAAGTGTTTAAGGCCTCTTAGATGAGGTTCTGAGCAACCTGGTCTAGTGCAAGGGGGGGGGTCCATGTTCATGGCAGTGGGGTTGGAACTAGATGTTTGATTGTACTAGAATTATTTGATACCAGTTCTGTAGTCTGAAATTACTCTTTAAAATCTTATTGTATTTATAATTTGTTGAAAAAGCTCTCATTTTCTGTGGAGTTATTAATCACTGATAATATAGAAATTATTTGAAAGCAATTCTATATTTGGTTATGTGGATTTTCTACATATCAGGACAATGAATACAGCCCTTCTGCACAAAGTTCTTAAAATGCTTGGGGTTTTTTTTCTACCAGGATGTGACACACAAGATAGTGGATGCCATTGGGGCAATTGCTGGTTCTTCCTTGGAACAGACCACTTGGCTAAGACGAAACTTAGAGGTTAAGCCTTCCCCCAAGATTATGGTTGATGGAAACAACTTAGAATCAGATGTTGAAGGTAGTTTCATTTTCATCTTTATTATCATGCCAAAATTACCAAAGAGGACAGCTTTTCTGTAATTGAATACATGTAAAATTCTTCAGTATTGTTCTAGCACTAGTGTGTCTGGCAAAGCTTATGCATCTTCAAAATACTTGTTTTTAAAATATGCTGTAAGGTAAATAATGGCTTGGGAAAACTAACTTTGGACATGTTTTTATTATTATTTTCATTTAGATATGCTGTCTCCAGCAATGGAAACTTCAAATATAACTCCATCTGTTTATAGTGTCCATGCATTGACCTTACTTTCTGAGGTAAATGTTTCCTTGGAGATAATGAATACTGTCTTCTTATAAACTTTTATGTTATGAAAAGTTTTAAATTAGAAGCTTGGAGAAGGAGAATTGATGGGAAACACTGTGAATGGATTCTGGGTCTTGTCATGTAAAAGCGTATGAAAATTTGTTACTAACCCATTGAGATGGATGAGGTGTAAAGCATGACCTTTCAGGTGTGTAGTATAGCCAACTTTTTTGATTGTAAACTTTGTAAGTTTATCTTTGTGGTACATCTTATTTACTGCTGATAATTGCAGTCAGTCTTTGAATTTTTTCTTTGTTTGTAGTTTATTCTCTAGAATGCTTTGACCAGCAGCTTGCACTTCTGTGCTCTTACCTTAATGCGTTATAAAAAGGGTGGAATCTTTATACTCTGGATTCTACATGGTACCTGAAATTTGATCACTTCTATCATAAACTTGAATGTTCAGTAAAGAACATTGTACCAAAAAAATGCTGAATAGTAGATAAAAAGCAATTTCAGAATGCATTAAAACATACCTTCTTCTCCTTTTGTAGGTTTTGGCTCATCTCCTGGATATGGTTTTCTACAGTGATGAAAAAGAGAGAGTTATTCCTTTGCTTGTGAATATTATGCACTATGTTGTGCCCTACCTCCGTAATCACAGGTACCTTTAGTTTATTGAATTGATGTAGATATCTACAGCCAGTAGAAATTTGGATGGTGGTACTTAAGTTGAAACAGGCATGATAAGGATTAGATGTCTATCAAACTTTCTATAAAGCAACAATTCAAAACTGGTTTATGTTGACTTTTTTTTGTTTAGTGCTCACAATGCATCCAGCTATCGAGCTTGTGTCCAGTTATTAAGCAGTCTTAGTGGATATCAGTATACAAGGAGGGCATGGAAAAAGGAAGCATTTGACCTTTTTATGGATTCCAGTTTCTTCCAGATGGATGCTTCGTGTGTCAACCAGTAAGACTTTTCTTCTTACTGCTTTTATGGCCCTTACAAATTTCATGTATTCCATTAACATGTGGGCCAACATTTCCCAACAGATCTCTGTTGAGAGAAATAGAGATTTTCTGTGGTTTAGGTTACCATGTGAAATATGAAACTTAGGGTATATTTCTATACACAACTCTGTTTTAAAAAATAATCTTAAAATTGAAAAAAAAAATCTGTGAGGAAAACATGGTTAGCATTTTGTAGAAACATAGATTTATTTGCATTGGAAGAGACCTTAAAGATCATCTAGTTCTAAACCCCCTGCCATGGGCAGGGACACCTTCCACTAGACCAAGGTGCTCAAAGCCCCATCCAATCTGGCCTTGAACACTTTCAGGGATGGGGCATCCACAGCTTCACTGGCCAACCTGTTCCAGTGCCTCACAATAAAGAATTTCTTCCTGATATCTGAATTTGCCCTCTTTCAATTTAAAGTAATTGTCCTATCACTCCATGACCTTGTAAAAAGTCACTCTCGGCTTTCTGGAGGCTCTTTAGGTACTGGAAAGCTGCTACAAGATCTCCCTGAAGCCTTCTCTTTTCCAATCTGAACAACCCCAACTCTCAGCCTGTCTTCACAGGGAGGTGCTCCAGTCCTCTGATCATCTTTGTGGTCATCCCATGGACCCCTTCACATGAGTCCACATCCTTCTTGTGCTGGGGGTCCCAGAGCTGGATGCAATACTCCAGGTGGGGTCTTACCAGAGCAGAGTAGAGAGACGGAATCACCTCCCCTGAACTGCTGGCCATGCTTCTAGTGCAGCCCCAGATGAAGTTGGCCTTCTGGGCTGTGAGCACACATTGCCAGATCAAATTCCGTTCTTCATCCACCACCAGCCCCAAGTCCTTCTCCTCAAAGTTGCTCTCAATTCAGTTTCTGCCCAGCCTGTATTTGTGCTTGGAATTGCTGTGACCATTCTGCAGAACCTTGCACTTGTCCTCATTGTATTTCATGAGGTTCACATGGGCCCACTTCTCAAAACTGTCAGGGTCCCTCTAGATGGCATCCCTTATTTTCTTGGAGAAGAGGGTTCAAGATACATAGTTTCAGATCAAATAACACCAAGTAAATGGTACCTTATGAAGCAGAGAGCTTGGATTGGAAGCCTTAGCCTAAACTGAAAGAGCAGAAAAAGCTCTGCAAATGTTCCTGAAAATGCTTGCTTTTTTCCTGCTTTTCTGATTTGTGTACAATTTTCCTCTTTTAGTTGGAGAGCTATTATGGATAATTTGATGACACATGACAAAACCACATTCAGAGATTTGATGAGTAAGTATTGGTATAGTAGTGACTTTTCTCCAGTATAAACATTAAATAAATGAAAAACAAGTATCTTGAAGAAAACACTTGTTCAACATCTATTCCAATTTGATTTATTTAGTGTTTTTCATGTTTTCTTCAACTATTTGTTTTTGGAAAGTCATAAATAATTCAAAGTGAGAGAATTTGATACCATCCTGGCACACAGTGAATTTTGCCTATACGGCATAGATGATTAAGCAGAGTGGATGGGTGTGGTATTTCGTTTGGTTTTGAAGATCTGACACCAACTCTGCTTAAAAAAAATTGATTCTGCACATTTGAAATTTCTGAGCATCTATACCTGCAAATTTTATTTTTAAAAATGGCTAAACTCCCTCCCAAAAGCCCCTAAACCCAGCCAGTATTGTGTATACTTACAAGTTTTCTTTCAACTTGTATTTTGAATTTCTGGTTACAAATTTGAATTGCAAACCGTACGTCATCTTAACATCTGCTTTCAGACTCCATTATTGCAAAGAAAAAGTTATTTGTGCCTTGAAGTGAAGCAGAAGGGAAATTCGTAAGCTCTTCTCTGCACTTTCCCTTTTCTCTTTCAGCACGAGTGGCTGTGGCCCAGAGCAGCTCCCTCAATCTGTTTGCTAACCGAGATGTGGAGCTGGAGCAGCGCGCGATGCTCCTCAAGAGACTCGCCTTTGCCATTTTTAGCAGCGAGATAGACCAATACCAGAAATACCTGCCAGACATACAAGGTCAGTAAAAATGTATCATTTACTGGACTTCTTTTGGTTAACTGTGGAATGCTTGTATGATGGAGTAACAGCAGGTTAAATTTTGATCCTGGAATATCACTGTGATACTGTTTCCATAGCTGAAACAAAGTTTCTGCAGATTTTAGTTAAAATGTTTTCAGTTTTAAATGACTATAAAATATGCAGATTTTGTGATTGCCAGTTGACTTTAATCTAGATTATTTCACTGATCTGTCATTTTATCCCTTGATCAATATCCTTGGATACCTGTACAATATATTTGGATATGAACGTCTGAGGTATAAACACCTATCAATTAGGGATAAATAGGAAAATTGACCTTGACATTTTGAATTCTTGACTTCTTTTGCTGGTGTTTTTTCATCTGTTCAGTTTATCTGTCCTATTTATTGTTGAAGTTTATTTCTTCCAATGACCTTAAGAGACTGGGAATGGGAACTGCTTGGATTTTTTTTTGAGATGATGCAAATAGTTACAGCAGCAGCTTTTAGATGTATCATCTTTTCATGCCACTGAAGGGACACTTTGCTCTCTTCTTCTATCTGGAAAGTCAGTTGCATCATCTTTGTTGTTTCATTTGTTCCAGGATCTATTTTTTGTAAAGTTATCTGGTTGGTTGGTTGTTTTTGTGGTTTTGTTTGGTTTTTTTTTTTATTATTTCCAGTCAAGTCAGTAGCTGAGATTACTACTTTCATGGTATCAGGTGGTTTTACTGGTCTGAACTGCAACATGCATGTGTGTTGGTTTGACTGAAAAATTTCTTTATGTATCTGCCTCTGTATATACTGAATGCCTAGAGGTGATCACAGTTCAAAAAATTGTATCATCCCTTTTTAATTTCTCATGTACTATGATGGTGCAGTGTTTTAATAATAATAATACATCCGAGTTGTTCAGGCTGCTGTCGTATTGTTTGGAATCTGTTAACTCCTCTTGTTATAATGGGTGAAACTCTGCATAAGATGAGCAAAGTTCCCAGATGCACTATTGCATTTATGTAGAGAACTTAAACAAAATAGGCAACTGCACTGTTTAGAGGTTTCTCTCTTTTGTTCCTTCTTTGGTGAAGTGGCTATTTTTTTAAAGTGACAGAATAAAACTAGTAAAGTACTGTAACAGTAACATGGCAGATACTTAAAATTGAGAGTAAATGAGACAAGGAGAAAGTTCTCATTGGAATTATTCTGAACTGAGGGACCCTTCTTGGCTTTTTGTTTCAGAAAGACTGGTAGAAAGTCTCCGGTTGCCACAGGTTCCCACCCTTCATTCCCAAGTGTTCCTGTTTTTCAGAGTATTGCTTTTAAGAATGTCTCCACAGCACCTTACCTCACTTTGGCCAACCATGATCACTGAACTGGTGAGTTGCAGGTGTCATTCATTATTTAAAAGACTGATATATATCTGAGACACGACCTCATTCCTCCTCGAGATTTTTGAGAAAATCTCTTCTAGAGATTGTGCATATAAGTGTGCAATGGACACAAATTGAAAGCTGACTTATTTTCCTAGTCCTGATGTCTGTTTTTTGTGATGAAATTGAGTATCTGTTGGCTTACACTGTTTCAGCTGTTCAGCTGTCTCCTGAATTAAATTTGCGTTTGCCCTCATTGTTCCCTACTGAATCCTACTTCAATTTCTGCTTATGTATGTGTACCCTCTCCACCATTCGCACTCCTGCTCTTCTTTTTCAGTGTTCCCTGTTTCTACTTTCCTGGTCATTCTTCTTCCAGCAATGGGGATGAGAATCCATGTAAAGGAGTCAGAATCCGTGTTTTATTGGCAGTTGATGGTCATTCAGGTCACATTGTGGCTAAATTTTGTGACTAGATTTATACAAGGCTTGGCTCAGATTTCTTCTTTCTTGTTTTACTCTTCATAACAAAACAGTAAAAATACCTGTTTCCAGAGCTTCTACCTGCAGAATCTCCTGTGTTGTCTGTTTGACACACTCTTTTGAGTTTCAGCTTTGGCAGTGGGAATGGAGGAGAGTGGTTGGTGCATCCTGTGATCCATTTAGCCTGTTATTCAAGGAGTTCCCAAGGGACTGAATAACAGAGGGAGCAAATCAGAATCATTGTTGTGATGATTTTTTTTTCAATCTGCATGTGCCTAACCTAGCCCTTGAATAACCACAGATCCAAGCAATAGAAGGATAAAAGCTATCTAAAATATTTTAAAGTGTGTTGTTTTAGCAATAGATGCATTTAATTTTAAGCCTGTCAATATTATAAATATTAGAAAACCCATTCTATTCAGTGTGGTCTTCTGATTCCTGTGCTGTCCCCTGGCCTTTATACAAGTTACCACAGTCTTGGAACTACTTTCAGTTAGCAGGACTAGTGTTGCTAGTGTTACTTCTAGGAATTCACACCTGAGCCTATCTGCTCCATTAAATGATTCTTTATTCCCATTTTGTTTAGGTCTTGCTCTCTTTCTAAATAGTGGAAGGGATTAACCTTTGAGAGCTTTCCCAGCCATAAAAGAGACAGTTCCTTGTGACCTTTGTGTTACTCAGGTTATATATATATATATAAGGGATGAAAGAGCTTTAGGGTGCCTGGGTCCACTCATACAGGAGTGGAAATAAAGCTCCCAACTGTTTGTCTAAGGCTTATTACTTCGGCCTTCCTATAGTGTTTTCCTGAGTCACAGTCCTTTAAAAATGATATTAAAATATAACATTCGATCTTCAGGTGCAAGTGTTTTTACTGATGGAACAGGAGCTCACTGCCGATGAAGACATTTCCAGGTAAATGCATGAACTTCCTGCTTGTTTAACTTTGTAAAAGTCCCTTGGTGTGCTGATGGGGAGTTGGGTCATTCTTTAGAAAAATTTGTCTTAGAGTTGTTGGGCTCAAATGAGAAGGACAAGTAAAAGGTAGTTCAGTCTGACTGCAGTACCAGGGACAGACTGTTCAGGACAAAACTAAAGGAATCCTGCTGTCAGATTGCTCAAAAATCACTGAGGTAAATTGTATAATACAAGTGTCTGAGTTCTTACAGTGTCTGCCTGCCTAAAATGACAGTGCTGCTGCAATTAAATTATGCATGGCATGACTTGTACCTTTTCTGTGTCATACACTTATTCTAAATAAGACTGCACTTTTGTCTAAATAAAAGCATAGTTTCTTCTAGTATTAGAAAAGTGAGGTAGATAATTTTTCTTGTTTTGTTATCCATTTTTATCTCACCTACCTTCTGTACAGTGTGATCCAATTTCAGTCAATGCTAGTAGCAGAAGCAGATTTCTCAAATGAGCCAGAGTTACTTGCCCAAGTTTTGCTCACTTTTTTCCTAGGTTCTCTTTGTTTATTTGGAGAGTTTTCCCCTCAAATAAAGTAATATCAACATGACTGGCAATTTCAAACTTCGTCTTAATTTGAATATCTGGGAATAAGATATAGTGCAACACATTTGTTATATATTGGCATTTTAGCACACATATATATGTATATGCATACAGAATTGCACTCATAGCACAGACTTGTGTTCGGATCTGATTTATGAATTCAGGATTATGCTGGCAAATAAAGAGTTGTGTGTTTATAAAGGCAAGTAAGAAAAATAAAGTTTCCATTGTGGCAGAAGGTTATGACTCACCTCCCTGCTATAATATATTTTAGAACTTCTGGCCCATCTGTTGCTGGTTTGGAGACAACTTATACAGGCGGCAATGGTTTTTCCACATCCTACAACAGCCAGAGGTGGTTGAACCTGTATTTGTCTGCTTGCAAATTTCTGGACTTGGCTCTAGCTTTACCATCTGAAAACCTGCCTCAATTTCAGATGTGAGTAGAAGACATTGTTATTTAAGTTTTTGGATGTTTTTCCATGCCTCTTGGTAAAATTCCAGTGTGTAGAAAAGTCTTTGGTTTTCTGTTTCCCTTCTTTCTTTGGACAGCCAGGGCAGCCCATAGTTCATTCCCTCACAGTATCTGAGTGGCCCCCAGGGCAAATGATGCTGCACATCAAATTAGCTCAAGGTGGTTTGATTTAGCCTGTGGCAAGAGATTGGCCACACTTAAGAGTTCATCAGTAGTAGTGATTTATTCAAATATTTTATTTTTAAAGTTTTTAGTTGCAGTAATGCCTAAGAACTCAAAATACACCCTCCCATCTCAGTGAGTAATGCATGAGATCAGAGGACTGCATGTCATCTCAGCATGACTTGCTTAAATTACTCTTGCACAGTACCTTTGGAAGATGTGGCAACAAACCTCCTTAAAAAGGGAATGCCATAGGTTTTTATTGGTCAGTAGTAGGCACATGTGCAAACTGCTTCCTTGGTGCCTCTGCAATCCTGTTGCATTGGAAAAAAATGAACACAAAACAACTGGCATTTGCTGGAGATCCTGGGAATGAGAGGCCACAAAGGACAAAAGAGTGTCTTGTCTGTTCCTTTACACTGCACACTGGTGACTGTGTGAGGGCTGCTGCCCTGGCACAGCTCTGTAGACATTTGGTCACCCCTAATTATCCTGTAGTTTAAAAGACACTCATGTTGGGTTAGAGGCTGGAAGGATTTGTGCACACTGTGTCAGGTTGTGCCCTGTAGTATTTCTAAATCTAATGTTGAAGGTTTTTTTCACTTATTTTACTTTTAGGGGACTTAGCTCATAATTCTTGTCCAGTTCTCCAAGCTGTCCTAATCCTTGTTATTAGCCAACCTCGCTTTATTTAGGTCATTACTGTGCACTTCTGGAAAGACAATAGTCATGCTGAATCACACTGTTCACCCTGAGTTCTCGTGGAGGCTTGGATTGAAGTTTTAACAACAGAAACTTTGATTTCCTTTGTAGTTTATAGCACAAGTACTCAGTCCTGGCAGTGCAGCAAGGCACAGGTAACAGCATGATTCACTTGGTCTCACTGGGCTAGGAATGGGTAAAATAAATGAGTTTTTATTATCAGCATGGTATATTGAGAACATTTTGTGTGTACATATTGCAAATATGCAGCAAAATTTAAGTAACATGTATTTTATAATTCAGAACTGCTGTCAATTCTCTTGCACACAATGAGGATGTGAATATTACTGGTTTTAACTTCTCTGCCTTATCTTGCTGTTGGCATCCTTAAATAAGAAACTCCAAAGGAAAAAGATAAAGCCGTGTTGCCTCCTGCTTTTTAGAAAGTGCCTTTCTTAGTCTTTGTTGTCAAAGACTAATGTTTTCTTGTGAGGGTTGACTTGGGTTTCTTTTTTCCTCCCTCCTTCTCTGATACTTCACTAGATTTCCTCATCCATGCAATTTTTGATTGATCAGAAAAGCCTGCATGTTCAGCAAGGATAATGTCTGCTTGTGTTATCTCATGGCAGGTATCGTTGGGCTTTTATTCCGGAAGCATCAGATGATTCGGGCTTGGAAGTACGAAGACAAGGAACACATCAGAGGGAATTCAAACCCTATGTGGTGCGTCTGGCAAAGCTGCTGCGAAAAAAAGCAAAGGTATGTCACTTTCTTCTTTTGCTTTTCACTGAAAAGTTTCATGTACAATGGCTCACATTAGTGTTTGGGTTTGGATATTTTAATTTTTTTTTTAACAATCAAGAGTGGAAAGGATTTTTTCTGGTGTAGGAGATTCCAGCTGGAGCAATCTCAAGTCAACATCAGGCAAAAACCACATATAAGTATAGAAAACAAACCAATCAAACAAACAAAAAAATCAAGGCCCAAACCAAACAAAAGAGCCCCAAAATTGATCAAACAGACAACAGAAAAATTCATAACCTGCCATGGTCAAAATTATTATGATCACTGACTTTGCATTTCTAAATCAAAAGTATTATTTAAATAAAAAGTAAAATATGCTCCATTATCTAATATATTTTAACATAAAATCACTTTCAGATAGCCAATCATATATGTAGATACTAGTCTGACTACCTACTTTTTGAAGTAGAAAACCAGTTTTGTTAATAATCAAGTATTTAAAAAACTGTTGCATTCCTAAACATGACAGAACCAAGAGTGTTGAGACTGAACACAGCCTGGCACGTTGATGAACAGAAGAAGGCAGAGATCAGTAGAAACAGTTCTGGGGAAATCTTGGCTGCACAGTTAGTAGAGTGGGAGTAGAATTAGGGTTGTCATTATGCTGGAGCATGGGGTGTATTAATCCCCCAGTTTGTGGGGTTGGACAGGTTATCTGCTGATGAAGCTGATGCAAGCTGGCCAAGCCCTGTCCTTGGGAGATCCCTTCTGCTGCAACAAAGTAAAAAGATTGCTGTCAGATATTCTGCTGCTCCTGCTATGAGGACAGAGCCCTCCTGGACAGGCAGTTTGCTGGGAAATGTTGCTGGGTGAGCCGGGAAAGCAGGGACGAAGTGCAAAGCCATGTGGCAGAAAGTTTTGAAGTTTTATTCTCAGGTTTCTCTCTGTATAGATGGCTTTGTCCAGGGCTGTGACGCTGGCAGCTTGCTGTAGCTACTGCATTTACAGTCTCTGTCTTCAGCGAGTAAAGAAACTACTGCTGAGATACAAGTGGATACATTAAATTTAGGGACAAGTTAGTTGCAGGCAGATCTGAACTTTTGAAGCAAGACTCACAATTATGGGGGATAAAACTAGTGTCTGAAGCATATCTGCATTCTGCATTTTACCATTTCTGAACCATGAAGATGAGACTAAATTTATCTCTTTGTATGTATAAAGGAGTAATGAGTTTTAACTGCTTGTTCCTCAGGCATAGCCTCTAACTCTGGTATTCAGTGTAGTTAGTCTCTGTTAGAAAGTTGTCGCACTCCAAGTAATCTCTGCGCATGAATTTATACATCAAATGTGATATTTATAAATATACATGCTGCTGGTAAGTACTGGATGCTGAGATAGATGCCTGAAGTCAGGACTCCCACAGTATGCTTCAAGAATTCAGAAAACTTGCTGGAATTTCTGGAACCCCCTAGTCATGGCAGCTGTTGCACACTGAACCATAGGGAGGTGTATGATGATGAGATAAACATGAGATTGTGAATGTTGACTTCAGGCCATTTCTTCTTTATGCAGAGGACAATACTGTTACATACAGCTGTGGGATTCTCCTAGAAAATAACTGAGAAAAATTGAGTGGATCTTAATTTTCCTTTACAGCACTCTGACTTATGTTTAGATTCATGTAGTATGGTGTTGTTCAAGCTCTGTCATCTGAGGGAAACGTTCTTAAAAACCTCCTTCAGAAGTGCTGGAAATAAACTGAGGCACAAAGTGGCAGTGCTGTTTTTGTCTAGTAGTGTCTTGGCCATACTCGCTTGAGTCTGCCATTTCTGGACCATGGACTTGTCGGGGCGGGTGATTTTTCTAGCTAAAGCACAGCACCCAACCAAGCAACTGCACGGCCTTCATGGCAAAGTATTATTTTCATATATGAAATGCAGTCTGAAAGTTCTCCTCTTTCCTTCCACAGGACAAACAGGAGGACTTTAAGACGGTGGTTTTGGAGGGAATGGAGATGGCCAAGCATCAGGTGAGGGTGGCCTTTGATGCTTGAGTTGCGAAACAAGCTTGCCATAATAATACCATCACCTCAAGGCCCTGGGCACTATTTAGCATTCAGTAAGAACTAAGAGAGATCAGATTTGTTCTGATCAAACAAAGCTGAGAGATTTTTGAGGTGAAGGGATCATAAGAACCCTTATTTTTACAGATAACTTTAATAAAAAAAAGGAAAACTTTTTAAAGTTGGTTTCCTATATGAAATAAATTACTAAAAGGTATTGTTAGTTCTAAGAAGAACTGTGATTGCAAATCATTATAAAATTCAATCGTAAAATAATTTTTGTCCAACTGCAGGTGTGAAACACACAATCCCTGGTTGGTGTCCATCAAATTAACTGTTGTTTTAAGCATCCATGGAATTAGTGGTGTTTGCTTAGCCAATAATGCCATGAGGAAGTGGCTTGGACAGGTTGTATGTCATTGCTCAGAGTCGGTATTTGCACATGCACCCCATTTGGTTGGCTGCTGTGTGACACTGACACTTGCTGCGTGCTGGGGGCACTCCCTGCTCCCCGCTGGGTAATACTAAGCATGGTACAGAAACAGTGTGGAAGAAACTTCTCTGTGAATACAATGAGAAGTTTTTTAAGGAGATCAGGAGCCTCATTTAAAGAAGAACAACTCCTTCTGTGTTGGAAATTTAGTCTTCCCTTTGCTGTGGTTCAGTGTGAGCCTTTCTTTCAGAAGACTCGTAAAGCTAAAAATAGTGATCTCCTGTGGCAGGGAGCCAAGCCACCAGATACATTCCTATTGAACTTAAACCTAATTAGGGTTTGTGAAATAGGTGCCCTGTAGGCTCCTCAATTGCAGGACAGTTGCTTAATTTAAAGGGCAAAAACTGTATTTGTTTAAGTATCGTGTCTTGAAAAAAATCTATTTGCTCAAAGGCTGTGCAATCAGTGATCCTCACCTCATGCTCTGTTCCCACTGCTGTCCTTTCCCCTTCATTCTTCTTTCATTACCATGTGGACCCCCTGCCTCAGCCACAGGCACTGCCAGGGCAGTGGGACAGCGGTGCTGGTCAGGGTGGATCCACAGATGACTCTTCTTGGTGAAGCCTTTGTGCTTCTTTTCTCGTTCCTTGCAGAATAAAATCCAGTATTGCTGGAATTCTACTTCATGGTAGAAGCTCTCTGCACTGGTTTTTCAGTAACAGTACAAACAAGGTGTTTCTAGTGGTGATAGTACCTTACTGTCTAGATTTGAGTATGGTTTTTGACTCAGAGAGAATGGAAATAGGGAAGAACCATATAAGAACCTGGATATTGGTGCTCGAATATTTCAGTATGCAGATATTTAAGGCGGCCCTAAGCAGGGTTACAGCAGTGTGCTGCTGCTGGTAAGCATCTGGTGTGTGACTGCTGCCTTTGCTTGTGGGGTTCCTGAAATTCTTTCCTTTTAAATTCCCCCCATGAAATGGAAGGAACATAATTGAGTTCTCCTGAGAATACACAATGAGTAACTGAACCATTTTCTTTTGAGAACAACTTGAAGTGTTTCTCAGAATGTCCATGTGTATTATTTGTGATACTAAAAACAGCTTTGCTTTTTGCTCTTCCCGAAAACTCTGAACGGAAGCTGCAAAGTGAAAATGCTTTGTATCTATTTTAACCTCCTCTGGGGTTTATCATCACTGATGCTGGCAGTATCAGCTGGTGAAGTGTGTGTGTGTCACCAGAGAGGAGCCTGCTTTGGAAAGCAGGTGAAGTAGTAAACGACTTCCAGCTGTCACCAGCTTGGGCCATTTGTGTTGTCCCACAGGGTGCTGCCCAGGAGCAGCTCCACAGAGGTGCATGGTGGGGGCTGCCTTGCTTTGGGACAGCCCTGGGCTGAGGTGTTGGACTCAAATGCCCAGTGCAACTCTTCCATTAGCATCAGCGGACTGCCACCTGCACACTGCCAGCCATGTACATGCCCTTGCCTCTGCAGGGCATGGTGAGGAGGAGCAGAGGATCTGCTTTGGAAGCTACACTTCAGCATATGTGTGTTTTTTCGATAGAAAAAATATTTTTGGACTTTAGAAAAGTACTACATTTTACATTAGTCTTTTGTTTTTACCTGTTTTGTCCCGAATTATTTCCCATGTGTCTGTATTTGCAGAAAAACCCGGAGGAGGATGGCTCAGGGAAAACACTAAGCTGGGAACCAGGTCACTTGCTTTTAACCATCTACACTGTTCGCAGCATTGAGCAGCTTTTGCCTTTCTTCAATGTACTCAGCCAAGTTTTTAACAGCAAAGTCACAAGCAGATGTGTTGGACACTCAGGGAGCCCTGTCCTTTACCCCAACTGTTTTCCAAGTAAGGACATAAAAATGGAGAACCTCAAGACCTTCTCCAGCAAAGCAAGACAGAAGATAGAAGAAATGGTTGAGAAGGATTTTCTTGAAGGCGTCATAAAATCATGAACCAAACCGGTACAACTCAGCCTATATGTAGTGTAACTATTTAAATGAAATACTGTATCTTTCCCAGTTGTATAGTATTCTTTTCTTATTTTGTATGTAATGAAATACTCAATGTTGTATTTAAGTTAAATATTTGTAAATAAGAGAAGTTCTGGATGTGGCCTGAATCAAGTTTAAATATTGGTGGCTCATATTGATTATGGTGCCTACTATTTACAGTAAATGTTTTGTTGTCTTGAGTTCTGTCTTTAAAAAAAAAATGAAAAAAAAATACAAGGTGCACATTTTTTCAATTTGTTTCCAGTTTATTTTTGTCTTTTTTTTTTTAATCTATTGGAACTTGTGCTTATTTAATAACCTCTAAAATGCTATTATGGCAGGAGTTAATACAAGATTACAATGAACTGTTTGTCAGAGGTAGACACCCTGAACCAAAGTATGCCGAGGAGGATACTGGTGTGTATAAAACATTGCATCCTGTTGGTCCAGCTCCTTCATGGTGCTGGGGAGCAGTAAGGCCACAGATGACAAAATTGTCTCTGTCCCTTCCCTCTCAAGTGTGATTATAAATACTGTTACTACAAATCACTTTCTAAATAATGTCATAAAGTATCTAATGAAGATAATATTGCAATAATAGATTATTATTAGCAAATATTCTTTTTCATTATATTGTTTCCCCCTCAAAATGAGGTGAACTGAATCTGAAGACTAGTGACAGCCTCTGTCTTACACTGTTTGCCCACAGATGATTGGGCTACTGGGGGAAGGTGGGGATGATGTTCCTGCAGCAGCCACTGCACTGCAGCCACTGTGAGCACAGTCACAGCAGAGCTCTGGTCATGCAGCCATGGCCAGTGCTCTGAGGGTGTGGGAGTTGGATTTCAGGCACAATGTGACAGTGAACTAAGCTGGGGCAGGGAGGGGCAGAATTCCTTTGGGACATGGCTATGGCCTGTCAAGAAGTTTAGACAAACTCGGGGAGGGGAACATTCAACAGCAAGAGCATCTCATTAAGAGGTAAGTTGCTAAAGGAGATTAAGCAGAGTAATATTCCACTCAGTTCTGATCAATCCTTGCTACTCCCAGGAAGGGTTGGCTATGTGCACAGCAGCACATGGTAAAAAAAGTAATATTAAAAGAAAAGGGAAGTTATGTGCTTTAGCTGCCATTCATTTTATATAGGCTGGGGTGGTGCTCCTTTTCCACCAGCGAGGTGGAAAACAGCCAGGCTCACTTCATGGGCGAGGGCATCCGCATTCTCCTGTGGAATGTTGGAAAGGTTAGTTATGCTGCTGTCAGCATGAGATGAATAGAGCAAATATGTGATATTAAGGCAAGCATTTTCCTGCAAATGCTGTGTTCCCTGTATTTCTCAATCAGCCACTGCCATCATGCTGGCAGAGAGCAGGTACGAGCATGTGAACTGGGGAGAGCAAGACCACTTTTGCTGTCACCTTTAAGTTCAGAGCTGGACTAATTTAACAGCAGCCAGAACTTTTTTTCTATTTTGCCTCTTATGAAATTGTGTAGTTAGGGGCTGCTTTGGTAACTTTCTTCTTAACCCTGAGCTCTCAGAAGGCTGATTGTCTTTTCAAAATCATCTGGTGTTAAATCTGCCTTTATAAACATTTATATTTTCCTTTTGAAGATAAACATTGAGAACATTAAACATTACTTTTCTAAATAAAAGAAAATCCAAAGTGACTTTTTGTGATCACAGTCTTTTTTCCAAGTTTAGCAGTTACGTGTGATTAAATGATGAGTATGGAAAGAGATTTCCTTTATCACCCCCTGCTAAGCAGAAGATTGTTTAATGTGAACAAGCCCACTCATAAACGAGTTGTTTAAGCTCTGACCTGTGTGTCTGCTTCAGCGTAGATCCTGACAACATCCTCTGTTCCTGAAGGACGGACAAACGCCCGTGACAGTTTGTACTTCTTCACAAGGGCATCAATTTTCTCCTGTAGCCCAGGGGGTGTCAGCACTCGCCTTTCCGCATCCGTTGTGTCAATAACGCGCCTGTCTGCGACCTGTGGCATCAGAAACGGGATAAGACAAATTCAGGGTTGGACATGTTGTGCTGCCTGGAGAAGAGTTCCACTTGGGAGCTAATAAAGGGCTACTCAAACACTTGGGGTCCCTATGATCGCTGCTCAGCATCTATTAACCAAATCCTTAGAGGCCTCAGCTGCTCAGTTTGAAAAAAAAGGGTCAGTTCTGAACATGCCTCCTTGGTCAGACTGAGGTGAAGCTACAGCTTCTCCTAGTAGATCAGAAACTTAAACTCTTTCCTCTGGTTCATTTAGAGCCCAGAGCTTCCTTACTGTGTCTAACAGAACGCTGCCACATGGCACCTTCTGCTCAAGCTCTTTGTCTGAATGTTGGAAAGGATACAGAAGCAAGAAACATTATGTAACATTCAAGTTATACAAAGTGACACAGCAAGAAAAATCCAGCTGCCCAGCAGGCAGGGGCCTTAGAAAAACAGAATTTTTCTAATTTGAAAGTTAAAATTTCTTCTCAAGTTAAAATTTGAAGAGTTTTGGTTAGGCTGTTCCATTTAACACAGTTGGCTATTATTTCATCATTTTTGTAAGTCACATTTCTATTTTAGTCCAAGTGAAATTCTGGTCCCTCTGGGTTTTTTCCCAGCTTCTTTGGCCTACTCCTGCCCTTTAATGGTCTGTTTCAGCTTTAAAATAAAGCTTATCAAAATATGTGCAGGCAAAAGATGTTGTGAGCAGGGCCCCCACAGGCTGCTGCAGCCTGAGCCAGCGTGGCTGGTAACTCACCTGGACCTTGAGCAGCCTATTGGGAAGGTCAGTGTAGAGAGCGTCCCACTGCTGCACAGTCAGACCCTTCAGAGCCAGGATTGCTTCAATAACCAGCATGTCTGAGACAGCATCGCCCACAGTCTGCCAACAGGGAGGGAAAAACACTGCAGCAGTCCACAGTGAAGACAGGGAGGCAGGATTTGATCAGTAAGCTTCCAGCAGTGCCCAGCAGCAGCCTGACAGGAGCTCACAAACAGGCTAACCCTGCCAACACCATGATTCAGTTCTCTCTGTTTTTACCTGATTAATCAGGTCAATCATGTTTTCAAGCATCTTTGCTGCTTCTCTTTTTTCATCATCTTTCTCCTCTTTTACCAGTTGTCGTATTTTAGTTTCAGCAGCTTTACTAAACAATACCTAGAGGAAAACCGTGAGAGCTTGTCAAGATGTAACCAGGATATGTGCAGTAGTGAGGAAAAAACTTTTACCATCTAAGCCCAAAAAGCCATCATTAATGTTTGCTGCCATGAATTCCCATCCCCCTTCATAAAGCACAGAGGAGGTGGTGGCAATGCTGTGATAAAGACAGGAGTAAACAAGTCTATTTTCAAACAAGGAGAAAAAGTCTTATTTATAAAATTAAGAAGAGAGTGAAAAGACCTCCTTCTCCAGCTAATTCAACTAAAATTTTGTACATAGTGGCTGACCATACGCATTACATGCTCATACTTACTGTGCCATGTCCGTTTGCCTCAAAATATACACCCACATCAAACTCCTGGGCCTTGTGGTGCAAGTGTTTCACTCCTGTTTTGACACAGTGCACAGGTACCTGCAGCCCAAGGGTGTGCAGAGAATGACAACAAGGTTACAGACTCTCCTCAGAAGGTGGAACTGAGCAACCAGCCCGGGTGGACTGCTGCAAACTAACCCATGTTTCATGGCCACTGAGCCCCCAGAGCTAAAATGCTCCACTATTTCTGCAGACCCAATTAAAAAAAATTTCATTTATTCCTGTGTAAATAAAGGCTAATTAAAGAAATAAAGAAATAAACTCCAAACCTAGAAAAATCCTATTTACTTTAGAGCTTCAGGGAACACACTAGATTCACATACAAACAGAAATAATACCATCTCTCAATTCCTGAACATTTAGCTTGCTGCAGAAAATGAAACAATCAGTGTCAGAGTATCAAGGAGCCTTTACTGACTCACTTGGTTGCAAAGCTATAAAGTCCTCAATTTGTTTGAGAAGTATCAAGGGATTTCGTTAAACATTTTTTAAATTAACAAAAGCTGACTAGAACTTTTTAAGCTTTGCTTTTTTATGTCTCATTTGCCACCAAGAATTTAGTTACTACTGGAGGTTTGAAAGAGTAATTGATTTTTGCTTGATTTTAACTTTCCTAGCAATCATATTACAGTAGCATTTACTTTTAAAATAAACAAATGTAAACTACCTAGGAAAAACATGGAGAATACCTTCAGTGTTTCCTGGAGGTAGCGTGTGGAATTCCCATTGGCATATGCTGTTTGTACCACTGCCATCTTGAAGTTCTGTTTCACCTGAGCAAACCAATAAGTCAAGTTTTACTGTCCAAGAGGCACATAGCCAAACAAGCAGGATAAATGGAAGGATAATCAGAATTGTTAAACGTACACTTAAAACTCCTGGGCATCAGAGGGAGGCACCAGCTCACTGAGAACTTCTATATGTTTAAAACAACATGAGTTCTATTCAAGCCTTTGTACATCCCACATTGATTTTTCTTGGGTCTGGCTGAAGCAGCTCTTCAAGCTTAGACTTTCCAAACCCCTTTTTGGCCACAGCAGTGAGGTACAGGATTGATCTCTTTTTAAAGCAGGTTCACTTCAGGTGGATGAAGAGAGACCACATACCAACCAACACAGCTTCCTTAGACTACATTATACTTTAAAAATTAAAATGCCAGCATTCATTTCATATGTTAAAGTTACCTTGGCAAGAAGTTCTTTTAGGAAGATACTAATTAAAGTTGCTATTTTATCTCCATCGATCAGGTGAAAATGGCCAGCTGAGTCCTCATAGTAATAAACAATTCTATCTGCATCACCATCAAATGAGCAGCATCTCTCATTGGGCTTCATGTCCAGCCCTAGTGCACAGAGTTACAAATGCAAGTTAAAGACAGGAGAATAAACAAAATCAGGTAATTTATTTCAGTGAGTGATTAGGAAAACACATTTTCTTTTCAGAGCACAGATCTGCATACAAATGACTCTATTCAGGCATAGTTAAAGCCAGGATCCAGACGTGAGGCACAAGCATCCATCTCCAGCAGGTACTGCCACCGTGTTGCTCCCAGCACTGCATTTCTCCAGTATACAAACAGTGTGGGAAGGGGAAGCAACGCCTTATCTTGGTGTTCAGATTTGGCCAGCAGTTGCAGTGAGAGGGCAGCTGTCCAGTAGAGAACTCAGTTTAGTCTCAAGTAATCTCCTATCCAAACCAGCCTGCTCTCCCAGTTCAGGGGTTTTCTTTTACACACTTCTCAAAAAATTTATTGAAATCATTTCCTCACTGGTTTATGTCAATGAGTCAGCTTCTGGCACTAAGCTGTTAATTAACCCAGCCCTTCTTCAGGAACCCGGAAAAGTGTTTCTTCATAAAATAAATAACATTAAGCCAGTCCTGACCGATCTTTGGACTCTGCCAGCTTAACATTCAGAAGAGACTGTCAAACATATTTCAGCCAGCCAGAGAGATACTGTGCTCTTCCAAGCAGTTTAGACCAACATACACTAGAGATGTGCCAAACCTGGCCATGCTATTCCCTCTTGCCATCGCACAAGGAGAACCATTCATGCAGTCACTTAGTAAGAAACAGGGAGCTCTGCTTACCCAAAAATGTGCACCCTTGCTAGACCCTGCACTTTAAGGCCTGGAGATGAGGTAAAGCAACATAAAATTACAGACTACATACCTCCGGGTGGTTTCTGGTGAACTTTCACAAAATCTGCACCACATAAGTGATTGAGTTTCTCCTTGGTTCCATCATTATATATGTGAATTAGCACCTCTTGTGGAAAGTAGGGCTTCATTTCTGATAGTTTCAGGGCTCCTATTCCATTGGCACAGTCAATCTTCAGGTGTCTCTGACTCTCTCCAGAGCAATGAGACTTAGTGCAAGGGAAGAAGGGGCAAAGTGAACTCTTACCCTAGAGAAACCACACCTAGAGCATGCTGAATTAAAAGCTTCAGGCCCAACCAGGCTAACAAACAAAAGAGATTCATTTTGTACATTTGCACAAAGAATACAACACCCACTATTCACCTGTTTTATCAGTTCCATAAAAGCTTTGGATAGTTTTTCATAATAACCTTCCAGTGTTGCTTTCCCATACTGCCCTTGGGTGTTTTGACAGCAGACCATGTAATGGAGCTGTGGTGTCGTCACCAGACCATAATCTAGTGTGAAATAAAAGGCACAATATTCAGAAATAGAATTGCAAATTAATTGTTGCTTAAAAGTTGTACAGTAAACAGACAAATGCAGCACAGGAAACACATATGAAATTCTTCAAGTTCTCTTATAAAAACACAACCCTCCCCTACCCGCCTTGCATTAAAGCCATACAACTACCCTGAAAGAAGACTGTTACAAGCAAGAATGGAAATGTGTCTGGGCTATTGCTTTAGGGCTACACAGAAGAGTCATATTTGCATAAAAACCACTTGAAATTAGATTAGAATTGCAGAAGTGTAACCTACCATGGTACTGACCGCCTAGAACCTGGATACCATCTATTACTGACTGGGACAGCTTCTTGCTGCTTGGCCTGGAAAACAACAAGTACAGCTGATAACCTTGGCAAAGGCATTTATCTATGGACTTGGGAAAGAAGCATATGTGGAAGACTCTACAAGCTTTCTGCTAGGAGATTTAGACTCACTGTGAAGATATCCATACCTTTTTCTGTTGTAGGCAATTCCCAATAAAGTTTGAAAGCCAACACCCCCGGAGATTGCAAACACATGTAAAATGCTGGGCACAGGTGGACATCACACAGTACCCACACAATTCCCACCCACACACCACAATAAAACATCCTGCTCAGAAACAGTGCTAGGAAGTTCTTGTAGCTATCAGGGAAGCTAACACAGCAACAGCATTGAAAAACTTTTGCTTATTGCTGTTATCATAAATTTAGCCACAAAAAAACCATAATCTGTCTGCAGAGGGTAGAACATCCCAAAAGCATGAACACAGCACTGGCACTTCCATAGGAGCAGGATACATCTACAGCCTTTCGTCATTACCTGGTGTCTCTACCGATAAAAACCGAGGCATCTTTGTGCAGGTTCACTGCTGCTTTTTGGCAGATCTCAGTTATCACTTTCTGTAATTCTTGCTCCTCTGCATTTGCTAGTTGTGTGGCATACTCTTCCCAGGAAGGGTGCAGCATTTCTCCAAGAGGATCAACCAGCTTTACACCATTGTCTTCCTTAGTAGAAAAAGAAAAGAACAAAGTCTAAAAGTGGGGAACTAATAAAACCTCTTTGAAGACAGCGAACATGCGGTTCTGTTACATTATTTCTTTAAGAGTGGAGAACAACTGGGATGCAATAAACTTAGCTGTTTATTTAAACCTCCAACAAGCCCCCCCAAAAGTACTATAACGAGCATATAAAGCAACGAACTCTTTCTCCCTCATAATTTCAGTACGAAATTCATTTGACATTAAAATGACATAGGGGGAGATTCGAATAACCTGCAATGCTCCACAGCAGCAGAAGTCTAAATGCCTGATTTGTTATCATCGCCTTTGCAAGTTTATTTTTAAAACTTACAGATTTCACTCAAAGGTTCCTCTCTTCTCAAGGTTATTCCTAGCTTCCCAACATTAGAAAGTTACATTGCAGCATGAAATGTTTCCTATGTTACACTATTTCCACATGAGAAAAAATCCTGCTTGGGTGTACAGGGAAAAAGTAACTTCAGATAGATCAGAGATTGTATTTACAGGGAGCAGGCTAAATGCTTTAAGCAGGTCCACATGTCTTCAGGGTCTGGTCTCTCAGTGCTATGATGAGCTTTGATTCCAACAAATTGATCACATCTTTCCACCCTTCTACCAAAACACTTCACATCATTCCACCACATGTTTAAGGAAAGGGCTTACCTCAGGGTTGTGAGACGCTGTAACCATGATGCCAATGGTCGCTGTCACGGCTTTGGACCTGAGGATTGCCAGGAGGCCCATGCGGAACACGATGTGATCCAGCTGCTCGGCCTTGGTGCGGAATCCAGCGGTGCCATACTGCAGGGTCAGCCCGGCAGGCTTGGGGTGCAATGCCGAGTACTTTCTGAGGGCTTCAGAATCCATTTCTAGAGAAGGAAGCAACACAGATGGAAGTGAGAGAAGACAAGTCACTGGAACCAGGTGCACGTTCTGAAGCTTGCGGGGACCTTAGACCGCTCCCATCAATCCCTTGGAGGGATCGCAGCGGGGACCACAATCACAGCGAAGGAGACTCTACACTCCCTGCAGCGCACTGGATAAATAGAGCATGATCAGATATAGGCAGATCACGCACGGATGAGGCGAGGAGAGACACGATCCCCGGTCGACTGGATCCAGGGATCCTAACAAGTTCCCGCAGCGGGAGCTTCCCGTTTCTCACCGTCACATCAGCCGCCCAGTGCGTTCGGCCGCGGCTCCATGCACTGGTTTCCGAGCCCAAGAGCAGCGTGTCCTGCCTCCCCGAGCCCTTGCAGGGAAACCCCCAGCGGTGCCCCCGGGACGTTCCACCCGGGCGGCAGCCCCGTGCGGACCGGGAGACGGACACCAGGCCGGGCCGGGCCAGTCGGACACGCGCCCCCACGGGCGGCGCCAGCAGCCACCACCTGCACGGCTGATTCCCTCGGGACCCCCCGGCGATGGCGCCCGGACACGCCGGCTGGGACGGGCTGGGACGGGACGGGGTGGGTGGAATGGGAAGGGTGGGACGAGATCCCGCCGCCGCCGCCGCCGCCGCGCGCCCCGCACGGAGCCGGCGCGGCCACGCCCCCACGCGGCGGGACCGTCCAATGACTGGCGGTGGCACGTGGCAGCCGATGCCCCGCCCATCCCGCGGGAGCGTCCGGCGGAACGTCCGGGAATGGCGGCTGCGGGAGCGCGCCGCGCGTGTCCGGCACGGGCTGGGCTCGCTGGAGCTCCCCGTCTTGCACAGCTTCACTGACAGCACCCTCGGATCCAAATTCGCCCTCCCAGTGCGCTGCTTTTGGCTGGGGCGGAGTTAATTTTCTTCACAGTGGCTGGTACGGGGCTGTGATTCGGGTTTGTGCTGAACAGAGTGATGATAATGTGGAGATGTTTTTGTTATTGCTGAGCAGGGCTTACACAGAGCCAAGGCCTTTTCTGATTTTTGTGCTGCCACATTGAGGAGGGGGCTGGGGGTGCTTGGGAGGCTGGGAGGAGACACAGCCAGGACAGGTGACCCAAACTGACCAGAGGGACATTCCAGACCAAATGGGATCATGCTTAGCACATAAAGTGGGGGAAGAAAGAGGAATGTGGGTAACGTTTGGAGTGATGGTTTTTGTCTTCCCAAGTCACTGTAGGTGTGATGGGGCCCTGCTCTCCTGGAGATGGCTGAACACCCACCTGCCCATGGGAAGCAGTGAATTCATTCCTTGCTTTGCTTTGCTTGTGTGCGTGGCTTTTGCTTTCCTGTGGAACTGTCTTTATCTCAACCTGTGAGATTTCTGCCTTTTGTAAACTTCCCGATTCTCTCCCCGATCCCGCGGGCACGGGAGGCGGCTGTGTGGGGCTTGGCTGCCGGCTGGGGTTGAAACACGACACCCGAACAACACCGGGTTTATCTGCTGATAAATAACATAATATATCGCTGCCCACACGCATCAACACGGGGCTCCATTCCGTGCTCTTTTCCATCCCTGAGCCCGGCAGGGCCCGCAAGGCTCCGCCTGCCCAGCCCTGCCCGGTGTGGGGCTGTGAGGGCTCGGCTGCTGCGTGCTGTGTCTCCAGCCGTGTTTAACTAAATTCTGCCCTTAAAGACTCCTGCGGCTTCCTTGGGGTGCTAAACCTCACCGTGTGCTAAACCCCGGGGTTTGACTCCAGCCCTCTCGTTCCAGGCGTGCGTGGAGGGCAGTGCAATGGCTGTCACGGTAAAAGAATGCCTGGAGCTCCAGCTGCTGGAAGTGGAAATGCTCCTTTCGATGTTTCCCAAAAGAGGGGAGCTCAGTCTGGATGAGGATGCCGTGCCCAGCATGCAGCGCTACCTGAGGAACGCTGACGGAGCCCTGCCCCCGCAGCTGGAATATCGCATCGCTCTTGATGTAGGGGAGGCGAAGGTGAGAGCTGCCAAGGAGACCTGTTCATGGTTGTTGCTGTCTTTACTCTTTCTGCACACACTTGAAAACTCTGTCCCGAAAAAAGGGGGTAAAAAAGCCACCTTATTTTTGTTTGCTTTTTGAAGTGTCAAGAATAACAGAAAATCGTGGCTGCTGCTAACGTGGATCTGCGTGCCCAAATGGCAGAATGCAATTACGAGGAGTCTCACGAACACTGAAGCAAAACCAGCCTATGAACAGAGAAACCAAACTTGCAGTATAAGGAGTTAGAATAGTTCAACTGATTGAAGAAAGGGATTGAACTACTTGATGTAAATACTTGCACAGAGAACACAGGTCTGAGTGCACACTAATGCAGTGACTAGAAATTGAGAACAGACAAACTCAGCCTAAAAGCCATTTTCCTTGGAATGAAGGTAATTAAGCATTAGAACAATTTACTGGGTAATGAGGTGGCCTCATAATTTTTTGGAAACTTAAGATACAAGCTTAGGTATCTTTCTAAAATGCACCATTTCACCGACCTTCAGAGAGAAGTTTTATGAACCATGTAGGGAGGGCTTGTGTAGGAGTAGTGGGTTTTTTTCCATAGCAGATTGTCAAGGAACTTGGAAAGATAATTAGTCATTTCATGATTCACTTCTCTCTGCAGGACGAATCATATGATTGTACACTGTAGTGAGTACCCCCTAATGGTCTACAGGAGCCTGAAGCACTGAGGACGCACAAATCCTTTCCTGCTCTTGGACTAGAGGCAGGGTTCAGCTGCCAAAGAACTGTGGTACTCCATTTGAAGGCATTGTAGGAATAATCAAGATAAATTCAACAGCCCAATGTTCATAGGAGATCAGATAAAATAATCAGATTAGATAATCTAGAGGTCTCCCTGACCTGAAACATACATAAATCTTTTTATCCCCTATAATCCTGATTCCTCTTTTCGGTGTATACTTGCTTAAAATAATGGTAATGCACCAAATCATAGAATGGTTTGGGTCGGGAGCAACCTTAAAGATCATCTACTTCCAACACCTTTGCCATGTGTCTCTCTATACAGTAGGTACAATCACAAACACTGTTTCATGTAACTCTTGGCCTTCTTTTCCAGCAGCTGGGCTGAGTTCATTAATCACATGCATTTGGTAAGGGATAAGATTCTCAAAAGCCCTTGACTCCAGCAGTTCATCGCTGTAGCAACACTGAGCTAGAAACATCCCTCGAGGGTAACTGTGTACCTTCTCCCAAGCCACAGCATTAGTTCTGTGAACACCACAAAAGCAGCCTGGATGACATGGGAAGTGTTGTGAAAGTGACAGCATGATGCAACAGAAGAAAAGGAACAGACAAAAGAATGGGTTATTGGGACAAAAGGGAAGTAGAAATAATTCCAGTTATTAGGATGCTGCAATCTTAATTACATCTCCTCATAATCTGCCTCTGACAGGGAAGAAGAATCTAGCGTGTCTTCAGTTGCTGAAGAATTAATTTTCTCTGTGTCTTCTGTTTTTAAGGTAAAGGTGGAATTGCAGGTTCTCCTTCCTCATATGTATCCTCAGGTAGCTCCTCAGCTCTTTGCCAGATCAGATGCTCTGCACAGACAGCAACAGCTGCAGCTCAATACTCGTCTGGCATCTCACATCAGCTCTCTGGATTCAGGAGATCTGTGTGTATGTGAGGCTGTGCAGTGGGTGAAGGACAACAGCCTGCCTTTCTTGGACAACAGTAACACCTCGTCTGAGTGTGCTTCCAAAGAAGTCAGGGTTAAGGAAATGCTGCATCGCATGTGGATCTACAGCCATCACATATACAGGCAGGAACTGAGGAAAAAGATTTTTGACTGTGCAAAGAAGTTAAATCTGACTGGCTTCTGCCTAACTGGGAAACCTGGTGTCATCTGTGTAGAGGGACTCCGAGAAAACTGTGAAGAGTTCTGGCGTGATATTAGATATCCCAACTGGAAGCATATTTCATGCAAGCATGTGGAGAATATGGAAACGGAGGGAAGCATTGATAATCTTCGTCTCTTTCATGGTTTTGAAGACCTGCAGTTTCAGGCACATGGTGATTATGGCCTGAGGAATGACTATCACATGGATCTTGGCCAGTTTCTAGAATTCCTGAAACAGCATCAAAGTGGACACATTTTTCAGATTTTATTTGGTGTTGAAGGCAAACTTCCAGACAATTGAGAGAAACTGTATAAAGAGTTCTATTTTTGGAGAGCGAGAGATGTTGCTAACACTGAAATATTGTGCCTTACAGCTACTGTGAAAAGGAAAACTTTAACTACTTGAACCATTCATCTCAGATGTTTATCTCAGCTTCTGTGCTGAATCGCCACATATTTCTGAGATGTGTTCACTGATTTTCTAAGACTCTAAAACTGGCATTTGTCCTTATGAGCCATGCCTCAAAGCACTTGCAAAGTGATAAACATTCCACAGTGTGTTAGGAATTATACACTTCTGTCTCCTCATCTGTACTGTGCTGTGTGAATTTCTTCCCAACATCTCATCTAAACCTACTCTCTTTTCAGTTTAAAACATTCCCCTCTTGTCCTGTCACTACATGCACTTGTAAAACAGTCCCTTTCCAGCCTTCTTGTATGCTCCCTTCAGGTACTGGAAAGTGCTATAAGGTCTTCCCAAAGCCTTCTCTTCTCCAGGCTGAACAATCTCAATTCTCTCAGCCAGTTGTCACAGGAGAGATGCTCCAGCCCTCTGATCATTTTTGTGGCCCTCCTCTGGATTTGCTCCAGCAGGTCCATGTCCCTGTTATGTTCGTGTCCCAGAGCTGGATGCAGTGGCCTGTTTGAGGTCTCACAAGAGTGGAGTAGAGGGTGAGAATCACCTCCCTCAGCCTGCTGGTCGTGCTGCTTTTGATGCAGCCTAGGATACAGCTGGCTTTCTTGGCTTCAAGTGCTCATTGGTGGCTCATGTTGAGCTTCTTGTCTACCAATACTCCCAAGTCCTTCTCAGGGCTGCTTTCAATCCATTCTCCACCCAGTCTGTGTTTGTGCTTGGGATTGCCCTGACCCAGGTGCAGGACCTTGCACTTGGCCTTGAACACCATGAGGTTCACTCAGACCCACCTCTCCAGTCCTTCTGGATAACATCCCTTCCCTCCAGTGTGTTGACTGCTCCATGTAGCTTGGTGCCATCAGCAAACTTGCTGAGGGTGCAGTCGGTCCCACTGTCCGTGTCACTGACAAAAGATGTTAACACCAACCCCTGAGGGATGTCACTCTCATTGGTCTCCACTTGGACATCGAGCCATTGCCTGCAACTCCTTGTGAGCATCCTTACCCACCAAGTGGTTCATCCATCAAATCCTTGTCTCTTCCATTTAGAGACAAGGATGTCATGCGGCAAAGTGTCTGTCTGGTTATGTTAATAACAATTTTCCATCTGCTCAACTCATGGCATTTTATGTTTACACTGTTAGGCCAAACACCTTGGAAATGAAAATGGGTCAGATGAGACAAAGTTTAGTTTTCGCCCCTACATTACATAAGGAAATACATGTAAAACACAGAAAATAGGAAAAAGCCCCTATACATATATATTTAATATTACATAAAAATACAAATAACTTGAAGAATCCTTTCTATGTCAAATTAGTACTGAATTTTCCAGCAGCTTGCAAGGGGCGATGCTATTAATGATTCATTAGGCAGCGTTTTCCTGCAGGGAAGCGTGCTGAGTGCGGATGTAGACAGCGAGTGTTCCAGTTTCTAATGCATCATCATGTTTAAAGGTCATCAATATAACTCCTAGTTGAAGAACGCTACTGGAAAGTCCCCAGAAGCTGTGCCTTGAAGGACCACCAGCCCACCACCTCCCACTTTGTGCCTGAGTGCCTTAATGTGAAAATGGGTACCAAGCAATAAAAGCAGACTTACTGCTGAGCTGCAGACGTCTGGCTGATCGACTCCAACACCCCGGCACTCAACAGCAGCTGTTTAAAGACTGTGTTTCAGCACACTCAGCTGATGACAACACAAATAACAGATATTATTTTATTTCGAATGAAACACAAGAAAGTGTTTTAATACCCTTCTCACAGTAGCAATACATTGAAATGCAGAGTATTTCTGGTTGCTCAGAATATGATTAATGTATTTTCCTTCACTGTGGTAAGTGTACTGTTTGTGTGATCATAACTTCTGCCAAAAGCACAGTGAGGCAAAAAATGTTTACACATTCCCATTAGGCAGTGAAGGAGAAAGTGCCTCTCCTTCTGAATTTGGGACCTGTAATCTGCAGCTGTGACAGAGCGGAGGGGCTAGACAAATAAAATTAATATTTGGTTTTCTAGAGATAATCTCTCTAGTAAAGATTAGAAAGAAATAGTTGAAAAAATGTTCAAGTATACTCGGTTTCCAGAACCATTCAGAAAACATATTACATTTTTCTTGGAGTGGTAATTGTTTAATAACTAATAATTCCTCGAAGTCTATTCCTGGCATTTTCATACTCCCTTTTTGTCAGTAACATGGAGTTCAAGCAATTAGGCCAAACATTTGCAATGGATCAAAGCAGTGGTTATCTTGGTGGGGGAATGAAATCCTTGATCTTATACAGGACATTACCTTAGCTAATGTTAAATGTTAGTAATGTTAAATGTTATTGTTAGTAATGTTAAAATGTTCTAATTAGATGTGAACAAAAGGTTCTGCAGGTTTGGTTCTTTTAGAAAAATTTCATTTCATTATTCCACACAAGAGTGACCAGTAAGGATTTTCTTTTGAATAAAATATTCTAACCTTATGGTTGTGTAAAGCTTGGGGATTTTTAAATAATAGCTTCACAAATTATGCAAATTACACTGTGACCTGTAATGGATAAAACATCACGTGCATTTATTAAGTGTCCATTTATCTCCTTAAGTTCCCATTGATGTTTGTGACAAAACTCTTGACTCAAGATACAACCACTTATTTCAAAAAGATCTGTCAAACTGTAGTGTAGGATATTCTCAATTAAAGTAACAATCAAAATAACCAAACAATGCAAATATATTTCTCAGATTAATTTTTATTTTCTGATGTATAATTCACAATTTCTCGATCTGAGTTTCTAACCAAATACTATGATTTAGAAAAAGTTTTCTGCATCTTAAAAAATTAGCTATTCTTAGGCTTCCTAAGCAGAAACAACCTTAATATTTTAACGCTTTTTAACTGCAGCTGATTTGTTCATTCTTCATTAAATATTTACAGTTTCACTTTCATGGCCTCTTCAGGCCAGGTGTAGGAGTCAGCCACAAAGCTGTTGTAATCAGTACTGTACACCTGAGAGCGGATGAAGGCTTCAAGGTCCTTGGGCTGAGGATAGGTGGAGGCGGTGTTATTCCTGTAGGCTTCTTCTGCGATCTGGAAAGATGCATTAAAATCCTAATTAGTGCTGATAAACTATCTGAATACACTTACCAGGGTTTAAAAAAGGAGGACTTAGTTCAAAATCAAGGTGAGACTTCACCCTCTCTGGTGCTGGCACTCCCCTGTGTTCACACTGGATCCAGGTTGGTACCCCATGAATAAGACTAGAACAGGATGATGTTTGTGTTTAAGTGGGTCTGACTCAGGCTGCTTTTGAACAGGATTACATGTTCAGAGTGTTACAAATACACTGCTCCTCCTTGCACAGTAGTATCTTAGCTTTTACTGGGCAGGGGTGGATAAAATCTTCCACAAGCCCCAAGCACTGAAATACAAGTTCTGCTTTTCTTTCATCACTTTATCCTGGTTTACCACCTTCCCAAGGCACTGTAAAAAAAGCATGGTTTGTTCAAAGCTTCCATGCTCCTTGCATAAATAGAGAAGTTTATTATTTGCCATAGCTTGATAATATACTTCAAAAAAAGTAAACTCATGGGAAAAAAATAATCCTATACAGTGCACAGGATGGCGGAGGGAAATACAAATATTTGCTTGCTCTTTCCTCACCCAGACCATGCCTAAGTGAATCAATTATGTATCACAAATACAGGTGCAACAAAAATTAAGTTTAGAAGGGGTTGGAGCTCTCTCAACACATCAAAGTAGCCTCTCACATCTGAAGATCACGTGCTTGAGAAGCAAATATCTTCAGACTGGACATTCATCTATGAAACAAAGGAAGTCTGGCAGACAGGTTTTATGCAGCACTGTGAAAAGATCTGCTTGAAACTGTATCTGGCAAACATTCTAATGTTCCTCCTTTGAATAAAAGGGAGACGTTCTTCTTCCTGCTTTCTTTAGCTCTCTTTAAAACAAATGTTTTCGTTTGGTGAGAAGCTGAGACCCAAAGTCACCTTATTAAAGCTTCTTTTCTAGGATTAATCTGAATCCCTACTCAATTTGATTGAGAAGCACTTTGGGTGTTTATGTAAAGATATCTTCAGGTCTGTGCACATAATTATCGTGGTTGAATAAGGTCTGAATTCATACCCAGTGCTTGGTATTCCAAAATATTTTGATAGTGTTCCTCTCCTGGAAAAGGCAGAAGCCATTGCTAAACCTCTTGGGTTGTATGAGCCAGAGTAAGTATTTGCAGGAATAAAGTTTCAACAGAGAACAGGCAGAAAGAATCACTTGGTAACACTTTCCTTCTTTTGTATTTTATATAACACGCACAAATAGAGGAGGAATTTCTATCACTGTGTTTCTGCCAAACACAGAAACGTTTTGATTTTGCCTCAGGAATTTAACATTTTGAACAGAGTAACATACAGATACAGAACAGAGTTACTACTTGCCTAAGAAGACATGAACTTTGAGAAGGATTTTTTTTTTTTAAATATACAGAATGAGTGAAGCTATGGAAACGGTTTCAAGCATGAGGGCTACTTGTTATTCTTTCAAAAGAATATGAAGTGGAATTAACTCACAGTAGGGTGATGAAGAGAGAAAACAATAATTTTCGATAAAAAGGTCACAGAAGACAAGCAAAAAGTTGAAACTGATAACCATGAAGGACCTAAAGCCCTTCAGCTGTGCAGCTGGTGTGACTGTGGTGGACAGCAGAGTCTGTGCTCTACAGACATACACACTTGCTATAGTTCCACAGTTCTCCTTGTAGTTGGATTACCTTTACATTTATGAATTTTAATTTAATTTTGAAACTGCTATGTGTCCAGTATCGATTGACATAAACCAACTTGTGTGAAGGTGTGTTAGGCGATAAAATCAAACTACGTAGAGCAGGTGGGAAGACAAAAAGCCACAAAGATCTGAAATGACTTACCCTCACAGCAATTTTCAGTGACACGTCCTGAATGGTGACTAACGGAGGGTAGAGACGACCTTCCTGTAAATTCTCATCTGTAACTTGCTGAGCTATAACCTGAAATAACACAAACATGTTTAACTTGACATGCAGATGCAGCTGTAGCTTGATTAGACAGTGGTATTGTCTTTAGCAAAGAAATGTTTCCGCTCTGGCAAATCACACAGATACTGCTTAATCCACCTAGACAGTGTTTTTTAGAACCACCCTTGGCATTAGGGGAAGCTACACAAGAATTAGAAATTTAGGAAGTTACGCCTTTTTCTCACTCAAACAATAAAAGTTACTTAAGTCTTGAGTAAGTCCATGACACACTAAACTAACAAATAGTTCATTGTGAGATATAAATTCCAGCCAATAATTGCAGCTGGGTCAAAGACTTCTAGGATATTAAGAAGCACCTGTCATTCTGACAGTTGTCACATTAACCTGTGCAGGGAACAGAACTGAAACCCTTTAGTGTAAAATGCTCTGAATGAAATTACTGGCAGCTGATATTTCTGCTACCATTATCTACAATTTGTTTGTCTTTTGGGGACTTGAAATAGCTTTTCAGGGTGATCCAAATGTGGATAGAAGGAAAACTCTGCTCTAGATAACATCTGGTGGAGCCATTTATGACCCACCAAGAGGTTCTTAAAACACCAGGAAAGTCCAGGAAACACTGAGACTTGCAACTGAAAACAAAGCCCAAAGAGAAAGCAAGAAGCGCACTTTTGAGGGAATTTTCTAGGAAAATACTTGAAACAAAGCACAAACAAAACTTCCTAAAGTTCTTCTTGCATGTGGGTAATAGGACCTTGTACATATGCTTCTAAACAGCTAGGACTGCATCAAAACAGGTGTCTGGATGTCATTAATGCACCCCTTCCAGCAGAAGTAGGTAAATAGTTTGAACTAAAGTAGCTCCAGGTACAAAGAGAACTCAGTGTTCTCTTGTGCAATCTAACCAGAATGTTGGTAGCTGTCCTAAGTTTTTCCATTTGGAGTGAAAATGCTGATGAGCAATAGATGATTACACTCTTAAGTATAACAAGTGAAAGAAAATTATTTGTTTACATTTAAAACTGACCTTGAGAAATACAGCAGAGAAAAACCCTCTAGGGGGAGCTAAGAGAATGCAAAATCAAGTTACTGCTCTCCATAACAGCAACCAGGTTATTTTAAAATGCTACACCGCCCTTTGATGTGCATTTGAATATAAGGAGGCACTTATAGCATGAGGTCCCTGATGTTAACAGCTTAAGAGGGCTCTGCAGGAAAGATGAAAGCTAAAGAAATCAACAGCAAGTTACTCTTACTGTAATGCATCACTGAAAATAAAAGGTTCAGGAGTGAAGTACTTCTGTTTTGTGATTCTGTTTTTTATAGAAGGTAAGCCACAAAATATTTGGGCAGTGCTCAAAGAGGGAGAGGGAGCAAGATCAACTGTATAGATGCCATGCTGTTCCTTCAGACATGCTCCTGTAACAGCACTGAAAACTATGCAAAAACACAAACCCAAGCATTTTCAAAGAGAATAATGACACCCTCTTCATGTGGTCTTTGAAAAACAGCCCTGGAGAACATCACATCAGTGGCAGGGAAAAAATGATGAATCAACATTTGGGATAACTGAGAAAGTAAGACAGAAAACATAACTATGCCAACGTATAAATCCAGAATGTAACACCACTTTGTTATTCTCTATACCCCTTCACGATTCTACTCCATTCTTGTTTGCAGTATGTGGAGAAAAACCACACCCTGCTCAAAGATGATCAAAAAATTATTTTTTGATCAAGGAGACAAAAAATAATAAAATAGACTTGGGAGAAGAAGAGAAGACTAAAAGGAAAAGCAAAAGACAACTGAAGATGAACATTTCTTATGGCATCATAGGGAAACCAAATCATCAAACAGCAGAAAATCACAAGAGTTTCTTTCTCCACAGGACTCATCATTAAATTGTGATAATAATTGCCAAAAGATGTTCAAATGTATAAACATGTTTAAAAAGCCACTAGGCTCATTTATGAAGGAGAAATCCATACAGGGATAAAACATCCAGCACAGGAAGGCCATACAGTAAAGGCTGTCAGAATCTGAGAAGCCATTTCAGCAGAAGGATCACTGTATTTCTCCCTTATTTATTCTCTTTTCCTCAGCTTCTGTCAGTGATTGCTTTCACAAGAAGATACCAAGCTGTCTGGACCTTAGGTCCAACCCAGTATGGCTATTTTCATGTTTTAAATTTTAATTAGTTCAAATTTTTAATAGAAAAATTAGCTAAGCATTGTTGCAGAACTGAAATGCAAGGCAACCAAGACAAGACAAATAGCATAAAGCAAGTGGGGGCAACTTGGTTTTTGGAGGACATATTCTCCATAATGAAAAGATTTTGTAGGATTATTTCTGAACTAAACTGCAGGTCACACATGCAAGAATATTTCATTAGTTCATCATTCTCTGCTTCTTTTGTTCTGTTTTTTAGGATTTAAAGAATAGGCAACATCCCTTGTCATGACAGAACAACTGCCTGCAGTTAAGAGGTAATACAGCTTACAGCACCTTAGATTCATCATCCAAAATCACAGTTACATTCTATTTTACTTGGCAGGAAGAAAAGAACACTGAAAGTAGAATCTGTTGTAGTTACAGTAACTACTTATTTGTGACTTTTATCAGATGTAATTGGAGGGGTGGCAAAGCAAGAAGTAGGAGGTGAAAGCATGTGGCTTGGGCTGCTTACTTTTTATAATTTCTTTTTTTCAGGTAAGCCACCTCTACAATCTAAGAAGGTCCCTCTACCCAACACATGCGCATGCGTGGGGTTTGTGCTTTAAATTTTGCAGCATCTTGAGTGCTTCCATTTCAAATGAAAAATACTAAGCACTATTCTAAACCCCCATGAAACTATTCTGATTTTATCCTTCCATTTAAAAAGCCAAGAAAATAAAACAAAAAGAGAACTTTTGCTTTTGCTTTGTAGTGTAATTATTCAGCTAAGGGCCTACACAGCCCTGCCAGCCTTCACACCCCTGACACCTCTTCTGGCAAAGACTCCTCTGGCATCCATCAGCTGTTGCTGTGCTCAGCCCACTCAAGCCCCACGGCCTCTCACATGTAAGAAGACCAGATGTGAAAGCCCTGAGCTCAAGCAGTAAAGGGGAGCTGCTACCCAGGGATCCTGCCACCAACAGAACTTTCTATGCAAGACAAAACCCACATTTTCATTTACCAAACTTTTCCAGGGATTTTACTAGGGGAAGGCAACTGTACAGCAAAACCTTTACCAAAGACTCGGGAGAGAACCTCTACCCCAAGTGGGAATTTAAAAGCTTCCTCACAATTTCTGATACTATTTTACTTCCCTGACTATTAGATGTCTTTGTTCAGAACTGATTTCTTTCTGACTTTGTAGACTGTCACATGAAACAGTTCAATTCACACATGTGCCACCTTTTGTCATCAGCTCTCACTATATAGGAACCACTTCACACAAACCAAAATGAAGCAACTTCTACAATGAAGTAAGACAACTCTAACACAGCAGTTTAGACCAGGAAGTGAGGATCACCATATCCAACTGAAATTACAGGGGAGGATTTAAAGGGAAGATATAATTATCCAAAAGCTTAGGAGATGGATCATTGCCCTTTTAAGATGGTTAAAGCCAGTGGAGACAGGCTGGGCTTCTTACTAATTTTAAAGACGGAAATTGTGAATGTCTTTCTTACAGAGGGCAGGCTGTTAGCAAACCTCTTTTAAGATGCCATAGCATGCACCTAAAAAACCCTGTGAAAGTCCAACAAGGACTTTTAAAAATGACTTGTTCAAATACAATTTATAAAGAACAATATACCTTGCAAATAAAGGCCTTACACAGAAAGCAGTATTTTTCCAGTTTTAAAGTTTAGCTCTTCCTGTTTAATTGCTCATTAATACTAAGTCACTAAATTAAGGAATTTAAATCATTTTGAATACAGTACCTCAGCAGTTGTGAGGAATACATCCTCGTCAATATGTCTCAGTCCACATGAAATAACGCCAAGGGCAACTCCTGGGAACACATAGGAATTGTTACCCTGTCCAGGATAGAGAGTTTGTCCACTTGGAAGAGTGACAGGATCAAACGGACTTCCACTGGCAAAAATGCCACGTCCCTAAGAATAAAAAGAAAGCAAGTTAATTGAGAGATTGCTGTTGAAATATTTCACACATCCTTTTAAATATCCACCACTGTGGAAGCTGGTTTGCATCCGTTTAGCATCTCTTCTGAGAGGGTGTTAGAGCTATTTGCCTGAAAACGTCTCAAGAACATCAGCATGCTGATCCTGGAGATCACTGGTGATTCTCTGTGGCTCTCTAACCCTATCTGTACAATTTAGAAGGAGAGAAACTGAAGCCAGCAGTCATTATTCCCTTTGTGCATCCATGCCAGAAAAGGTACATGGGAAGCAGGTATGCATCCAGAGCTGTAAAACTCAAAGTGGGCAATACTGCTATGGCAGCAACAGGTGATGCTACTGGACTTCTTTCCCAGTAGTGTCCCAATAGACACTAAGGCAACTAAATGTTGCCCTTTTGGATGGGAAGATTTCTGAGGAGCTGTGGGCAGGCAGAACTCTCTTTTCTTCCCAATCCCCCACTTCAGGCCCTTGAGCCCTTTCCACAGCTCAACAGAATGACAGAGGCGCAAGCTCTGTCCCAGGAACATCATCTCATAGAGCAACAGCACAAATCAGTGTGGAACCTCCTCTGCCAGGACCTTGGGGGTCCCCTCTTTGTAACACACTGAGTAGGGTTAGGGCACCAACTCAGGCACCTGCCAGTACTGATAAACCAGTAGAATGCTTCCCAGCATTTTTGGGTAATGCCAGGTAGGATTGAGGCTGGCAGGGCCCAGGCATCATGCCCGGTTGGTGCAGGCAGGCAGGCAGTAAGAAGAGCCAGTCTGTTTGGGGGAATTAGGAGAATTTAGCTATATGGGTACAAGTTACACCATAACACTGTCCTGAGGACAAGAGAGCTGGTTCTGACTCAGTTTAGGTTGTAGTGGGAGTGACACTGCACGGGCTCTGCATCCATGGCCCAAAGGCCTTTGGCTCCTGCCTCTCTGGGGAGGGAGCACCCTTGAATTTAAGCAGTGAATTCAGGTAGGGAAGAAAAGCCAGCCTTTATTTATGCTAGCACTGCTAAAGTGATAAATATCACTGTTAAATACTTCAGAGGCACTTTGTATCAGAAATATCTATGCCAGTTTCAGAGAACTGGAAATGTGCCTTTTTAAATAGGCCACTGTTGCTATTCAGCTCTTCAGAAGAATATTCTGTTTGGTTTGGTGTCATGTACTATAATCCTGGCCTGCTTATTATATGTTTTGGTGACAGATCAAATACTTCAGAGTGTCTTCTGCTCTGTTTACCACATGTGGTTATCCACTACAACCAAACCTTCATGTAGGCTGCTTCCCTGGCTCCTGCACTGTGCTGTAATTGCATCTGTGCTGTGGGGAATGGACATGCTAAATTTGTCTTTTAAACACTGAGAAACTGTCATTCAAAATGCCCTGTATTTGACAAGAAATCCAAATACATCCACTATAAAACACATACAGTCAGGTACTCCTACACTGTAAATTTGAGGCTGAATTACAGGATAATGTATTTACCAGTACTTCTATAATAAATAAGCAAGCACAGTTCTCTTAATTTTCACCTGTTTATAAAATAGAAAACTTTGTAAGAAGAGTCAGTTACCCAGTTCTTAATACAAAGTGATTTTAAACATTCTGTTTCATGTATTGAAATGTTTTCTTAGCCTAAAGAATATTTATGAAATCTCAAATTAAAAGCATGCCACTGTGTGTATATATTACACAAAATGGTACAGTTCAAAAACAGACAATGCTTTAATGATTGATGGTGACTGATGCTTTGGTTATAATAAATATTATGAGTGTTGCCTGACACCAATAAAAGCTATGAAATGTTTTTATGAGAGTGCAAGCATGTAGCGACTTCAGTGAAATTGTCTTGATAAAATCTGAAAAATCTGTTACTTAATTTATCTCATTTTATCTACGCACAGAGACATGATTAGTACTTGCTACTCCACCCTCTGTCTTCCTCCCATTTTAAATTTAATTTCAGATTTACTTTTCATGACTTAAACTGGAAAGACATTAATCTTTGGTTACCTCTGTGTATTTGTAGCACTGCTCAGCAGTGCATTCTGCTTTGCTGGTAGGATTGCTGAGAGCAAAAATTATAGGACGTTTATTTAGAGCAGCCATATCCTGAAGAATCTGTGTAGTAAAAGCACCACCAATTGCAGCAACTCCTAAATAACAAAAACACACACACAACAAGTAAACAAATGAAATTAGCTCAAGGTAAGACATGCATGTCACTTGTAAAAGAACAGAGCTACTTTTACTGTCTCTCTCCTTCTTTGAAATGGAGCTCAACCTTTTTCCTAATGTGGTTAAAATAATCTTTTGTACAAAAGATTTTGCAACAGTAAAACTTCAGTTTTATCCCTATCATAAGGCAGAACCTATTTTCCCCTGTACGATCTGGTGAATTTCTCCTTTCCCTTTTCTCAAACCCTTTGTGTAAAGTAGAAATGTATCACCTAACCTGCAGCTAAGTCCAGTATGGACTAGATAGATACAGCTCTGGGTCCTAACGTTTTATGAAACAGACTGAATAGTTTCTCCCAAATCCAATGTGCCAGATATCAATTTTTTCTGATATGATGAGTAAAATACCTGCCTTCTACATCTGAGCTGAGCTGACAAATGATCCCAGTTTTGAGTCTCAGCCTTCCCTGACAGCAACAATTTTTTTTTAATACATCTTTTCTCACTGCACCAGACATGCTTTTCTATTCTCCATACTCTCCACACTTATAAATGCTTTTCATAGGAACTGAATGCCACTCTTGCAGCATGAAATCATCTAACAGGCTGCACTCTGCCGCACTGTAGACTTGTAGCCAGTACTTAGATTTTGGACCTCAGACAATTCACAACCAAAGGGGAATGGGGGTGATGATGTTTTTGAGATGCCAAGTACACCTGTATTTCTGACTAATCTACGAGAGTTGGGAATTCAAGGATATCCACACCTTCAGTGAAAATAAACAGATAAACAGATCTTGGAGTAAAACTAAAGATCTCTATTTTACCAGAGGCCCCTCTCACCTGGCTTGGAGAGAGGGTAACCTCCTTCTTCCTTAGAGACCCCAATGTCTGACACCCCATTCTGCTTTCCACACAGCATCTGAGTTTCAAAAGCAGGAAAAAGAGCTGTTTTTCCCTCTCTTGGGGGACTGGAAATGGATTAAAACCCAGGCTGGGAGACGAGAGCCTGGAACTTGGGCCTTTCTCAGGTCAGTACTGTAATGTCTTGTCCCTGATGCTCAAATGAGCATCCTGACAGTGCCCAGTCTAAGAGGACAGCTTGGTATCTGCCTGAGGAGAGCACAAGGCCCTTGGAGGGAGGTGAAAGGGGCCCTCACTGCCCAGAGGTGGCTCAAAGGTTGTGCTTCAGGACTAACATTTCTTTAAGGCACCTCAGAGTATTTTCTGACTGATTCCACGTGGAGCATGGTATATCTGTCGCACACTACTATTTTTTGCAACTCTAAGCTCTCTGTACTTCACCTTCTATGAATGGACAAGGATGCTTAGATGCAAAAGATCTGACAGACCAGCTGAGCCAGTCTATGTTTGATGAACAGTTGTATAAGAGCCTGTTATACACCATAGGTTCTGGTTAGATCTTCACTTGCCAAGTGTTTAATGTCTTCTAAAACTGCTTCTGGACAGCCAACAGTAAGAATGACAACTATCTTCAGATTTAAAGTTAAAACAAAATGCTCATTGGCTATTTTTTTTTTTTAATTGCAGTTTCTTAGACTGGCTCAAGCTAAATTGAGGCTTTTCCTTAAGCCATTGCAGGCAATGAAATGTGTGTGAGGATTTGCTCTGACAGAGCTACGTAAAACAATGGGAGAAGGACTGTCAACCTATTTTCCCATGACTCCTGCTACTCCAAGGAACATACTAGGAATGTCTAGTCACTCAAACCAAAAATCCCCAATATTAGTTTCTATTGCTGTTTCTGATGGAAGAACATTATACAGAACTGAGAACTGAGGAATGAGAAATGAAAGTGACCTCGAGGGAGTCACATAGGTTTATATATAAAATGATACACAGTAAACACCCATATTTCATCATAGCAAATCTTCCCTAAGCATCCACACACCTTCATCTGGATAAAAATACTCATTCATTCTATTCTTCCGTCCCTCTATCTTTTTCACCCTTGTAGTCTATTACATAAAATCTCTAGACCACTCTTGCAGTCGTATCTTCATGTAGCACAAGAAAAGAAACACTTCATTTACCTCACTGATGATCATTGGCAAAAGAAGATTTTACTGAACAAGGACCATGTGGTCAAAATGTAGCTGTTAAAATGTAGGATAATTTTCACTGTGGCATTTCAGTTTTTCTAGCACCTGATGAATGACTTTACTAGCCAGACACATCAATCTTGAAGTCTTACTTATAAAAAAAAAGCCCAAGCATACTTGCAGGTCATTCCTGAAACTGTCACTAAAATGCAATAACCAAGCTACAGAGAGCTGAGCAATTCGTTACTGAGATCACAATCCTTCCGCTTTTACAAGAGAAAAAGTCTTCGTAAGAGCTGCATTTTGGTCTGCATAAAGGACTGCTGGCTAAGGACCTAAATGTGAGCAAAAAGAAGACTCAGATACAGCACCCTCATATCTGCACAGCTTTACGTAAGCTTAGCTCAGTTTCCTCACTCTAAGTCTGAGGTTATTTGTATTACACCCTCCATATTAAATCAGAAGTAATTTAGGAAGGTGGTAAGGTCCTCCATCAGATGTTTAAACCCAATTGAATTCTTTCCCCTATAAAATGGATGGCTCAGAATGAAAGCAATGTTACATGCTTGGATAGGTACTATTTGTTCAGTTGCTTAATAGAGTCCATTATGCACCCAGTGTTTTCTGAAAACACACAAAGGTAAACTCTGTTCAGACGAACTTGATCTTGTCTTCAGACAAAGCCACATCCCCAGTTTTTTTCAACAAAGAAGAAGGTCACTGCTTTAAAGTCAAAGAAATTACCTATTAGCACGGACGGTTTTATATCTTTAACAATATCTTCTAGATTTTTCATTTCACCATGTTCGTGGGCAAAACGCTGTTTCTCAGGTGTTAATGAGGCACGCCCCTGAGTAAGGAACAACAAGAAAAATATATTTAAGTTTAATGGAACCCAATATCCCGGGATAATCAGTTTACAAAGTATCTGATTTAACACATCCTATTTTCATTTCTACTTTTGCATCTATCATATCAGACAAAGGTACACTGTGTATAGCTAACATGCTTAGGATAATTTAGGACTAATCTATTTTTCTAAGCAGTAGATAAATTCAGTAATTTTACTTTAAATCGAAAATAGCTGTAGAACACCACAGTATTAACATCTATTTGAGCAATTATATGAGATTCGTAACTTAGGAAAGTAAAAATAGTTTCTCCTAGCTTTTTCAGCTTTTCTCTTGTCTAAAAGTATGGAGACTATATGGTGTGAGTATTTAGACTATAGGGGAGCCTACATTTTTCTTCACATTTTTCATACTTAAGTCATTCATTATTAAGGATGGAATAAAAATAATTCTAACCAGATGTCTGGTGCACTGTTTTTGCATTAACAAAATTGCCTCTGCTATGAAAAAACTTCTTCCCTCATCTCTACTGGCAATTTCCATCCACTGATACCCAGCAAGGTTTCCAAATGGAATATGATGGATGCAAGAGAAAGGGATATAGAGTATCACTGACATTGACTTGGGCTGCATAGGGATTTGAGCTCAGTGTAAGTAACATGGAGTGCAGGGTGAGAACGGGCCAGAATTTGTGAAAATTCTGTTAGATGTCTGAACATGCAGAGCTCTGTCTGTACAAAGACATCTGAAAATTTCTGCAGAAAAGTTTAAAATGTGCACACCTCCACTCCTTGTTTTACTCTCCTGCCTGCAGAAAACATCACTGCAAAGGCACTTTTCAAACACAAGTCTAGAAGATGGTTCCAGCCACTCAAACATCTTAAAATTTCATACAGAAAGAAGCAGATTAAACAGATACATGGGGAAGTACATGAGGAACATTGAGTGCTAAATGTAATTTTGACCAAAGAGCCGGAACAGATACGTACTGTCTCCCCAGCCACACCTTTTACAACTGATAAGATGAAAGTTTCCTTAATCCTAGCAAGTTTATTAAGATTACACTGAAGTATTGGAATAGAATTCATTCTATGATTCCACCAAAGTCTACGAATTTGAAAATTTTGGCTCAACTTAGGCCTGCATACACCATCAGTCATAAGCCGCGAACTGTTTAACAAAACTGAGAAAGCTGATGCTTCATTTCAGACCCCAGTTCTGCAGTGTGACAGCATGTGGCTGTGCCAGTCCCATCACCAAAGCTTCTCTGCTGGTCCTGGGACAGCCACCACAAGAGCTGGTGGTCAGAAAAAGAGGCTGTTTCTCATTTCCAGCTGCAAGGAAAGCGCTTCCATCCCAAGGGTGCCGCGGGAAGCTGCGGGAGGCTGTTATGTGGTGGGGGCTGACTGAGCTGCTCTGCCCCACAGCATGCCAGCTTCTTTTGGCTCACCCATGATTACAGGGCATTTCCAGAGATCTCTCTTTTCTACACATTTTTATGTCTGGATGGGCTTATGCAGGTCTTAAGTGTTCTCCTAGAGCGATTAGCACAGAAATACTGAGATATGGGTACTTGGTTTCCTTTGTGGATAAAATGTGAAATTGTCAGCCCTGAGGGAATGCTGCAGTATTAATAATTTTTGGCATATCCATGCCTGAATCATTCCACCATCACATGCAGTCTGCCATTTCCCAGCATCCCAGCAGATGTCCCCACAGTCTGCACACACACTTTAGACTCATCTCATTTTAAAGCAGGAATTTTCCTTAACATTTTCAAGGGAAAAATATGAAGCTTTCTTTTTAGTCAGCAAAGAAAAAGAAACCCCAACATTTATGACTTCCAGACCAAAAGCTTGTTGCTAGGATTAACTCAAAATACTATAATAAAAGCCACTTCTCATTCTAATCTGCTGGTTGGTTGGAATTGAAATGCTTGGTAGAGCCTCAATTAGAGGCAGGTTTGCTGGGGAGCCAGGAGTGGGTGCCCTGAGCCACCATCCAGTCCCGGGCTGCTTCTTTAGATGGTTCCTTAATGGCTCATCATGCTGCTGCTGAGGAGACCAGTTTTCCATGTCACCTTAAAACCTAACCTCTAGGAGACTGCCTTGGGCTACCAAGGAAAAAGAAATCACCTCCAAGGGCAGTGACCAGCTCACTCTTCAGGCTCTGGCAGGCTGGTTGTTCTGAGCCCCTCCAGGATCTGCAGATCTGGATAGATTGCTCAGGAAAGGTGACCTTTGATTTTTTTTTTCCACAGTACATAACAGCCAAGAGATCAGGCTGACATCTTAGTGGATAAAAATGTTGGTATTCTTTCATTTTCAATTTTAGTCAAAACAAATAACCAAAATCCTTCATGAAGCAGATTTAGTTCTTTATACAGTTTTATACTTGACTGGCTTTCAAGGAGGTGTTAAAATGCTTATTGATGAAACACCAAGGGATCAAAGTCCTGACACTGACAATGATCTCTCATTTAATTAGCTACAAAGGAGTAGTCAAACTAAGGATGTGATCCACTGCAATGTTTTTCAGGCTGCTAGTTAGCGAGACTAGTGCTAGCCAGATGGGTCAGCTCAGGTCAGATTCACTTCTGCCTTATCCTAATTTCTATCTGCTCTTCACTTCACACATGATATTCTACCATTCTAAAAAAAAATAATAAACAAACAAACAACCTAATGCAAGTCAAAACCCAAACAATTTAAAATTTACTTATTTACTTATTTACAGACCAGCTTTGGTCTGAATTAGTTTGATCCCATTAGTCAGCATAGATCATGTCTCCAAGTAAATATTTTTCTAGCGTATTAACTAAGAACGAAATATTAAATTATGTGGCTTAGCAAAAATAACAAGAGCTATGTGCATAGAGATTTTTGCTTGGAAAATGCTTGTAAAAGAAATTATATGGTCAGGTTTTTATTTTTTTTTAAATAAATTTTTTAAAATAAATTAGAATCATAGAATGGCTTGGGTTGGAAGGGACCTTAAAGATCATCTCATTCCACCCAGCCTGCCATGGGCAAGGACACCTTCTGCTAGACCAGGTTGCTCAAAGCCCCATCCAACCTGGCCTTGAACCCTGTCAGGAATGGGGCATCCACAATTTCACTGGGCAACCTGTTCCAATGTCTCACCACCTTCACTGTAAAAAAATTTCTTCCTAATTTCTAATCTGAATTGACCCTCTTTCAATTTAAATCTGTATCCCTTGTCCTATCACTCCATGCCCCTGTAAAAAGTCCCTCTCCAGCTTTCTTATAGGCCCCTCTGGGTACTGGAAGGCTGATAGAAGGTCTTCTGGCACCTTCTGTTCTTCAGGCTGCACAATCCCAATTCTCTCAGCCTTTCCTCATAGGAGAGGTGTCAGAAATGTATTTTAATTGTTAATTCAGTGATCTAAAGGAACTACGGAACACCTCCCTAAAGTCTCCAAGATTTCAAGACCAGCCAGTTGATTTGATTACAAAACTCCAGTAGTTTAGAGGCCAGTGCTTTCGACAGTATATTTTTTTCTCCACAAACTGACAAATTCCTACATTCTCCTGTCCACCAAGTAGAAAGGTGGCAGCAAGAGCACAACTAGCATTCCTCTTGTGCCCTGCCAACAGGACAAGCAAGGGATTGCAGGTAGAAAGAAACAACTCAGCTCTGTGTCTCTTCCTTAAAATAAGGGGTTCCAGGCCATTTAGTACAAGCTTCCAGACACTCATCCCTGAATGCCTATAGCTGGAATAAGAAATCACAAAGTTTTGTCAGCCAGCAGAAAGAAGAGGATGCAGCCAAAATGCAGAAATCTCAGTTCTGGATTTGTGTGGTTTGCTGTCTTGTCTCCTTCCTGACATGGGAGAGATGCAAAGTGTCCGGACCTGTCAGTATTGAGCTGCTCTGACTAAAACATCTTCCAGAAGCACAGAGTCCATCTTCTGACATTTCCATTTCCAGCCCTGGCTTAGCCAGCTTTTGTACTGTGGCTGCTGGGAAATGAGCTGTAAAGGATCAACACAACGCAGCATAAATCAGAAATTGCTCTGGTCTGCCTGCATCTCCAGAATCCTAAGATACTAACACGACACAGAGCTTACTGATATTTCCCTTCTTCCTCCAGTAGGAAAAAGAAAAAATGTAAAATACCCCAAACTTTGAAGAGTTTGACTGAGCTCTGAGGTTCTGTGTATGAAGCTCTAAGTAGAAACATCATCTTCAGTCACATTCAGATATGTCTTCTAAGTCCACTGTCTTGCTCTTCCAGCATTAAAAATTCATTCAGTCAATGAAAACAGCCCAGAAAAGCCAGCAGTTTAAAGACCTTTGCAGCACACCAAACCTCTGTACAGTCTCATTGTTTCACTGAAGGACTTCACTGCTCACCACACAGCTCAGGGATTTTTTGGAGAGATTTTTTTCCAGGAGCTTCTATCAAAGGATGTTATTGCACTGTTGTTCAAGTAGCTGTATGAAGACTCCTCTAGGCCAGACATCAGCTGTCTTACAGTGTATTATGTTTTCTATTAAGTATAACATAGGTAGATGTACACAAAGATATATGTCTCTCTCCTGCATCAAAGGACACTACCCAACTCCAAATAGAAAGTCTTTCACATTGAAATCCACAGATGAACCAAGAGATTTAATGTGATACCTGTGCAGCTATTTAGAGGAAGGCAAAGTGAGAAAAAGAGGCTATATGTTCTTCTTGCTCTTACTTCCCAAATGTCTTCAGCATCCCAAGAAAGAAATAAAAAAAGCACCAAGATTATTTCCTTATAATTTGCAATGCTATATAATCCTGTTTTTCTTATGCTTTATCGAATAAGTAATTTGCCAAAGGCATTATAATAAGTTTGCATGAATTGAAAAAAGAAAAAAATCAAAACAAAGCAGAAATTAAAAACAGCCAGCCAAAAAACTACTAATGTACCACAAAGAAAATCATAGTATCTTTAATGGATAACTAGGCTGCCTGAACAAACTATACAATACACTTTCACTAGAATAGTGAAAGGTTGAGAATATTATTAACACTCACAAAGATTAATAAACCTTAAGCCCAAAGACTCAGTGAAAATTCCAGAAATTACTTTGTAGTGGAAAAGTATTGCCTCTATCACAGTATAGTTCTGTACCAAGAAACCTTTGGGTAATTTTGTATTTGAACAAAAGAGAACAAAGCAGCCTGAAAACAGATATATAAGAAGTCACCATGGTATCTGAGATGGAAAGTAATATGAACTAAATTCTTTATTAGCAAATGAATTACAAAGGTGGACTGTGTTAAATCAGCAGATGAAGTACAGAGATAAAGAAACAATAGCAGCATTCTCTGATTGTGACATTATGTATGAAAGATGTTGGCAACCCTAAAATGTCTCTACCCCTTAATGGGTCAGAGTCACTGGTATTATATTTTATTATTACAAAACACAGTCACGTGAACACCAGGATCTTTCAATTCAAGGAGCAAAAGGAAGTAACAGGACTCAGTAGTTAACAGTTTTAAGAAAAAATTGCTTGTATGTTGGAATTGAAATGAAAGCAGTTCACAGGGAGCAGTTTCGGGGAGGGTTCTGAAGTTTTTAGTTTAAGGGTCTGATCAACAGGGTTCAGGTTTCAAGCAAATGTACATCACAGTTTTCACAGAAAGTTACTCTTATCATCATATTATAGCCAAATTGAGACTCAGATAACAAACAAAAATGATCCATCAATAAAACCCTGAGAATTTTCATAGAAAACAGCTGTAAAAACAGGAGACCAGACTGCACAGCAGACATCTATATGGGAAATTAGAAAATGGGAGGCAAACCTTACAAATACCACCAATGTGAAGCCTAATGCCATGGCCTGTTTGAGCTGGTTCTGCCACGGCTGCCCCACGAACAAGGGCTGATGAGCAGAGCAGCTCTGTGCCAGCGAGGCGAGAGAGGCAGGGCTGGAAGCTCTCCAAGAACTGCTCTCTCCATCAGCTGGGAGGCAGCTGCGAATAAGACAGAGCACCCTGATGACTGCACTGTCCCACATTCGAGGCAGTGCTGGCACTCGTCCCGTCTCACAACCCGGGAGGCACAAATCTATTTATATAAACACTTGCCTCCATTTCACTGTGTCAACTGCGGCTTATTCAAACAAGAGATCAGAGATCAGTACACAGATAAATTAATAAAATATTTTGAGGTTCTTAAATACTGAAGACATGAGAACCACAAAAGACATGAGAACTGTAGACCAGGGAGCAAAGCAGTCCATTAGTAAGTTGAGTATTTCCAACTGCAAAATGTTTTGGTTTTACTTGCATTTTTCCTGTGAGTTCCCTACTGCAGAGTTAAGAGCAAAACAAACAAAAAAGCAGTTGTGAAAAAGAAAAGTGGTTAAGAGTCATGGGAGAAGGTGGTGAAGCACCTTCCTTTTGGGAGATGGTCTCTACATGGTTTTATCTGTTTCATCACAAATAAATCCGTGGTCTAAAGGCTGTTGAGAGCTCTAGGCAGGGACTACAGTGGGACTCCTTGGAGAGGCCCCAGAATCATGAAAGGGATGGGACAGGAGTGGCATAGAGAGTGGGCTGGGAGGGGACAGGCCAGGCTCCCCTCTAGCCAGAACTCCAGAACAGCATCAGGCACAAGAAGTCACAAAATGCAAAATTAAAAAGGTGGAGGTATGGATATGGACTCACTGGGCAGGGGTTACCTGAAGTCCAAGGGCCTGCAGGTGAGAGGCACTCCTGTGCCACCTCATTTAGGAGCCAAAAAGCAGAGACATGTAAGCCCTCCCAAAACCCCGTACTGAGACTCTTAACTATAAAGTGACAGTGCCTCCTGATCAGGCCCATCGCCTAACACCTAAAGGTGAAGAAAGTACATTAAAACCAAATCAGGCAACTTGGACACGCAACTAATAAACAGTTTTTTGCCAGCTGTGTGAAAAAGACACAACATTTTGAGGAGACAATGTCATAACAGTTGACAGTAAAACATACAATTAAGGTAAGAAATACAATTCTGGTGTTGACTTTAAAACACATTGTGAGAAGAGTAGGACTGTTTAAGTTCTGTAAAATTTATAAAGTACCCTTTCCATGTAAATAAGCACACATGGTTAATAGGTTAACAAGGTTAACAGGCAGGACAGAATTTATGAAGACAATTATTTCAAGAAGATAAGATCTGAGAACCAGAGCAAATCACAAATCCACAGAACAGCAGAAAACTGAGCAAATCAATAATTAACTTTGGTAACAGAGCATGAGCAAAAGAAACTATAAACCACCAAAATTAGATCCCCATCTCATCAGTACATCTAATGCACACAGTGTCAAAGAGTTACGTGCAACAAAGGCAATGGGTTTTGGTAGTGTCTCTTTTAGAGAAACACTCCACAAATCACCCTTTTGCCTTGTCCTCACTTGTTTTCATACTTTACTCACCGAGCATGAGTAATGCCACAAGCATTCGGAGACAAATTAATGTTTCCTTTTTGCAAAACTTGTATTTGATACGGAACATGATAAATGCGAGATGAAAGTGCACAGATTAATTCCCCAGACATCAGAAAACCTGATAAAGCAAACAAGGACTGCTTTGCTGGGATGTTACGTGAGTAAAGTAAGGCAGAAACTGCTTTGAGTGATTGTGGCACCTTGGAGATACCCAAGGCATTGCATCTTTGCTAAAATGTAAATAATTTTTTTGGCTCGAAGAGTCCCAGCCATTTGCAGTCAGCCATAAAAGAACTGATCATGAACAGAAGTGTCAGAATAATTGACTGTTGATAAAAAGAAAGCTAGAAATAATTAAAAGCTTGCAGAACTGGCAGACAGTGGTATAAAAAAGTTAAAATTAAAACCATTACCAAATTCTTACCTAGAATGAAATTGAAACTTTTTAAAAGAGTGATTATTGATGAAATTTTTTTGAAAATCAGTAACAGACAGTCTGCATGGGATTCAGATCAATATTACGATAGTTCATCGTGAGGTCTGAAGATTCTTTCACTTGTTATATGAGTCTGCTGACTCTAATAGGAGCAACTATATGGCACTGAAATTCTGGTCTCATTCCCAAATGTCCTGCTTTCTCTTCCATCATTCTCTAAGCAAAGACAACCATGCATGTACCCAGCTTTGACCAAACCATGAACTTTATTCACGGTCATATCCAATGCCAGTTAATTGGTTGTGAGAATCTTTTGCAAATAAGATTGCCAGGGATAACGAAATGGGGGAAGGAGGATGAAAAATGGAATCCTTTTATGGGATTATCTACAAGTTTACCTGGTTACCTCCATTATAATTAACCAGGACTACGGAAGTTGTTAAACTTTTGGGATCTGTTTAAGTCTTCCTCTTAGAAAGATCAATATTCTGAGGCCTTCAGCCATCAGACCTCAGTGAATATTCTTGTGCTTGTCATACAGGGGATAAGATCACACATCTAATGGACATTTCAAATACAAATCACTCGACTAGACACAAGTATTATTACTGTGCTGAACCACAAAGAATAGAGTGCAAAACTGTCAAAAGAAACATTTCTCCATGGTGACCTACTCTTTAAAATTAAGGATGACATTAATCCCTATACAAAGGAACAACTTTTGTGCACAAAAGATTACGTGGTGTACAAAAATGTAATGCTGCCTTGCAAATTACAGACAAACTTCACTGCAAGAGAAGCATGTTTGGCAGCCTAGGAACATTTCCCGCCCATCCTCAGCACAGGAGCAGCCTTCCTTGGCAGAGGGCGGGGGGGAGTTTCTACTAAGTCCATTTAAATATTAAAAATGCCTTATTATCTGTATCATATTCCTAGGAAGTTTCAAGAACCCTCTTGCCTGTCACCCTACCCTGTTCTCGGTATTGCCTTAGAAAATAAAACAAAAAAGTAATAAAAGCCTTTGCAGCACATTACTGAAATGCTCAGACAATGGTGAACCTCGTGAGTATCCCAATATTACCACATTCTGCCTCTTCTTAACTAGCTGACACAAAAGAATTCACCATCTTTAAAGTTCACGGACTATGATTTGGCTATTAATATAGCTAAACATGACACTACGGCAGCTTTAAAGAGGACACAAAACATGTTCACCACATATCACCCATTTATGTAATCTGTGTGATTAACAGAAAAAAAAATTGGGAAAACTGAGAATATGGGACTGGAATGTGGGAGGCATTATCCACCAATGTGTTTATATACGTAAATATTTATTCATCAGACAGACTGTAATTGTGTGATGATTCAGAAATTCAAAACTAAAGATGAGTCCCAGCTGATTATGTATAATCTTCAAGTACACAAGAGTGCAAAAGCAACTTCAAAGTGTCTTTTAATTCAACATTAAAATTTCCATTTGAATGCACTGGGATACTTAAGACAGTAAGTTTCAGAAAGTCACACGGTTTAAGTGGCAAAATTCTAATGATATTATGATCCATAAAATTTCCTCACCCACCTTTGGAAAAAAAATTCATTTCAAAAGGTGAAAGCATTCTGAGTAAACTTTAAAAGAACAAACAACATTCCCAGCCTGGTATCTGCAACACCGTAAATTCTCTAGAAGGAATTACAGAATATAACTACAGACAGTATAACAAACACAGCCTCCATCACCAGCTCTTTTACCACAACATAGCAGAAAAGTTGGTCATCAGGCTTGGTTTAATGAAAACAGATGGTTCCCATGGGGGGAAAATAAAATTAACAGGAGAATGAAAACACAGCTGCACTTGAACTAAAATTAAAAAGCCACAAAGAAAAAATTCAGCAACAAAAGCCTGATAAGTGACTTTGTGGCAGCTTTTGAGGGTGGGTGAAGAAGAAAAAAGGTGGAAACTGCAGCCAGGTCAACAACAGCTCCCAGGTTATTTTTCTTCGGATAGAACTGGTTGAAATTCTAGCAGAAAGTAGATGAAAGGAGAAACAACGTTTAAATCTATAATCACACAGTGCAAAATTAATGATCAAAGGCCAGCATAGAATATAAATGATATAAAAATTAGTTTAGTTGGACAAAATAATTGCTGAGTCTTCAGCAATTCTGTTATTTCTCATACTGCTAAAGCAACAGATCAGAATATTTCTAGTACTGAAAAAGTCTCCCTGCTTCACGTAAAACTCTTTTGATCAAGCAGGTTTTGGTGAGGCAAATTTTAAGGGACTCTTATTGAACAGGTTTCCATGGATACATGTCCTTAGTAGTAAGAAATAAGTGTCAATTTAGTTCATGCAAAATTCGATTAACCGGCTATCTATGCTCCAATCTTGGCAATTCTTACCTTTGCAATAACAAAAAGGTTTGTAACAATAGAGTTCTGATTTTACCTTGTTCTCGTAAATCTTCCTCATTTCATTTCTCTTATCTCATTTCTAAGAGTTTGGAAAGTCCTTCAAGCCTTGCAGCATTTTTCTGCAATCAGCTAAAGCCAAAATAATTTCCTAAGTGGACCTAAATCACAGCATTCTCTCTCAGGCCAGAAAAAGGAACCAGGAATAGCTTAATTATTTAGTCACTGTATATGTAACTTCCCAGCAGTTAAATCTCAAGTCTCTTGAGGCTTACAGTGTATTTTCTTTCTTTGGGGGGGATGGTATTTTTTTTTTTTTTTTAACTTTTCAGGGGGGAACATTTTGCTGCAGAAGAAAGCCAAGAGGGGACTTGCAGAGCCCTAAGCCAAGGACATGTTTCCTTATGTCCAGCCCAGACCTTGCACTGACAGATGTCCCTCAAACACAACACAGCAGTAAGCACCCACCCATTCTCAAGCCCCCCAGGACAGCCAGATGGCAAAACTGGTGCTGCCAGGTCTTCCAGGAACACAAGCAACGACCTGAAATATGCACCGTCGGTTCCTGCTGCTTGCATCAACATCTGGCCACAAATTCAGCCCTAATCTACCTCAGACAGCTGTTATGTCTGGCGATCACAAACAGTTCACAAATACAGTCCAGGCAAGACATGAAATTCAGTGGACTGTTTTTTGGACGAAACCCAAATTAAAGCTCCACCAAGAAGAATAAGCAGAGGAAAGGAACATCGAGGCTGTGTGAGACACTGATTGGTTCTGGCACTGCTTGAGAGCGCAGAAGCTTGGAGGTGGTGAGGAAAGAATGCAGTCACCGAGTCACTAAAAATTTAGAACCTATGAAAGGAATGAGTCGCTGCAGACCAAGAGCAACAACCCGGGTTCTCAGCTGACTGGCAAATTAGCAGTGAGAGGTGCAAAGAGGCTGGGACAAGAAACCAGGGAGAGAGAAGAAAGGCTGGTTAACTACCTCGGCTGGATGGACGTGCAGCTGAGACCTCTTTTACTGCTTCAGGGCTGTGAAGTTCCTACACTTCCACCCTTGTCAGTTTCCTTAATCACCAGGAGGTGATTTTAGTTCAATTGTATAATTTGATAAGGGCAGTTTCTGTGGTGAAATAAATGGTGCAACCTGATTCCTCTCAGGCAACCTCAAAGTTTCAACAGCCACAAACAATATATAGGCCTAACAGTCATTTATGTTTGGACGTAAAATCACTTCAAAATTATTAGATGAAAACCAAAAGGATTAAAAATGCTCATTTAAAAAACAAACAAAAAAAACGGACCAGAGGAAAAAAAATCTGTGTCCTAGATAGTGGCAAATACCTGCATTCTTCTGTACATGATCAGGCTACCTTTGTGCCTTCTGGCAAGGGATGACCAAGATGACCTTGGTAATATTTGACCATCTCAATGTCTATGATCCTACTCTTTTCCCTTTAACAGCATGAGTGAAAGGTGCTGTGATGGTGTTTAATAAGCCAGCAGACACTGCCTGCAGAATGCATCCTCCTGATGCAAAGCTGTGAGAATCACAGAAGACCTTTAATGTCAGACAGACAAAGAACACTGCAAAGTGTGGTACAAACAAAGATGACCACAAATACTGCAAACCGACCAGCAAGGTGAAAAAGCAAATGCAACTGGCCTCTCATCCATTTCCTTTAAGTAGCTCACAAACTATTAAATATATAACCACCTTTTAAAACATACCAGTTTCTTTATTCTGGCGCATGGAATTCATATGTTTCTTTATTTTGGCACATGGAAGGAATGAGGTAAGAGTGACTGATGAAGTCTCTCAGCAGCTTCAAATTCTGACCAGCGTTAATAGCACTGCAGACCACAACATCTGCAACATGAGCTGTATCACTTTGCAGAGAAGCTTTTTGTTGCAATGTATCTCCGTTCTTGCAGAAGGATGACTTGCCTGCCATGTATCTATACATCTTTGTGCAAGACTGTGCTAACAAATAATAGTCGCATTTAAATGGGAAATATTAAACCCCAAAGTTGGAACATTTCTTTTCTTACACGTTTTTTAATGAACTGATGAAAAATTTTCTTCATTATGTGCTCATCCCTAATGGAAATAGAGCAGGAACTCCAAGCATAATCATCCCCCCCGCAAAGTAACATGGCAGTCTGTCATTAATTTAATAAACTTTAGAAAAGAAAAACAATTCACTATGCCAAGAGAGATATATTGTTGCAGTTGCTTTCACAAAGAATACATTCTCGTCTTTATCTACAGAATGCAAGTAGTATCATGATATTTAAAGTAATGACAAAATTGTATTACCTTTACTACTAATCCCTTTGAGTCAACCAACCATATTCTTTTGGTAGCTGCATCTTTGGATGTCCCTTCTTTTTCCATAGCCATGACAATAAGGTTTGCTATTCCCAATGCAGCCTGAAGGAAAAAGAAGAAAAGTAGAGTACAAAACAAGAAATGAAAGAAATCCCCTGTTCACATGTTCCATTTACCCATTATTTTAGATAAGTTTCCTAATTTTATTACACAATAAAACTCTATCATCATTTTTTCACAAGGTAAACAGAATGAACTGTTGCTACCATTTGGTAATTAGAAATCATAACATAAAAAACCAGCACAGCTAAATCTTAAATCATATTGATAAATCGTAGTACAGATAAATCTTTAGATGGCTTAGAGTGTGGAGCATACAATAAATGTTGACACTGAAAACTACAAAATGCTAGAACTAACACTGATTCCACATAATGACACTTCTAGCCCTGGAAGTGTTCAAGGCCAGATTGGATGGGGCTCTCAGCAACCCGGTCTAGTGGAAGGTTTCCTGCCCATGACAGCAGGGGTCGAACTAGATCACCTTTAAGGTCCCTTCCAATCCAAACCATTCTATCATTCTATGATATTCATCTCAGAATACATGAAGTATTTTTTCTTCTCTGAAATTTTTGTAATTTAAACTAAAGGAAATAACAGTCTTCAGGCCAGAAAGTAAAACATAAGAGTTTTTGCTCTTATCTTTTTCTAAGATGTCCATCAGAAAGTTAAGCCTCCTTTTACATACTAGTCATGTGTTTTGTAACTCTAGACTTGGCTGTGCTCCCAGTCAAAGCAGGGGCAAGAAAAACTCACGTATCAATCTTTTGCTGAAATGTGTTTCATTCTTACTGGATTTTATAATATTTCATCCAACAGATTAAATGTCATACAGGTACGGATTGAAAACCAGGCAACGAACAAGCCAACAGACCACTCAGTATTTCTGATTACAGACCCGTACATGTATTTTTAAGGTGGGTTCTGTTCCTTATTCTTTATCACTGAATTTCACTGACAACTGTTCACTGAGAACCGTTCACTAAGAACCAAGTGAGATTTCCCTTTTTTTGTTAAGAAATAAGTAGTTTTACTAAAAACCAGCTCCTGTGGCAGGGATGATATCTACCATTACTTCTTTGCAGCCGCAGCCACACTGAAAACACTGACAAAAAAATAAACACTAGACCATGAATTCATCTGCTTGTTGAACACGGAGCAAAACCAGGGGAAGGAACTCCAGAGGGATGAATAGTCTTGATGCAGTAAGGTGTTGACATGGCAGATACAGATACAAGCCATTTTGTAAACTGCAGACACAGCACCAAATATTTAACGAAATTAAAGAAGCCAGCATGGGGTTGTAGATTTCATACAAGAGATGACAAGCCACATTGTAGATAGGTAAAATCTGCCCTTGTGTGTCAGTGGCTTAGAAATTAATACTGAAAAATAAGTATAAAAAAAACAGTGTGCATAAAGATCTTCAGAAATGGATGACCTTAATATGCAGAATACTGAAAAACTATATTCAATGACAAAAAAATCAAAGGGGGACTTCTTACTAAATAACACTCACTCGGGTAAATACCTTATATTTACTTTCTCCACTGTATTTCCTCATCTTTCAAAAAATATTTTGTTTGATTATATTGAGAGCAGTTCAGCAATTTACAGCTGAAGTGGTAAATCTTAAATTTCTGAAAAGAGAACAGATCTCCAAAAAACATCTTATGAAAAATATGAGGCTTCACCAGATGATCAGAGATTTTTCTGTACATTTACATTTGAACTGAAAAAAAACTTTCAGGACTTGTTAGTAATCATTCTACCCATTTAATCTCCTTGTTTATTGGACACGTAACTCAATTAAATATTATAATGATAGTCCAATTTTTCCTCATGTATAAAAATATCTACCTCTCCAGCTCCCTGGAACAACACTGTGTGGTCTGATAACTTGTTCTTGGTGATGCGCAGAGCTGCAAGAAGACCTGCAACAGCAACAGATGCAGTTCCTGAAATTAAAAAAAAAAAAAAAGTATCTGGTTATTCTGGAAACAATTACAAAACATTACACTTTAAATAATACCATAGCATCTTTTGGCTAAAAGATACAAGTACTGAGTGTAGTAACAAATAGTTGAGTGGAATTAGAGTTTGCTCTACTTTATTCTTACAGAAGTTAAATGTAAGTGGGAATATCATCAGAGTAGCATTAAATAAAATATTACTGATTGATTGATTCTCCTGGATGGGCATAATGGCAAGGCCATTCAAACACTTGTAAAATATTCTAGTTGTGATCTTTTTCAGAAGAGGAGGGTGTGAAAGTCCAGAGAGAAGTATTTTGAAAGAATGCAGACACTGAAAACTAAGTTACTAGTTTCATTCTTCAAACAGATATACTTCAAGTACTGTAAAATACAAGACTGAAATAAAACTTCACTTCTCATAGGGAGGTTGTCAGAGTAAATATCAAACTGAACATTTACAGAGAAGCTAAGCTAGCTGAAAGAATAAGGCCAGCTTATTTAAGACTTCAGTCCACTGTGACAGGAGTTTCAGTTTAGTATCTTCTAAAACATTGGAGGTACCTTTTAAATCTATCTTTGAGTTATGCCACACAGGGAAAAAGGCTAACATTCAGTTTTATGATTTAGCCCGTGGAGGTCTTTCTTCTCCAAATCAGAACCCCAGATCCCTGTCTTTGAATAGAGAAATTTTCGTCCTCATTGTGAGAAATAGCTATTAATAAAAAGTAGAGCAATAAAAAGAATTCAAGCAGGCATCTAACTAAAACTTGTTCACAGTGGTAGGATAAATCTAACCTCTGTGATTGCTGACATATCTTTGTCTAACTTTTCCCTAAGGTCTTCTTTCAAATACTCTTATATCACCTCAGCAAGCTATTCCAGTGCTTAACTACACTTAGGTTGAAAACTTCAAATCTAAATGTTTCTTTTCTTCTTCTTCTATCTTGGTGTCTTATCTACTACTGGAAAGCCTGTTATTTCACAAAAAGTCATTTAGTATATTTGAAGGCTAGTTGTGTTTCAGCCTGCTCTTCTTATCTGGAACAATCCCAATTCTCCCACTCTTTCAGAAAGTTAAGTTTTCTTAACTTGAACTGCTGCACCCAAATCGATACACTGCACTGCAGGTGAATTGTCAGCACTGCTGAATCAAACCATCAGCCTCTGTCATGCTCAGGAAAGTTGTACTTAGTCACCAGGATCTCATGTCTGGCTTTTCTGACCCAAAGACTGAAGGTGACTCCTCCCCAACAAAGCCTGCCAGAGGGGGAAGACTCTTGCATGTGTTACTGACTTCAGGCAACAAGCTTGTATTTTTCACAAATTATTATCATCACTAAAGTACAAGGTGAGCCCAGGAAAAAAAAAATCAGACTATTCCTGCGGGGAACCTGTATCCCATACAGACATCCTGTGGACGGGGATGTGGTAGTGAGGTAGATAATACCACCAGCAAAGTTGTGTTTTTAGAGGAGATTCTGAAGAACCAATAGCAGACAGCACTGATTTCCCTCGGACTCAAAAAGCCATCCAGACACTAACAATTAGGTATTGAAAGTCAAAGAACGGGTTTCAACAGTCTTTGAATATTTATAATGCCTATCTGATTCAGAGAGAGCTGGACCACAGGGAGATGAACACAAGCCCTGTAACATTAAGTTCCAGGCATAAGAAATAAATTCTTCCCTCTCCGGGCAGCAGCTGCCACTGACTGACTCAAGGAAATCAAAGATGAGGCCATGAATTATTTTGAGAAGCCTGCAAGAACCTGCAAGGAGGAGATCTGCTGGCTCCTACAAGTTTGTTCCTGATCACCACTGCCCTAACTGCAATTGCCCACAAGCCACCCAGCTGAGGGGAGAATTCCCATTGCTACTGACTTTTCCTTCATAAAAAGTGTGAAATAGGTATGACCAGCCCTACAAAAGCACTTGGCTCAGAATCTGCATATTGGACAGTTGCCCTCAACATACAGCTCCCCTAAATTTGCTATTCATAAGTCTATTTTCTCAGGAACTAGGTGAATTTTAAAGCTGAGATAGCAGTAATCCCCACACTAAACTCTAGAAGATGCTCAAAACAGTCATTTATACTGCAGGCACACAGATCATTGATTTTCAAATATATGTATCTAAAACTATAGGAACTGAAAGAACAGAAGAAGTAAGAAGCCTGGTACTGGATAAACCTCTTCTTAAATGACATCATTTGGGTGCTGAAGGCTGGGTTTGAATCTGTGGTTTGTAGGCAGGATCATCTGAGTTTCAAGAATGATTACTTTTCCAAAAATAAAAGTTAGTGCTTAATAAAATTTAAGAACACATTTTAAAGTTAGAAAGTCACTTTTTGAAGTAAATCCACTTGAACAGTTAAAAAACATGTGTCCTCAGAATTAAGTTTGTTACGTGCTTTTGATTATGACTTTTCACTTCAATCATCAGAAATGCAGGACACCTTGTCCTCAGCCCACTCAATGTTTAGACCATACAAATTTGGCATTTTTTACTTCTTTAGTCATTTTTATTACTTGTTCTGTCCTTCATTTCTAAATAAAAAAATCTTAAAAATGGTTCCTCTGAGGCATAGCTTCGGGAACAACAACCATCAGGCTGAGACACTTCCACCCCACAGTCTCCAAGAACTAGCTTGTTTCTTTCCCAGATGAAATTAAGTCTTCCTCTGGCAAGTGCCAAGCTGGCAAAGACCAAAAATGGCAAAAAAAAGAGAAGTCAGAGTGTGCTCTCAGTTTCCCTTGGTACTCTACCAAACAATCCTCATAACCAGCAAGAAAAAAAGCCTGTGCTTTCGTTGGATGCCAAATTCTTTCTCCTATTTTATATTACACAGCTGTGCTTGCAGGGGAGGAGGAAGAGGGAGCCTACGTAACACAGCTTATTCCTAGGACCATCAATCTGGTCTCCCGAAAAGGAAAGCTGAGCTGGAGCACTGGGAGATCTCTGTTTCCCTCAAAGCTGCGGCCACCACAGCACCCTGCCCCCATCAGAGGACTTCTCAGAGAGCCATGAAAGCCGCTCTTCAAGCTGCTTTGTGGTGACAGAGTCAAAATGAAACACCATAGATTTATAACAAATGGGAATGCTGGGATATCACTTATCTTCATGGCTGATGTACTGTTGCTAAGCTTGTTAGCCAGAAAAATGGACTGTCATTAAGTATTACCAGTTAGGATACTTTTACAAACTCTGTCACTACACTATCTTCTGTTTTAAGGAAAAATAAAAGATATATGAAACATAAATAAAATCCTGCACTGAATATCAGTAACATTTTGCATTGAATATTTGCATGGGATGTGAGCTAGCATTGCCTGTATGTTCATGAGGGTGATTCAGAACAAAGGTTGTAATAGCAATAGATAAAGGCTTAAATATGACGTTTCTCTCCATCACGATTTGCACAGAATTGCTCTAAAAAAGGTATTTAAAAGTACTCCACACCAATTTTATTCAGCCTTTTGACTCTGAAAGGAATAATAACCCAGTTTATTAGATTACTGAATCCACTATCACTGCTGCTGGCAGCGGCTGTCATCACTCCTCGTCAGCAGCTTCCCTTATTCCTTCCCACTGAAAGGGGGGCACCGGCAGCCTGAATAGCAGATCTGTTTTACCGGAACTGCTCTGACTAACGCCATGACCTTAAATTTCACCCTGAATACTGGCTCGAGTTTTTGAAATGAATCAAAATGCAATTCACATCCATCTGCCAAGGCAGATGCAAACCACTTCTTGCGGACATCACGAGGCAGAAACAGAATTTTGTCGCTTTTCTGGCTGTCATCGCTGCGGGAAGGAGAGAATTGGCTTGGCCAGAGAACAGGTTAAATCCCTTGTGAGCAGGATAAGATAGACACCGTTCTAGGATATGATTTTGAAAACCCATTCTATCGTCCACAGATTTCTAGAAGATTAATCAAAGCCAATTTAACAAAGGATATTTTTCTGAAGCAGTGTCAACTGCTGCAACAGCAAACATTTCATTATAGTTTCCTAGGAAGGTAAGTCATGTCTTTTATAAACACAATAGATGTGAAATTTCAAGGTACACTTTCTATACCAAGTCTTCGTTTTCTGTGCATGATTCTTTAGCCTTGTTACTGTAAACTGTACAACTGAGTATAAATATGTTAAAGGAAATCCACAGCTGTATGGGGTTGACACAGTACAAATGCTTGGGAGCACAGAGTATTTTTTCAGCAGATATAATTGAACAAAAAAATGGGGGAAAAAAGCCCCAAAACGTGAGGAATAAGAACTTTATTTATATTGGATGTAATTTAATTTAAATTAGTGAGAAATGGCTTATTGCACTGAAGCAATTGTCCATTATTTTAAGTTTAAAAAATAAAACTTGTAAACAAGTGTTAGTAGTTCCTTTATGTAATTTTACCTATCTCATCTTAAAAAGCTAGCAAACAAGAAGAGGGGAGAACTTTCTGCAACACATCCTAAAATCTGAGTTATTCATTCTGGACTAAAAGATTAGGAATTGCTAAAGTAAAATTCATATTTCTCAATACACAGCATAATAGAAATCACATGTTAACATTGCCAGTCATCCAAATAGCACTTCACAGAGTGCCAGGGAAAAAAATCCATTCCCATCTCCTACACTCACTGGGAAAAAGGGGAGTGAAGATCCTATCTAAAAGGTGTCATCTCAGCTGCAGAGGCAAGTGCTACAGCTGTGGGTAGTTCAAAAGCACCCTCTTTTAAGAGATGGGAGCTCCTTCTTCTTGCCATGAACGGGCTTCTCAAAGCTGTGTGTGCACACTGCCCTGCTCTGCAGCAGGCAGGAAAAAGAGGGGAAAGGAAAGGCTCCTAGGGAAGGATAAATGCAGCCTTTCTAAAACAGCAGTCATTTGGCATATTTGGAAAAGGATACAGAGTCCCAGCAGCACAGGATGGCTGAGGCTGGGAGGTCATTTGGTGCAACTCCTTGCTCAAGAAGGACCACCTGGAGCTGCCTGCCCCGGAAGACAGGCAGAATGGATTTCTTTTTTAAACCCATAATGAGCAAAAAATGAAACAGAAGAATATTTGTACATACAAAAGCTACAGGAGGGGATTTACTTGAAAACATACTGATTTCAATGTAAATTTACCACAGAGTAACAAAGAGGTGATATGCTGAATATACTGAAAGAAAAATACACTTCACATAACCCTACAGCATATGTCTTAATAGGATTTTAAAAAAATTTTGTTTTTTAAATTATTTCATTTTTAAAATCTCAACATGTTTCACTTGGAAGCCAATGTCTACGAAAGTAAAGCAAATGTCTGTGAAAGAAGTTTTCTACAGTTTGCACATCTTATCAGAATTTGAGATACATGAGATCAATATATGAGCTATTATATGTCATTCAACTCTGAATTTTTCAAATTCTTGGTCAGAGAAAGAACTGGAAGCCCCATGCCCATCACAACAATAACAACAAACCCTAAATCTTCTCTACAATTTGATTTCAAGAACTGGAGTTTTCAGGTACCAAATGTATAATTTTTTGTATTAATGTTAAAAAGAATTAAATCTTAAAAAGGACAATGCTTGTGACACAGTAATTCTGATTTCTGAGAATAGCACTGAATTAACATTGAATTGGTCATAACATAACTTCCAGGTATCATTTTCCTAGTTATTCAAATGGCAGTCTGCTGAACATTTAATATATATTTAAATCAAATCAAAATGGAAAACGAAATAATTATATTAAGTTATACATGCTCTATACTTTTTATTCTGGGTCTCTTTCTTTTCATAAAATTTTGATGCAAGTAAACAGCACAGCTGTTAAAAACGAATGACATCTAAGGTCATGACGGATACCAAAGTTAATTCCAATCCAGTGCAATCTCTCCGTGTAAATATTTTTGTTGGCATAAAATACAGGCCCTGCGTCCATAATGGGAGAAAGCATTGCAACTGTGGGCACAGTGAACAAGAGCTGTAACTCCAGTATTATAGTGCAGAGAAACACTCATTTTATGTACACTGGCTTGTACTACAGAAGTTTGTCATTGTCAGTTGAGACAATTTTTAAGTGCAGAAGGGGGGAAAAAGATAAAAAAATTCTAGTAATTGAAATAATTGACCTACATAGAGGCAGCAAGGCTAGAGAAATTTATGCCACTATTTGAAATGTATCCATGTCAGCAATGACTGCAACCAGCTACCACATGATAAGCAACAAGAGACCCACAGAAAACAAATGCATGGCTCTAAAGACATTCAAACACGCCTTAAGCCACTGACTGTGCTCAAGCAGCAAAAACTCTTTCAACAGACTCACCAAAGTCAAAATGGGTGTGGAAAGGGAGCATTATGGCACCCTGGGTTTGCAAGGGGCAGGAAGGCGTGGCCCAAGCCAATTCCACTCACAAGTAGGATTTCAGCACTGCCCTGTAGCTAGGACTTCCTTTTCAGCAGATCTTAAGAGTCTTGTTCAACCTCCCTGCATCAGGGAAGGGAACTGGTCCGTTTCTTTAAGGGAATTTTCAAACTGAATCCCAACCCTGCCTCCTTTGAGGGCGGTCAAGCAGAGAACATCTCTCACCCTGAGAAACAGCTTTGTTGGCAACAGAGGCACCATTGGTGCATTCCCAGGCAGGGGTTGGAAAGAAAAAAACCATCACATATCTTATCTTCCAGAAAATTCCACCCTTTCTTTATGACACATCCTTCCTAAAAATATTGGAGATGAGCAAAGCTAGCAACCTGACCTAATTCAGGAATTTCTAAATGTTGTGAAGTTTGACATTACAAAACTAATTCATATTTCTCCCATATGGGAAATTATGATCAAACCCCCCCTCCGTTTTGGAAAATGTTCTTAATAGCTAGAACCAGATAGAAGTATTTGTTTTAAACCAAAGGCTTCCTGTGATTTTCATTTCCAAAAATCTGTCTCTGTATTTCAGAGAGAGAAAAAAACCCCATCAAGCTGATTTGTGGTCAGAAAAAAACCAGACAGGAATCCAAGGGAAAAAGTGAATATTTTCTCCCTAAGGAAACACTGCTATTGTGTTTGTAAGAAGATATTTTGAAAATATAAATATGAGGAAATTATTGTAATTGCAGAGGGAAAAAATTCACCACCTATCCAAAAACAAAGATGCTTTCTAAAATGCTAAAGTACAAAGAATTTTATTATTCCAATACAGATTTATACCAGTTGGTCAGAATCCTGCTCACCCTTGTTCTCAATTCCCTGTCTACAGAGAGCTAATGTAGAAAAAGTTACAAAGCTTCCTCCAAAGTAAGGATGTGACCATACCGTAGCAGGGATGGAGACTGTTTCCAGAAATTCTTAAATATGTCTATAGGTGACCCTTAATGGTCAATCTTTAGTGGTTTCTGTGATTAGCGTTTTGGCAGACTTTTACCAAATGTTCTGCAGTCATCAGTTAGGAGCAGGCTGACCCCCTGTAAATAGCTGTGAGCTAAGAGAAGGCAACTGCCTTTGTCCAAGTCAGTATTTGCAGATGGGTATATGCAGCTTGCCATGTTTTCTTTATCTTTTTTAGGGTCTGTCAGAAATCAAGATCATATATTAGGGTTTTTTTTTAGACTTGAGATACTGAAAGGTCCTCATTTCATCACTAAGATATATAGGAATACTTTGTCTGAATATCTTATATAGAGAAAAAAATCCTCAAGCCTTTCTATGAAACATATTAAACATTTCTTTTGATCTTAAAGTAGCTTTCTCTTGAAAAATATTTGGACTAGGAGAAACTGTGTTTAAAATATCATGTAAGCACTGTCTTCAGAAGATGATGGCAAATTAGATGCAGTGTTGTGTTTCTTTGCTTTTATTGGCCTGGCACTACTTGTCAGCTTTAGTGCTGTAGAAAATACAACTTGCATACAGAGAAATCCCTCTTTCAAGTAGCCTGGAAAAAATCATGCTATTTATAATCTGAAAATCTCTAAGGATTGATAAAGAAGTTAGCACCAAGCAGTCTCATTATAGTTGCTAGGTGAAAGACCCTTAGGGTTTATAAAGTTGGAACGAGAAGAGGGATAAAAGATCAGTGGGCTGTTATTCTACTTCCATGTTACAGGAGAAGACGACATGCTATGAGAAAAAAAAGTTACTGAAGGTAATTACGGGGATATGATGACAAATGACAGAGACCAGAGAAGAACAAATGCATCCACTTTCACCTCTTGGAAGCTACACAAATATTACGGATGGGGATCACCCAAAAGTCACAGGCATTGTTTGTGAAAATATCAAAGGCCCCACAAGCACAAATTAGATTGCAGAAAAAGAAAAAATTAAAAGACTGCACATGGCTGCACTTCTAAGGAAGGCCAATAGCTGCAACAGCAGCTCAGACAAAAGCCAAAGGGATACCTTCCAACACTTCTGAACAACAAGACACCTCCTTCCAAGGTGCATAAGAGAGAACAAAATGGTTTGAAAATGCGAATAAAGACACAAAAGGCTTCGTCAAATAAGTTTACCCATAACTGGTACACTTTTGCCGAAAAGCTTCCTTTCCATTTCTTACAACCACATCCTACTTGAGTCTCTTTCTGATTTGGGTTAAGGACCTTCATCCTGCAAGGAACAGGAATTCCCTGTGGGAGCTGGGCCTCTAAACAACCAAGGAAACTTCCAGATGCTGTCTGGCCTGCTGCATTGAACTGCTGTAGCCACGGCCACACTCAGACCCTTCAGGGTAGGAAGAACCATGCCTCTTACAAAGGGAAATGACATTTTATAATTAGTTTATTTCCCATCTGGGAGTTTGTCCTCCATAATCTGTTTCAGATGCAGAAGTAGAACTCAGCCAGGCTTGTAACAGGAACACGGTTCATGTGGATAGCCAAAACCCTAACAACAGAAAGACAAGGGCTATTTGAATCCACTGCCATGCACTGAGCCACTGAAATATGACTTGGGTCCCAAGCATGTCTCAATAATGTCTTCTGGAAAACTCCAGATCCTAATAGTTGGTTTAAAGTGTCACTGAAAACTGTGAGAAATGAATACAGGCTAATTTCCATTTTTGACCTGTCACTGCTGAGACCTTCATCTACCCAAGGGAACATGAGGGGGTAAGAGGCAGCTGGATACCCAGGGCCCTCTCTGGGGACCTCTCTCCAGCAGTTCATCTGACTTCAGCCTCCACTCAAGGATGGGAGCCAGTGCCCTAGAGGAAGTTATACACTTACTGCCCTAGGGAAAGTTATTTTCCAGTGCTCTTCTCCTGACCGGATATAAGGCAACCCATACAGCAGCCCTGCTTCTCTGTCTTCTCGGGAGGGGAGGGACAGGATGCCTGTTTAGACTGAGCACTGGGAAATCCCCCTTGCTGACATTTCCCATCCTAGATATTTTCCTTTTACCAGCTGCCACAAATTATTCAGATGGGAAAACAAGAGTCAAGGGGATCATTTCCCTCTAAAACTGAATGAGACTCTGAGGAAAATTACATGAATACTTAACTGAGTTGTCAGTTTACGAACTGAAATACAGTAAAAGGCTAAGAGCAAACACAGCTTACCAGCTCACCATACTGAGGAAACCCAAGGCAAAATGTGAGCTCTACATCTACAAATATCACAATAAAGCTGACAGATTTTTTTCCCTCTGGAAATTAAGACTTATTTTTCTGGCTTGTGGGAACAACAGTGAAGAGAAGAGAAAAAGTTTGTTACCTTGAATGTCATCATTGAAAGTGCAATACTTGTTACGGTATTTATGCAGGAGGCGGAATGCATTGGCATTAGCAAAATCCTCAAACTGAATGAGGCAGTTCATGCCGTATCTAGAAAAACAAGAAATTATGCATTATGTTAAAAAAAGTTTCCAAATTATACATTAAAAAGCAAATAATATTTGCGGGTCAGATTTTGAATACAAGTATAATATGAATCATATAACTCTTAATATGTTTCTGCTATATTTTGTAACTTTATGTTCATACAGATTATTTAGAAGGCATAATTATACTACTAATAGTATTTACTCAGTTCTGAGTAGAAGATCAGTGGAAAAGGCCTTCACCCTCTGAAGACATCTCAACAGAAGTCTTCACTGTGCAATTACCTAGTGAACAAAAAAACGTCCCTCCCAACACAAACCAATCTATAATTCTATGGTTGTATTTTTTTTAATATGGAAACTCAAGACTCCTGGCATTAGACTTGTATGCCAATACCTAAGAAGTAAGCTCTTTCATTTTTCTAAAATGAAAGTTAGTAAGAAGTTAAATTAAATTAATATTACCACTATATATCATAGAATGGTTTGGATTGGAAGGGACCTTAATGATCATCTAGTTCCAGTCCCCTACCACGGGCAGGGACATCTTCCACTACACCAGGTTGCTCAGAGCTGCATCCAACCTTGCCTTGAACACTTCCAGCAACACAGCATCCACAACTTCTCTGGGAAACCTGTTCCAGTGCCTCACCACCCTCAGATACCCCAGTATCTAACCTAATCCTACTCTCAGTCTGAAGCCGTTCCCCCGTCCTGTCACTACATGCTCTTGTAAATATCACCCAGTCCTTAGATGCATTTTTATGCATCCAGATGTCTCTAGATTCTTTGCATACCAGTCACATATGGCATTTTCAAGTACTTTCTTACAACAAAAAAAAAAAACCTACAAAGCAATGAAAATACATGTAGATAAAAACTACGTAAAAACTGGATTCAAGCACACAGACATTTACAAGAGGGCAAGATCTCAACAGCACACATCTTGATTGAGCTAAAGGAGGCTTCCCTTATTTGCTAACAGCACAAATCCTGAGAGACAGTCAAGCAGTCCATGCTTCATCCAGAAAAGCAATAACTACATATAGTGAGCAGTTCAGTGTAAATACATTAACTGAGTTTTTCTTTAAACCATACATGTGTTTGGCAACCACATTAAGCAAATCTATCACTATTTTAAAAAAGACAAAAATTCCTGTGACTAAACTAATTTCCATGGAAAACACATATTTACAGCCATATTACAATTAGCCAAATCTATGGGGATTCCACTGGCAGGAATAGTAATCCTTGCTGAAAATAAATGCATCTTCAGGTTTGATGGAAAAACCTGGACTTCTTCAGCAGCATGACAGGCAACTGCTTAAAAGAGAATTTGGCAAGTCCAGTACTGTAAATCACAACTAAGTTCAAATAAGAAACTAGAGCAAATTTAAATAATAATTAAAATTTCTAACCTGATTCACTTTCTGACATAAATTTCTGTGATTCCATAAGGGTCCAGGAGCTGACAGTTGCATAAAAATATGAAAATAATGAGATTATCACTCTGGAATCCTGGAGCTTGGTTGTATGTGTTTCTTGGATGTCATTAGGCTGGTCTGTTTCTTTATTTTACCATTTATAACATTCCATTTTCTGATCTGCATTTTATTTTTCTCTGTTTTCTTATCTATTACCTTTGTAGACAAAGACCAAAACTCCCTGTGAGTTACATTAAAAGAGCGTCCCTTTAGAAAATAATCATCCTATACTGGGCACACTATCCATATTAATTCTCTGAGCCAGATATCATGTCTCTTTAATTAAAATGGAAAATATGCAGGCAGTCTAACTCTGGGCCTCTGAGATTTTGGTGTGATAGCAGAAAATTTTCTAAGCAGTGTTCTTATTCACTGCATGTGTAGCACCTGACATCCAGGTAAAAACCTGAAACTTCAGTGCTGCCCATGACCAGCAGTACCTAAGACTTGTGAATTTTGAAGTCTATGTTCTCAAAAAAGTCTAATCAAATCCAGTGGCTGGGTACCTATGAGAGACAAGAAAATTACACACTGTTTCTCTGCTTGGAGTATTCTCATTCTCAAAACCACTAACAGATGAGACATACAGATGAGGTAATACAAAATAGTTAATATCAGACATTCCAGAAAATCCCGTAGCAGTAATGAATTGGCTCCAAAGGTGCCACACAGTTTTGGAAGCAGTGACCATACCAAAAGAGCAATCAATTCTTTTATGACTTCCCCATCTTACCATCGCAATCACTTAAAGCAGAAAGTTGAGCCAAAACCTAAACCAATATTTTCCTTCCTGTATCACTCTGCAATGATCTTCCATCCTTCTCACACTCTGATGAACACTTTTAGCTTGTGGCTTCTGCACTATAAAGGGTAACTGCTTGAATCAACCTTCATGAAAGCAGAACGTGTCCTCTCTGCACCTCATACCCCGCTGTAATTGTAAATTTTCAGCTTGGAACTGCACCTCTTCACAGGTGGGTATGGAACCCAAATGACTGTGGGATGAGAAGGGAACCAAGCACTTTGGTGCTTGTCCACGTACAGTCATCAAGCCCTGTTGCGCCTTTCAAACCACTCGAATTCCAGCAACTGTGAGCCACTACAGTTCTGTAAATCATATTATCTTTCAAACATTATGGAAAGAGGAAAAAAAAGCCTGCAGCTATCCTAAAATGTGACCATCTTAACAACTTCTATCAAAACTTGATAAAGATATAGCACGGGTTGACTTCACTGAGTTTCCTCCAATGACACAGAGTACCTGATCAGGCAGGTCCAGACACCAGTAATAAATTTGCTACACACAAAATCCTAAGACTTAAAACCACCATTCAATGGTTGTGATTGACTGCTAAAAGGGAGTAAGTTAAAAGACAGCAACTTCAGGCATGTCAAGAAGATTAGGAGACAAAATTAGAAGAAATTGTCATGAGAGGTATTTCTTCTATTTTAAAAATAGTGGACTACCTATTTCATATGATAGTCCGAAATAAGAGTGTACTGCTTATTTAAGTAGCTAAACTTCACCATCCTTAGGATAATTTCATCTTCCTCTTTGAAATTTGAAGACATGCATATCTCCAGTAGAAACTAAAATCCTTTTATTTTGAATGTGTCACCAGCAGTAGAGTTCCAGAAGAAAGCAGACATTGTATTCAGTCACAATGCTGCACAAATGGGGGTGGGAGTGTTGATCTGCAGAAAGGCTCTGCAGAGGGATCTGGACAGGCTGGATCTACAGCCAACACCAGTGGTATGAGGTTCAACAAGATCAAGTGCTGATTCCTGCACTTTGGTCACAACAACCCCATGCAGGGCTGCAGGCTGGGGGAAGAGCAGCTGGAAAGCTGCTCAGCAGAAAAAAACACAGGGATGCTGGTTGACAGTGGCTGAACATGAAGCAGCATGTGCTCAGATGGCCAAGAAGGCCAGTGGTATCCTGGCCTGTATCAGCAGCAGTGTGGCCAGCAGGACCAGGGCAGTGATTGTCCCCCTGTGGTCAGCACTGGTGAGGCCACACCTCAAGTGCTGTGTTGTCCTAGGTTAAAAATAGATGTATTTACGTATTCTATTACCACCAGCTGTGGGCCATTAGCTGTTATCACCTGCTAACGACCCACCCCTGATAACAGAGGATGGGCCATCAAGAAACCACCCAATGACTCATGGACTCACCTCATCCTATTGTGAAATGCTCCACCCAGGAGGGGGAAGCCGGGCATTCCCACCTGGATATAAGCTGCCCTTAGAACTGCCTAACCTCAGCCCTGTCTACTGGGTAACCAGAGGACAAGAGTCACCACAGACTTTCAGCTGGAGACAGGACCTTCTATCAGATCATCGCTTCAACTGGATCACTTCAGTTAGACTGCTGCCACCACCCGAATAGGGTATCAGGTTGTATCTAACTTTGTCTGTGCTTTTTCCTTATATTATCTTGCTTGTTTCTAATTTTTTTTTCTATTAATTTTAATCTTGACTTGTGACCTCCCACTGGTTTGTTTTCAAACCAATATATGTGTCCAGTTCTGGGCCCCTCAAGTCAGAAAGGTCATTGAGGTGCTGGAGTGCATTCAGAGAAGGGCAATGAAATTGGAGAAAGGGCTGGAACACAAATCTTGTAAGGGAGCTGGGGTTGTTTAGCCAGGAGAAAGGAGGCTCACAGGTGACCTTAACACTCTCTACAACCAGCCGCAAGAAAGTTGTAGCCAGGTGGGGGTTGGCCTCTTCTTCCAGGCAACACACGACAGGATAATAGGACACAGTCTCAAGCTAATCCAGGGGAGGTTTAGGTTGCACATTAGGAGGAATTCCTTCACAGAAATGGTGATTAGGCATTGGAATGGGCTGCCCAGGGAGGTGGTGGAGTCACCATCCCTGGAGGTGTTTAGGAGAGACTGGATGTGTCCCTCAGTGCCATGGCCTAGTTGATGTGGTGGTGTTCGGTTGGACTTGATGATCTCAGAGGTCTTTTCTAACCCAATTGATTCTGTGATATGAGTCACATAAAACATATCATGCCTTATGGCTTGCTCAAAGCAGAGCCAACAGTTCTCCTGCTGTCGCTGCTTTTGACCCAGGGCTATGTAGGGGATAACTGGGGAAATGGAGGAACATGTAACCAACATCAATGTTCATATGAAAGGCAGTACAAATAAATGGAAGAAAGAACCCATCCAGTGGGCACCAACTGTCTTAACCAGAAGAAATTATGAGATCTAGTCCTACACTGTCAAAAAAACCACCAAAACTCTGGTAGACATTCCTCCTCAGTGTGCAACCATAACAAATGCACTAATGAATTCTTAACTGTTTTTGTGCTCTGGAAAACACTTCTCTGATAGCAGTAGCTTGGCGTGAATCCTGCCTAGGACTGACGGATTTTTGCAGGCAAGTGTTTTGCAGTGTTTTGTGAATTTCCCTCTTCCACCTGTTAAGGATGTGTCACTGCAGTAGCTGATTAAACAAATACAAATTGTCCCTAGAAAGTGATAATCCAGATCACTGTTTCCCCTTGTAAATCCTATTTTGTCACCCACGCCTTTCTGTGTACTCGGATTTTAGATTCCTGCTCCAAGTCACACAGGCAGTCTGAATCAGGATCCAACTGGACGGAAGTTCAAAGCCTTATTTCCTTTGTTTTGTTTTGAAGATAAATGCAGACAAGAAGTGGCAAGCATGCAACATTGTATTTGTCATCAAGTATGGGAGGCAATTGCTGGACAATGGATTAAAATGAACCATCCCACTGAATAACAGGTGGTTGCCAAAAAACAACGTCTCCAATACTTCTCCCGATTTACAACATATTTTTTGCGACAGTCTTAGCTCAGTTTTCCCCATTTATAAATTAATTTATATTCAGTTGTCTATGACAACAATGTTAATGTTCCAAATAAGTCTTCAGAGCATATCTTTATGTAACAGTCTGGAGAAAAATGTCCACAGCTCTTTAACCATCCCAAATATACAGTACAAGTATTTTGGCAACTCACTGCTCTTAAGACCTCAACAGGGAAAACCCTCAAGAACCTGGCTTTTGGTGACAGTGGGAGCTATAAAAGTTTGGGCATAATTTTGAATTCAAACCATATGATCAGTAAAATCCATGCTTACTTCTACAGCTAAGAAGCTTTTCTGGATGTATATTTGGATCATTTGTTCTTACTGTTCTTACTCCCTTTTTTTTCCCCCATTGTTTTGGAAACCTTCCTGAAGGAGAAGTAGTTGCTTTTTAGGTTTTTAGAACTTCCAAACTCCTATTTGACTATTTCTTTTGTTCATATGTGCCTGGAACTGAAAAAGCCTTAGAAACCATCAGAAGCAGTTGCTGCCACCCATTCCTAAGAAGGAGCAAACCAAAATGATAGCAACATTGGCACTGTCTTCTTTGCCTCGTGCGTCATGCAGCTGCCCTGCCAGCCAGAACCATTTATAGTGCACCAGGACAATGTGGAAATTATCTCCTTCCTCCCCGCTCCAAATGCTGTAAGCTTGCTCATTACCATATATCCCACTGCTCAAAACAGACTTAAGGCATAAAGAACACTGCTACAAACTCCTCTTTGTGCCAGGGCTTCCCCTGGATGCATTCCCACCCTCCCTCCTGACAACTCTTAGGACCTGGGTGCTTTCTCCTCCTGCTCTCCTCCAAGCTATCTTTAACTTCATTTCATAAGGCAATTAAACTGCTGCAATGAGGTCATACATCCATCCCAGCACCTCTTCTGCTACAACTGTAACCTGCTGCTTAAATTCAACACAATTTAAATGAGGGAGTTAGAGTTTTATACAGTAAATGCTACACATATATTCTGTGGAAAAGGTGGCCCAGATGAGATACCCTCCAGCAAGCACCCCAGCCCCTCTGCAGCACATGGTACTACTCACACCGCCTCTCCAACAGCCTGATGGGCTACAGCTGCACAGGGCAAAAATCTGTCCAAGGTGCACTGAGCTCCAGCCAGTTCTACAATGGAAATACCTTCCCAAAAGAGGTATCATTAAATTACAAATAACTTTCTCTGTCCTGAATTGGACCAGGAAGTCAGACAGGACATTCTTCACAGGAAGAGATTTTCTTAAAAACTTAATAGAAACTGTCAGCATCTCTGCTTTCCACATGAAGGACTCTGTTTAAAATTCTATTTTATTCCCCTGCAGGCAACCACTGGCTTTATTTTAGCTACAGAAAGCACGTACTTTCATAGGATTATTTTTCATAGCCATTTTCCATTTCTGAACCAATCCTTGCCTCAATGAGCTCAGTACATATCCAAAGCAGGCATGGGGGTGCTGGAGATGGAAGCATTTAGCACCCACCCCAGTACCAGCGACAGATCCTTTCTTCATTCATGTTCTCTTAAGGAAATAAAATTAGACAAAACGTTTCCATATTACTATTCCCCGGCACAGCCACAGTGCTCTGGCACTGTAACAGTGCTTCTAACACTCTTCTGCTTGCTCTTTCCCTGGCCTGAACAGATTTGGTATTCATTTCCATGGCCTTTCTATCCCAGGAATAGTGAGGAGAATGGGCTGGAGATGACTCATAATTTTCTCCCTTTTTTTCCCCCCAGCCAACAGCACTGCTACATGTGTGGACTTCACAGCCTTGGGAATAGCAAGGCTTAGGGGCAGAGCAGTGCTCATTTAGGAAGGTCTTGAGGTTGGTGGTCCTGGAAGTTGTTCATGAGCAGAGAAACAAAACCAGATTCTCTGCCCACAGTCAGGCCCTATATACATAAAGGGCTTCTCTTATGAGAAAAGCCAATTAAATCAAAAGCTTTTGTGATATACTAACAGAAGCCCTTGCTACAAGAAAAGGGTAGTTGCTGTTTTTAACCTAATTTTTCATCAGCGTGGTTGCATCACACTGTAGCAGGAACTACTAGCTCTTTAAACCGAAGTCTTTCGAAGTCCATCCTACTGAGACAATAAGTTGACAACAGTTCTAGACATACCCACTCTAAGTTTCTGTGCATTTTCAAAGTGCTGTCTGAGGATTAATATGGATGGTTGACAACATCCATAGTGGATGAACCTGAACTAGATTTCTTCTACTTCAATTCCTGATTGAATTAACTCTCAAATGTCTTAGGACTGTAATATACAAAGGCTGCCAAAGAAGTAAGTTATCACCATTGTAAAATTTTATTTCTTCTTGTTCCAAAACTATTTGTATTTTATTTTTTGATTTTGATATTTGTTCTAAAGTATAGCACACAACAATGTTGCCAGGAACTGGGCTTGATCATAACTTAGACTTTTCCAGTTCACATGCATAGACTTTTGTAAAAGAATTAGGGAGGGTGGTATGAATGAAGTACGAATGGAAACATGTACACTACTGGAAGCAGCAGCAAAACAGAGCTGAAAACAGCGGCACGCACAGATAACAAAGAACAAAGCTGACTGAACGAAAATTTACAATGTCTCATTTACATCAAGATGAGCCTGAGCTCTGGTAAAGCCACAGCACAGACACCTTTGGGACCTTGACAACAGCAGCAGTCCCTATCACAGCACATCACATGTGCCACTCTTTATCCTACGGGCACAGCAGAAGTCATGTCGCAATCTGAAGAAATTCAACATGAGGACATACAGACACAAAGAATTATGGAGGCTGAAGTAATCAATACCCTGAGGTAAAATAACCATGCCAGCACAGCTGCTGGATCTTAAGGGTGTGGGAGACCTATATAAAATCAAATCTTATCACCACTTTTCACCAGAAGCCCAGAAAAAGCATTGAGGACTTGACAGCCAGGGTCCTTTTGCCTTCAGTGTCACACATCAGCAACCCTAGTCAGACCATATGAACACAGACATGCTGATGCTTTGAATATGTAGGTATGAGACTGAATAGTAATATCAACTTTTTGGAACACTTTTAACACAAATCCACCTCTCTGTTCCATAAGAACTTTCACAGAGTGCTGTCAAATCAATTTCCTATGGTGGATAGTGTCAAGTTGCCTCCTCTCTGCTGTGAAACGGTCCTCTCAGCAGGAAGGTGGACAGATGACATAGTACTGAGATATGGCATAATGTACATTATACAAATAAATTACACTTTTGAAATTCCACAAAGTCAGACATGAGCCAAACTCTTAGACTCAGTTCTTGACATGCCCAAACATCAGCCCCACCAGACTAGATCACTGCCATGAAAAAATACACAGCTCAAACTTCCACAAACTTCCAAAAATGCAGAGGTAAGAGTGCGTGCTTGCCTAACACTCAGGTTAAATCTGAAGAGGAAGAAAACTATATTGTAAATTTTGGTAGTTTTCCTCCTCAGGGAAAAAAATGGTTCCATGTGAATTTGAAGTAAACAGCAAATTGAATTACTGTGATGGTTTCTCATGAATTCGTACTGGTTCACTTGTTACCTGATCCTGACCCCACCTAAGTCAAAAGTAAAACTCCGGGAGCCTGAAAATGGAATTCCACTTGTCTCCTAGCTATTCTACTGCTTTTTCCAGTGTTACCACTTAGCTGATTTAACTGTAACTTAGACCAAAGAACAATCTCAAATTACCTTCAGTTTTACATTCACTTAAAAGAGATGAGTGCAGATTTGAAACAGATGACCTGAGATTTTTTTTTCTTTTCAGCCTCTTCAATTCTTCTTTAGAGACCTGGCACTGTGATACTTTTGGCTGAGGGAAGGAATGGTACTGAACAGATGGATTGGTCAACTGTCTGAGCAGACTAAATCAGAAAAACAGAGAATCAAGAAAGAAATCCATCTCAGCTGGAAATAGTAAGCAGTTTTATTCCTCATGAATCTTAAGCTGCAGCTAAAGGTGTGTGTCACTTCTTGCCCTCCCAAAAAACGGAGTGGTCTTTGTTAAAACCTTCAAGCTTACTTTTAAAATTTTAATTAAAAGGCTTTATGCTAAACCAAAAAAGAACTGTTGTTATCAAAAAAAAGAGCATGTAAAAGACATTACACTGTTTGATAAGTCATCCTACACAACTTAAAATCATTTGAACTGAATTTCGAATGGGTGTTTCGTGGTTACTTCATGACTGCAATCTTTAAAAGTTACTGATTATTACTGTCTGGTTCAGATTGTCAGCAATTTTACTTTGCCAAGAAAAATACCATAAAGCCACAGTTCTGAGGCTTGCCCTGGTGTTGGTATGCACCTGCACACTCTACAAATTAGATTTTTAATGCTCTAAATTTTGCAAAAGTCATCAAAAAGAAATAATTACAGAAGCACCTGAACACTGGCCAACAGTTGCACAGAGCTGTCAGAGGGAAGTCCTCTACAGATCATTTAGTATGAAAGATACTCCGTTATATGTATTACTATTCATAATTACTGTGATTAGTGGAATCATCTCTTCCAAGAAGCCTGGATTCCTAAATGCAGGCAAGAGATGTTTCTCTGGACAAGTTCTCAGATTTCTGTATGAAAATGAGAGCTGCACTTGGAAAAGGTAAAGGTTCAATTTGGCTGGAAAAATTAGATTTGCATTGACTGTGTGTATTTTAAGGGGGCATTTTACTTCTACAAGCTGCATTTTATTTTCTTGTGAATGAAGCTTCATATATTCACTGCCCAGACAGTAATTCTTCCCACTTTCCAAAAAGGGGGAAGGGTCTGGATAACAGAAAAAAAGAAAGAAAAAAAAAATTAGATCCTTGGCTGGTAATTCTACACCAGAAAGTTCCCTAATAATTTTTAACTCTATTTATTTAACTGAATCTAACAGTATTCAAAAATACTACTTCAATAAAGGATAATTTATTAAAGTATTTACTTGAACATACGAGAATTCCAGCTTGGGTCAACAGGACTACTCCTTTGTTTTAACTTAAGTGCCTGTTTTGATGCCTCAGTGAATCAGGCCTGAGTGATTTATGAGAAATGCAATGGTTTTTTTGGAAAAGATACTGTATCTTTTGCCAGAATCTAAAGATTGCTAAGTAGTCTAAGGAGGTTGAACCAAGATAACTGCACTTCCTTACATATTTGATTATATTTCTATGAGATTATAGGTATTTTTCCTAAAATAAAAGCGGCAGCTGGATAGCCAAATTAGTAGAAAGCCTGGGGCAGCACATCTGCTCTTTCCCTCTGCTACTTCAGGTATAATGAACAGATGGAAATCTCAAATCCACCACTGACAGCCTTCATCTTGACTGTTAAAAGGCAAAGAAGTAATGAGCTTTCAGAAATGTCAAAGGGAGGTTGTAACAGGAATACTTAAAGCATTTCTGATAGTTGAAATAAACTCCAAATAATTGTACTGTTTGATCATTTATGAAACACACCTCTCCATTCCAAGTCCTTGATGGTGTTTTTAAGGCATTAAAATATCTGTATGTACCTGCAAACACAAATTATACTTGAGAGAAAAGAAGCATATTGAAGGTTAGACTGAAGAAATGGAGAATGTAGAATTTTAAGAAAAAAGGAGCTTACTGTTTTCAAAGCACTATTTAGACAGACTACTGTTTGACCTGAGGAACTGTGACTTTTACAGTGGAATATTACAGAATCACAGACTAGCTGAGGCTGGCAGGCATCTCTGCAGATCATCTCACCACCCACCTGCTCAAGCAGGGTCAGCAAAAGCAGGCTGGGTAGGACCACACCCAGACAGCTTTTGGACTATCTGCAGGGACAGAGACTCCACAACTTCTCTGGGAAACCTGTGCCAATGCTCAGTCACCCTGACAGTAAAATGGGGTTTTTTAACACTGAAATTTCTCTTACATTTAAGCAAAATGTTTGTGTCTTCTCTTGCCCTGATATTGGGCACCACTTATAAACAGCTTGGCTCAGTATACTTTAAACCCTACCTTCCAATATTTTATATGCCGACGAGCTGCTGCTTCACTGGGATAGACAGCCCCAGCTCCCAGTCTCTCCTCACAGGAGAGATGCTCCAGTGCATCATCTTAGTGGCCCTTCACTAGTCATTCTCCAGTATCTCTCCCTTGTACTGGGGAAGCCAGGACTGGATACAGCACTCCTGGTTAATATGAACGATAAAATCTAAGTAACTGTAGGATTTGTAGAGCATTGATTATTTGACATAACACAAAGACCTATTCCTTCTCCAATTAGGCAAGACTAATTTTGCAGTGTGAGAAATAATTTATATGTAAGTAATGGGAGTTACTGAAAACAAGGATAGGATAGTATTTGGCTAGCTTTTCAGTGCCAAACCCATTCACATGAATGTCTCTAGAATTATATCTAGTTGATCCATACCATACTTATGAAGAAAGCATTTCACTGTACACGTAAACAGTACTTGATAGTAAAGAAACTGGTTCTTTAAGTCTCTAATACTTCCCCACGACTGAGGGAAAGCAGGTTTCAAAAGAATGGTTCTGTAGGTTTTACAGTGACTGATTCTACCTTTCTACAGTTAACAACATGAAAACTTGCAGTCTTCCTCTGACCTATGATTCTCTGATTCTGTGACCTATTCCAGGCAACTTTTCAGTTCCACTCTGACTCCAAGAAGAACGAAAGAAGCATGGAACATCTGCTATATTGGTAACAAGACTGTTTATGTGTCTTATGCCCTGTACTGCAGTAGAAAAATCTGTCCAGACAAAATCTAAACTTGTGCTTCTAAATTCTTCATAATTATGCTGTGATTATGAAGTTTATGCCACAATTTTGGTCAGAGATTTTTTACAAATTAAGAAATAACCTTGACATTTATGATTACCTGAAGTCAGTCTCACTCGTTTTAGGGATGGCATGACTTTGGAAAGCACCGGATCGGTATGCTGCAACTTTTCTGGAGTCTACATCTCGTACATCAGACACTCACCCAGAGGACATCCAACTTTCAATTTCTCTTTTGACTCTTCCAAAAACACCATCTACATGGGCTATAGGAAATTTTTCTGCAATATATCTTCAGCATTTGACCTTTTTCCATGCCACTCTATTCCCATTCTTAAGATTACTTGACAATTAAACTATGCAACTAAATCTCTGCTCTCCATTACACACAATCTAATTACCATGGGAAGACACATCCACAGGCAACTAAAGGAAAGCAGATGAGAAGAAAGAAAAAGGAAGATAAACATTTATCCCTCTGGTGAGCCCTACAGGAATTAATGCTTAAGCACAAAGTTATTAAGTATTCATGACAATAAAAACATGGAGGAAAATAGTATAAGTTATAAAGTTTACACATTATAAAGATTGAGGTTGCTTTCTTGTAAGCTGGGCAAAGACACAAACATTTCAATGTGGCCAAATGTAAATTTATAAACCAAGGACCAAAAGTAAAAGACACTACTCTAGATTAAAAAAAAAATTAAAAAGCTATAGCTAATGGACATATGCTATTGCTCAGCAACTGCAACAGCCAAAAAGGTTAACATAAATAAGGGCTAAACAGATAAGGGATTATCAAGTATGGATAGAGAAATCTCATCTTTATATTTCTTATAGTATAAATAGTGCTATAATGACCATTTCTTATGTCTGTAATTGAAGATTTAAATATCGAACCAAATTCATTCTAACCAAATGCCTCATTTTATGCAGAAGGCCACACTAGTTTTAGTTTACAAAAATGTTTTCTGTCTTTATAAACTTGCAATACACTGAACATGGCTAAAATAATGCTTAAATAATATAGAATTCCAAACATTCAATTAAGTTGATATGCTCAGCACTCTGTGGGATGACTGAAAGGGCTTAGAAAAGGTAGGTTTTGAATGGCAATCTGAAAGAAATGAAGAAAAGTTGCATTGCAGATATAACAGGAGAAGGTATTCCACATCAATGGAGAAAAAACTCAAATTCTCCTAAGCAAAACACAAAAAGGTAGCAGAGCTGCATAATAAAGCAGAGACAAAGGAGAGGTAACAATAAAGCTGTGTAGAACCACGAAAGAACAAAAACTATTTTTGATATAGTAAAGCCAATAAAGACATTTTCTCAAGAGAAAGTGTGAACAAAGCACATCAGAGGAAGAAGAGTTTGGCAGCAACATTTGGACCACCTGGAAGGAAACCCGGTTTGTATCATGAAGGCCAGAAAGTATTGTAATCCACAAGGGAGATTATCCAAGACTATAAATGTTTTGGAATCTATTCCAATAAAATATAAAAACAGAGAAGAACTGTGCCCAGGGAAGGACATCAGATTCATCCTACACATCCTAGCGAGATGGAGAGCACTGTTACTTCCTTGCAGAAGATGAGTGGGTTCTGCTTGAGTAGCACTGCTGGTGCAATTTATTTTTCAGTTCAATGCTACTCAGCAGAAATTAAACACATCACACATAAGATACCCCAAACCAGATAACATTATAAAAATGAATGTAAGCATGTGTTCAACCAAACTCTTTAGTTCCTGGGAATGGTGACCTGCCATTCCTCAGACAGCATTCTTCATTCTTTCTGCCCTTCCCTGAGCAGATACACCAAACAGTGAAAATCTGGATTATAGCTTCCATACCTTGCATGATTGTAGGAGTATTAGACACTCTCTGAAGATAAAAGCACCATGCACTTTTGGGTCTCGCCACAAGATTACTGTCCTGTATTAATAAAAAGCTTTTCCAACCAGCTCTGCATGTGAAACTGCAACCCAAGTTAATAAATACACATTTGATCTGCAGCAGTTGGCATCAGCAAGCTAAAGGAAATCATCATCTTTCAGAAGAAAACAAAATTTTATAGAAGTTCGGAAGGGCTCCACAGGCTTTACACAGTGGCCTTTGAAACACTTCTCCTAGACATGTGATGGTTGGCCTAAAACTGGAGCAATTCCCACTCAATTATAGCAAATCTTGCATATCCCTTAGCACACATGGTTCTCTGACCAGTCACGTCAGTATTACAAAACCAAGTTGCGACTGCTTGGTTGCTCTCTGATTTCACATGTGATGATTGATTTAGGTTATTCTGGACCAGGAAAGGAGTTGTTCACAAAGAAAAAAACCCCCAAAGCTTTCTTACATCAATGACCACATAAAATCAGGTCAGAACTAATCACAAATTTTTAAACAAAAATTTGTCCTGAAGAAATTTGATATTATGTAACGGTAAGAAAGAAAACAAAACTGAGAGAATACTTTTCTTAAGTAGTCAAGTAATTACTATTTTGAAAATGTTAACCAGAATTTAAGGGAAAATCACAAATTATTGCTACAAACTAAACACATTTTTCTACAACTTTACTGATGTGGTTTATGTAAGTCACTATTTTCAAAGCTCCACGCAAAGAGTAAAGCTTCAAAGATTAACCAAAACTCTTTTAACGGCTCTTAAATACTCCGAAAGTTGCCACCTCTATTGATATTTAAACGAAGTCAAGATTTCATGTATTAACTTCAAAATCACTCCTAATTGGATTTTTACCGGGGAAAAATTGGAGGAATGTTTATGAACTTTGCCATAGAAGTGGAATACTCAAGCTCAATAAAATGGTATATTTATAAGAGTAATGTTTTTTGCAGAAGTCATCATAAAGAAGTAACAGCCGCTCTTGCTTTCATTGCAGAAACAGAAGCGTTCTGGAATCCCAAGAGAAAGGGAAAGTATGAACATTGTATTTTACATTGAAAAACTGGCAACACCTTCAGCTCACCTACACTGGACATATTATTACCACCTGCACTAGTGGCTACGGTTACTCTTTATCGTCATGAATCCAGCTTTCTTAAAAACTGTCTTTGAAGTAAGTTCAAACTTTTCAGTCCAAGCTGTCTCACTGGTAAATTTATATTCAAATATTTATTAACAATGACTGGAAAAAAAGTTAATTAGAGACTAAATTAAGGTCCCAGAAGTGTTCTAACTCTATTTTAACATTTTAAACAGGTGGTTAGAAGTTCTAAATAGCTCCTCCTCATTGTCTCCTCAAATATTTGAGATCCTGGGGATTATATCTGTGATCTCAAAAGAGCACTGTATAAAATTATAGCTCTTATAATCAGGGACTAAGTGAGAAAAGGAAGCGGCTGAATGCTCCTCAGAACTGTTTATAATCCTCTGCTAAGCCAAATATCCTTTTCACACTATTATTTACACCGTCCCCAGGGAACATCAGACATGTACCAAATGGTCTCCCCATGTCTGTCACAGAGTGAAGGAAGAAACTCATGTTTAAGATATTATTTGCATTATAGAGGCAGCACACTAATGAGATGCAGTTTTTCTCTGATTTTATTTCAGGATGTTTAGAATATAACACTACATCTAAACCAGAATCCTTGGATAAGGCTGTGGCATATTGACTTTGCAGAATATATGTGCATTTCAAATTAGCTGGCTCAGATACCACCTACAGTGGACTGCAAAAGTAGGATGTACCAAACAGTCTAAAAGAGTTATTTTTTACGTTTTTTTAAAATTCTATTACTAACAGTATTATTTGCTTTTTGCATATAACTCACTTATACCTTGGATTTTTAAATACTAATTCAACAAAAAAATCTTTGTATATATTTTAGTGGACTTGTTAAATTGCTTTTTTGGAGATCAACTGTCGGAATTCTTATTGGATTCAATCACCATTGAGGATACACTGAAACTAGACCCAGGCCACACCTTTTTAGAAGGATTGGAGGGAATAATGAAGGAAAGTTTTATACTCATTCCAGATTCTCTTTTTGGTGTTTGACAAAAAAACTCTCTGTTACTTGTAATTACTGGTAAATCCTACGACTTCTATGATCCCAAGTCATTAATACATACATGTATACCAATGACTTCAGAGAAATTAACTGGTTTAATAGCTATGTTCAGGTTATCTTGCCCAAAAAATCGTATCTTGGTTACTTCAGTAAGTTTAAGTCCCTTGATCATGATGTATTGATGAGAGATCCATCTGCCTTTTAAGATTAGTTAATATTCCTTTTCATTAGCCAATAATCTGACTTTTGGTCTTTGTTGTCTAGTGAATATTGGAATGTTCACATCCACAGTTAGAATTACTTGGTTTACTAGAGTACTCATTATTTGAGTGTATTATACAGGGAGTAATGTAGCACCTACTGAGAGGAGTTTAAGAATGCCAGTTAATGCAACTTTACTGTCTTCTAGGGTTATTCATTCACAAATATAGAGCTGGATTCTCCAGCTTACTAAGACCACCCTGTATTCCAAAAGCTCAGAACCTTAAATCACGGGAAAAATCAAAGAACTTTGCTTACATAGATGAATCAACCTGTCACTTCATGCCAACCAGAAACTTAACTTCTGAGTAAGGAAAGGGCATTTAACAGGTTTAGCGGAAAAAATATGTGCATGTGGGATAAGAAAGGCAAAGTATTCTACTCCTGTGCAATGTCTACGCTATGCAATGAAGCACATGACGAAGAAAATCAGAAGTTTTTTCTTTCTGTCATGCCTTCTTGAGAATAAACAAGCTCAGCTTGAGCTTCCTTAGCATGGCAATTATTATTACGTATCATAAAGCAGAGCTTTTGATTTGTCTGCGTACTTCCTATGGCTGCAAGTTTTCTGAAAGAGGTCTGACAATGCATTTATAGTAATAGATTGCATAGTCTAAAAAGTGTAAAAACTTAATTATGCTTATTCTGTGTTAATAATACCATCTATTTCTTTCAACTACCTGTCTGAAAGCTATTTCCCCTGTTATTTAATACATATAACCTTTTTACAGGCTATGTTCAGGTGATGCCAAGCACAGAACACCCACAAAAGCCCTGTGTGACCCAACACTGTCAAAACACTTATTTTTTGCAGAAATGTGGGGAGGAAGCAGAAGATATTACAATAATTTTTCTTCTAGAAAGCAAATTTCTTCATTCAGAAGCAAATACACATATGCACAATCAACCTTCTGGGAAGAAATGTTTACATGCGGAGAAGTCTTACGAAGAAATGGGAGTTAAGAGATTGAATAATGCTTCCAACTTGTACAGTATCAGACAAATATCTAAATATGCATGTTCACATTCACTGTGGCATCTGACGTGGCTCCCAAAATCCATCCCTCACGTGCTAGTTGTAGTCCAGTGGATGCATACAATTCATAACGTACTGAATAAAATCAGAATTACGCTATCAAATTATGCTCCTCTAGTGTAAACTGTCATGTACTATCAAAGAATCTCATCTGGGTCCCCTTAATGAAAAATCTCTCACTGGTAATTTTTCTTGTTACACAATATAGCTTAGAGCACGGCATCTATATTTCTCCTTGGTCCTCAGTCTCCTCAGTCTCCAAACTCCACCAATTTTTTCTCCACAAATTCCTCCAATATTTGTGGGATAAAAACAGAATTAGACCTTGGTTTGAATAATGTTTTTATTTGGTGGCAGGCTTTAGTAACTAGAAATATAAATAGGGTCAGAATGATTACATCATAGATTTTTTCATACTGGCAGGATCATCCGCATGCTAAAAAAAAAAAAAAAAATAGAAAGTAAATAGCAAATGTCTCTACTCACTGCAAATGGACAAAAAACAAAAATCTGTTTCCTAACCCTGTATCATATTGAATCATATGCTCAAGTAATGCAAAAGGTAATGAAAAAAACATTGCTTCCACTTCAAAAAGCTATGAGAGACTGGCTGACAAAAAATAAAAATGCACAAAGGAAAATAAGTGCTACACTTTGAAACTGCTTATTTACTTAACAGCGCATTCTATTGCAATGTTCCATTTAATAGATTAAAAAGGGAAGTTCCTACAGTAGCAAATACAGAGGATATATCTGAATGTTCATCTATCCTACAATTAGAGTACCTTGTATTTTCATAATTAATTTTTGTGAGCTGCAATAAAAAGCAAAAATTAAAATGTATGTGGTTTATATTAATGAAAATGATGAACTGCAAAATGTATTTTTCACAAGCCTTAGGAGAGCCGCCATCTGACCCCAACCACTTAATGAAAGGATGACCAACTGAACATGGAGAGTGCTGACAGTGGAGAACTGCCCCACTATTGAACATCCTCCTTCAGGGTTCTGGATGAAACTCCTCCAGAATTCAGGAAAATGTTTTCTTACACAGAAACCCAGCCAAATTCTTTTTGTTTTCATTTGTCTCAGGGCTCTGACAGGCAACGATAAACTGAACTCAGCCGAAAATTAGGATCAGATGGTGAACTGAGATTAGTTCTGTAAACTTCTCACAATTAGACAAAGCAGAAAAAAGCCTTTCCTCATTCTACATCTCTCCCCTATATGATTTAGGAAGGTAGGTCATCTGGACCAAGACATTAGCTACTGTAGTCAGGGGATACTTTTTTGTTGTTGTTGAATTTATTCAGTTTCTCATCCAAATACTCACAGGACATTGACACAGGGATGGATTTTTGGTCAGGAAACACATGTCCATTACACTGCTTCCCTCCCCCACTTCCCTCAAAAAAGCCAGGAAAGATGTACAATAACTGTAGCTGTCTGCAAAGCCTCTTCCCTAGAGATGGGAATAATGAGCTCTTGGAAATGTTTAAAGTCTACTAAATAAGAAAAGCATCTAGCAATGATCTGGTAAAACAGTTTTAAAGCCATGAGAATCCACTCAATATCTCCAGCAGTATTATTTTTAACTGAAAAACTAGGACTACAGCCAATTTTATACTTCTGGAATTATTATTGTTTTATAAATTTATACATATATACACACATGTGTATCTTTTAAAATGTCTAAATTTCCTGGCATTCCATGTAGACAACTAGTGCTTTAAATCTTCACAAAATTCAGCTAAATAATCAAGTCCCCACCCATCTCTAAATATTTGAAGTATAGATATATCCAAAATGCTTTCAGTTCCTTTGAGTTATTAAAAAAAAAAGGCACATTAAGATTTTGCAAATTCATAAATATTATATAATTTCTGGGATAACAACTCAGAAGAGCGATAAGAGACTGTCTCTAGAGATTCCTTGATGAACCTCCCGGTTGGGGGCATGGACAAGGCTGTGCAAATAGTTAAAACATTTAAATGCAGTGAAGGAAACTCAGCTTATGCAGCCTGAGTCATTGTACAATGGTTACGACGTACGAGCTACTGCACACATAAAGACTAATAATCCCCCACAGAGAAACATTACAAATAACAGCCCTGGATGTCCATTTGGCATCTTCCAGATGTTGTTTCTTATCCTTCAATCACCAACAAAGGCTAGAAGCATCACAACAGCTATCCTGCACTAGCCACATGCCCAGAGGTGGGCTCTTAAATGTAGCACTCAGCAGCTAAACTTTTCCAAGGTTTGGCTTAAGTCTCTAGCAAAAATTCTCAAACACTTCAGAAGTCATGAGCACTAATGACATGACTTGAGCTCCAAAGGAATCTCTTCTCTGCAAGGATGAGTGATACCGTGGCTTTCACTCTGTCCTACAAAAATCCCCTCGTCAGCTCTTAGCTTTCATATCTGGTCCAAAAAAATCTCTATTGCCCTTTCTGTAGCTTCAAAGTACTTTAAAGAAAGACTTTCTTAATAGACCAAAGTGGGTTCAGAGGCTGGAATCTCACATTTTTCCTGATCTTCTTGCAGTGTTTGCTTGGTAGAATTTGAACACAGATCCAGTAAGTTTTGCTGTACAGGACAGCCTTATCTTTATGCCAAGAGACAAACAACTTGTTCTCCTAGAAGGTATGCCCTAAGCAGGACTATCTGCAACATACCAGATGTCTGAAAAAACAAGTTTTCAAACTGCAGAACCACAAACAAGTCATGGAATCCATATTTACTTCAACATTGAGGTCTCCTCAGCAAACTGTACAATCCAAGGTCAAAAATATGTACTACTTTCAACAGAGCCAAAGCTCACAGAAAATAAAATAGTTCCAGTTGACAGACACCTAGAGGAATCATCTATTCTAACTGATCACCTCAAGGTGGACCACAAGACACGGCATATTATTAAGGCCATTGCCCAAAAGCCTCTTAAACACTGACATTATGTGCTTCTCTTCCGCCCAAGAGATGGCTAGGAAATTCAAAAAAGGCTTGTTAGTGCAGAAGTCAGGCTGTGCAAAATATAATGTTTATCTGGATTCCTCTAAATATATTAGCTCTGCATGCCACTACTTGACCAGAGCAGATCTAACTGGAAGAGACTGAGCAAACTGTGAAAAAGGGGGCTGCATCCCCAGCATTAAGACCAGATGGTTGTTACACGGAAAACAGGTGTGATCTGTCACTGGAAAGGAACAGAACTGCATGCAAAAAAAAAACAAAACAAAAACCAAAAAAAAAAAAAAAAAAAACAACCCCCAAAAAAAAAAACACCAAAAAAAAACACCCCCAAAAGTGGAAAANAAAAATGGAGCATGTGGAGCAAACACGACTTTCTCAAATACATTCCCATCTATTTACAGCAAAACTCACTCATAATGACAATACACTTTCGACCATAATTTTATGTTGCAGGATTAAGCAAATAATATATATCAGCTACAGAAATAGTCCCCAAGTTTTCACTTCTTATTTTTGTTTAGTAATAAGGTTTGTGACAAAAAATATTTTGAAACTCTGTATGACAGATTTGGAATAACACCAACAAAACTAATAGTAGTATAGGAGCAGTCCTTGGGACAGTAGGATACGTGGCGAAAGTTCTAAGTCTGTATTCACCACACAGCCTTTTTTTGGATATTTTGCAGAATTTAAATCATAAGCAGATGTTTGTGGAAAGAAACTGTCTCCTCTTTCTTACATACAATGTATTAATCACTCTAAAATAAGACTATAAAGATAGTATCTTGCTGAGTCCTTTGTACTTAGCAATGTTACTAAATACTTAATTTACATCCCATTTGGGACAAAGCTTAAGAAGCAAAATTTGAGATGCTTCAGTGATCTACAAAAGCAGTTACAAAAACTATTTGAATATTTCTTATTTTTAGTGGGGACAGTGATAGCAAGGAAGTATTAATGAAGCTGAAAAGCAGCAGTTGTTGGTTATCATCTGTTTATCCCTCAGTAAGGGAAGGGTGGGAACTATGGAGTGCTATGTCAGAACCAGACAAGGAACCAAGGATGTGGGACATGTGACAGCCAGCCAGAGCATGACAGAGACAGCATGAGTTAGGAGATTGTGAAACTAAGTAATTAAATAACCAAACCAATGTATTTAGAAAATCTGACTTAGAATTACACATCAACAACCCAGGAGAATAGACACAGAAGGATTAGAGATAATTATAGGTGGGAACAAAAATGGCTAAAAACACAGGTAGGATTAGGATTGAACAAACCCATCCAGAGAGAAGTGGGCAATAAAGGAGGAAGCAGAGTCGGAATTTACAAAAGTCAATCAAGAAGAAAAGGCAACAGGATGAGATACTACTAGTAGAAGGTAACTATAGGAGGTAGGCAAAATCAGAAACATAAAAGAGATAAAAAATGTGGAATGAGTGAGTCAATAGGGAGTTGCAGACTATTACTACATGCAAGCAGGCTTTTTAGAACCCTGATGTCTGATTTCTATACTAACTGAAAGCTCAGGCACTGCTCAGACTGCACTATATTTTGTGCTAACCAGCTGCTGTAGCTGCTTTGCTGCAGACAGTACAAGGGTTCATTTTCTCATTTACCAGTGAGGTAGGGCGCTGTTGTGTTAAGCAAAAATCATCCAAGACACATCACACCAGACAAGGTTATTGTCTTTAAAAGCCTCTGCCCCTGCCCCACCAAGGAAGGAAAAAAATCAAGCAGACCACACATAATTGTGTCATGACATTCAAAATCTAACTAAGGTCCGTACCATATTAGGGGAAAAAAATAAGTCATTCTGACATCAGCTGGTCTATCAGAACTGCTTGAATCCACAAAATCTGCCAGATTACTTTGTTACTCTGGTTTTGGTTTGGTTTTTCGGAGGGCTTTTTTGGATGCCTTCACCATTCTTAATCCACAGCATCACTGGGATAGAAGTTGCAGTACTTTAGTGGTGGTGTAGTTCCCTCACTCATCGTGGTCCTTGCAGCCAGGAACCTCAGCTACTGGTTTAGGGCAGAAAAGGTATAACCCACTGGTGGTCTCACACAGCATATGTAAAAGGAAAGCATTCAAAAAGAAGATACCAGATTTTTCCCAGCAGAGGACCATCTCTTATTACATCCTCCTTCTGAGGATATAACAGTCATACCTGCATTAAGAGTTTCAAAGTGACACCTATTAGGCAATAAAATCCAGCAGAACACTGGATTTTATTGCCTAATAACTAAACTTTAAAAAGCAAACATTAATCTTATTAAAAATGAAGGAACTCAGTTTCCTGTAAATTTGATATTTAAGCAAAGTCTTCAACCACAGGCACAATCGGAATCCCATTGTCAGGTGCTGCAAGTGAAGAGCGGCCCTAGCACAGATGGTAGTTAAGTCTGTAACTACTATAAACTGCGTAACATTTCACAATGATAAAAGCAATCTAGGCCAGGTCTATTATGGTACCATCAGCACTGCTCAGAACTTCAAAATTAGTTCATAGCACACTCTTGCCTTATGACTGACAGGTGAGTAGCACACTAGCATTTGTTTTCCTGCATCCTACTCCTGCCAAAAGTTAGTCCTTTCTATTTTAAAAGCATTATACTACCAAAAATGGAATAAAATTAAAACATTCTTTTTTCTAATGAAAATAACTACAATAAAAATGGAACTGCTTTCCATTCTAGACATTCTTATCTAAAGGAGATATTTACTATTGTTTGTACTATATACCCACATCTGACTTCTAAAACTGAACACAGGAGTGGAGTTTGATGCCTTTTTTAAAAATCACTTTTTTCTTTGTGAAGAAACAGAAGTCAGCCTTGGCCATTTCTCTTGGAATGATTCAACTGCTTCAAAGTCACTTCTGTAAACCAGGAGAAGACATGCAATGAAAAAACCCCTGAACATCCTGGGCAGTTTAGTTAACATTCATTTTTCATTTTTAGGTTTTACCTTACAGAACTGAGCATTTGTTTAACAGTCTCTTCAAACTCTGATTTTATATTTATCACCTTGCTTAGTTTATGTCAGTGCAGTTTAATTACATACTTGAAACCCCACTACAACACCTACATGCAAAACAGTAATTTCAAATACTCAGGCACAAAACATTACTTAAAACCTCCATTAGCAATACTGCTGTGTTGATCAGCCAAAAAGGTTACTTAGGTGATTTTTTTCCAATCACAGCAGAATTTCTAACACAGAAGGAAGGCAAGGCGACAAAAATGAGAGGAAATTTGAAAATTGTGGCAGCATTCACTCAAGTTTAAACTAGATAGTGATTTTCTTTGGAGCACAGACTATGTTCTTTGTCAAAAATCTGTTTTGTCCCACATTCTGTTAAGTGGTTCTTTGACATTACCTCTGCTCTGTAAGCCAAAACTGCTGCCAACAAGCCTCAACTGAGAAAATATTATAGCTCTGTTGACCTCTTCAACTGTTTATATTCATATCAGCTCCTTGTTCTCGACCATCTGACCTCCTTCTTCCAAACACACAGCAAAAAAATTTGGTTTAGCACCTCGTTATGTTGTGCATACTTAAGAGTGCAGGAAACAGCCATTTCCTTGTCTTCTGCTCTCAAGTTTTCTCCATAACATGGTTTTATACCAATAGGTGCAATTACAAAATATCAGAATTATGGAGTCTATAATACAACCAAAACCCAGAAAAGGAAAATGATGGCTACCAGACGTCATCAAAGCAGCCCTTGCAGTAGAGCTCAAAGGAGAAGGCCTCTGGGACATAAGCACAGCATTGTCAGCTCTTATGTCCAGAGACCAATGCTTAGGAGAAACCTGCCCGGATGGAGGTGTCTGTTAACGCTATTGAGCAGCACAGCTGCAAGAGGCTGAGTAATTCAGGTAGAAAGCTGGCTGAAAACGCACAGTGGATTCTATACACCACAATCTCCTCACTGATTCTGGATTTTCTGTAGACAAGTCATTCAAGTGTTTTTAGGCTATGGGCCTGCAGCGTATGAAGATGGCGCTGCGATTAAGTGAGGATGTGCAGCTGAATTTGACTTCAGGATCGTACCCAGTACTCCTCATATATATTATGTCAAAAATGGCCACTGTGTGACAACCAGCATATGGTGGCATTTTAGCTAAGAGCTACAGATGAGCAGCTGGTTCCCATTTCAAAATCTGATTTGGAAAATATACAAAGCCAGCTGCACTCAGTTCTCTTATCCCGAAAATATCGTTCCTTAAAAATATTTTCCATATATAATTTACAGCTTCTATACTTTTCTGGCAAAGAAAAGAAAACAAATCCTTAGACTGTGTAGTCTGGCTTAAACTGAAAAATCACTTTTTAAAAACGAATTTAGAATAATTAACAAATTTAACACAGAATTTCTTTGTACCTGTTATGGCATTCTTAAATCAGCTGGTAAAAATGTGAAGAATGAATTATTTAACTAACTGTTTTCCCAGTATTAATTCAGTAGAATCACTGTTGTCCCACAGCTGAAGAAATGTAGTATTACAGAAGTCAAACATGTGCTCACATTATCATAAATTTTTCAGAAGAAAAGACTAATCAAAGACTTTTAATAAAAACTTGATACCGTAAAAAGATCTCTTAATATCTGGATCACGATATCCTGCCAGAGAAATGTACTCCATAGGTTTTCAGATGACTCCAGGGCTGCCAAATGCAAAACCTCTAACAAGACAGGCTTTCTATTCCGCAGCTACTGAAAAAGGCTTTAAAAAACCCAAAACAATCCATTAATTTTAATAGTGCACAACCAAAGTATATGTAAGCAAGTGGACCTCAATATTATTGCTAAATTTGGAGATTTTCATAGTTGGTTAAAGCACATGCGATACGAGATTACTGTAAGAATTGTGGTATTTCAGAGAATTGACATGTGTTTTCTGTTCTAACATATAGGACCACAAACACAGATGACATCTATGCAAAAAATAAGCTGATTAAACATTTTAAAAGGGTGTACAGAACCTGAAATTAACACTAGTCAAATTCTTTGTGGCTGCTCATGGCTTATTAAAAGAACACTGTTTTTTCCCTACATTTTTTTCTCAGTATGCTTTCAGATTTGAAGACTCTTCTATTAGTAACTATCACAACAACATTTCAGTTTATCTAACAGACTCAAATAAGCTTGCTCCTATGCACATATTCTGTTAAAGGAAAAATAACTCCTGTATATGTTTTCTAGATCAGAGCTCTATCCCAAAAAAGGGCAAAAATACCAAATATCTATTCCATCAAGGTCTTTTAAAATAGGGAGAGAGAGAAGAAAAAAGGAATAAAGGAATTTACTTATGGCAGTAGAAATTAATCACAAAGCAATTAATAATCAAATTATATTTATACATCCTTTAACTATTTCAGAAATAATATCTTATATGGTTCTATGATTCTAGAAAGAAGGTTTAACTTTTTATAGCAGTATTTAACTCCATTTTTATTAAATTCTGCATAGTTAATTTTGAAAAATCCCTGCCAGCAATCTCTCTTCAGTAGCCACTAAGGCTTACTACAGATCAGCAAGTAGATTAATGATTAACTTTGATGCTAAAATCCACCAAATTCTGAAATATAGTTCACTAATTATTCTCTTGCAGTTTCTAAAATAAAATGTTTGAAATTGACAACTTTCTGGTTTTGTACAAAGTTAGATCCCATTTTCAAAAGGAGAAATATCAAAGTAACACAGTGCCAGAGATAGAACAGTAGACTTTTCTTCTGCAGGAGCCAATGCAGGGAGAGAAGTAGAAATTCTTCCCACCACATTATTAGCAAGACCTAAAGGAGTAAGTGATTAAGAAAAAAAGGATCTTTGAATTACTGAAACCCCAGTCTATTTTTCAGAATGTGTTGCTTTTTTTTTCTCATATACACCCCCATATTTAAAGATGACCTACCAGATCACTATTACCTGCTTCTGGGGATACAGTCAGCATCCTTTGGAACGCCAAAAATCTAGTTATTAAAATAAATTCACCTACAGAATTGCAAAGAACTTTTACGATTTTGCAATTAAACGAACACATTAGCTACACAGATAACATGATTTATTCAGAAGTTGTTAGCACTGGCAGCACTGTTGAGTGTCTGTGAAGTGTCAGTTAACTGCACTTACATATGGTAGTGGGCTTAAAGTGTCATATTGCATTTTTCAGCCATGGGTAATATTTTTTACAGTGGTTTATAAACACCAGTGATTGCTAATGCAAAAATAAGATGTGCATCTGGAATTTCCAAAAAGGGTAAAAAATTCTGCGGACACCAAATACTGTCTCCTTACCTCTAGATTAAAAAAAACCCAAGAATGAATCAGTGAAATGAATCAACTGTATGATCTTGCAATTAAGGGCATCAGTCTTTAGCTCCCTTCAATTAAGCAAGCTCTCAGTTTGCTTTATTGGCATGAAATTGGTACAGAGAGACTGCAGGGATAGAAGGAGAGAGGCAGTTCCCAGCATTCAACCGATAATGTACACAACTCCAGAATGCAGTTCTGGCATGCTTTCGGATCCCAGTCCCAAAACCCTGGCAAATAGTTCATTTGACAAGGTTTGCACAGCTGAAAGTCTAACATGGCCATAACCTCAGTATACAGTTAAATACTTGCATTTTACAAGTCAGCACTTAAATCCACAGTTAAGCACCAAAAGAGAAGTATCCTGATTTTCAGAAGTGCTGTTTGTCCACACTTCAGTACACTACATGGCTATGCAAGGACACATGGATTACTACTAGGATTGTAGGATGGCCAGGGAAGCCACTGAAGTTTCTATTGTAATTTTCCTGGGAAGACTGCAAGAAAGTTGTTGAGTTTAGCAAGTGCCCTGTCTTGCAACAATCTCAAGGAGCATGGATAATTAAATTCTGGGAATACTCTCATTTGTCTAATCTGGGACTATAGCTCTTTGTCTAATGTCACTGTCAATTTCTAATACAGTGATGACAACACTTAGAAGAAAAAAAAAAAGAGACTTGGGTATGAAAAGATCTAAGCTTCAGTTCTAGGATATCCACTGAAGATCCATGGCAATGTATCTATTCCCTCATGCTAGATTTTATTTTAAAAGGGTACAACTACAATGAAAAACAGTATAAAAATACAATTTTATAGCAATTTGCAAGTACCAGACATTCAAAACAGTGAGCCATGATGGTTTACTGCTAAATCAGCCAGGGGCAAAACAAGTTAGTAACAGCCAAATGATGAATAGGTTATGTCAGTGATATTTATGAATGGCTTATTATTTGTAGGCAACCAGGCAGCAGAGGCAATCATGGACACAGGCTGATCCACTGCCATGGATCAGGAATCTCAGCAGCAGCAGTTTGGGTGGGATACTCTGAATAAAGCACAGCAGTGTCACTTTCTGGTAGAGGTAAAGGACCACAGAGAGATGAAGCAGTGAGATACATAAATCCAATTAGCCAGACCAACAGTGACTGAAGTTTTCCTGAGAGTCAAAATATAGGTAGAAATACTTCTTGACATCTAGTGGGAAAGAAACAGAGCTGGAATAAAAGGGACAGATAAGTTACTGCATTCTGATGTGAAGGGAAGCCAAAATTTTGGTATTTTACTTTACTAGCGTTTCCAAAGGGGGGAAAAAAAAAGAAAAGAAAAGAAAGAAACTGCTGCTTCTGACAGCCAGGAAAACTACTGTACTTCCGTAACAACAACATAAACCTTGTTAAAATATTACACTCACCCAAATTATTCAAATAAATCAACATTCACTCCATTTACAATACAGTGCACCAGCTAACTTCTGTTGGGAATGCTGCCCACCATTTGCTGGAGCTATAAAAGATGAAGGAAAGTAACTGAGATTACCCAGGCCTTTTCCATTTGAAAAATCCTGTTTTAAAATAGAGAAGAAAAGCCTAGGAACAGCATGTTCTTCACTTGTTGAGTTTTGAACGACTGCAGTAAGTCTGGGACATAACTGAGCATTATTAGAACATTAACACATCCAATTTGAGCTCCAGAATCAGTTTTGGTACAGAGGCATATCAAAAATACTAAAATATTCCTCCACTTTCTCTATCTTGCCTCAAAACAATAGCCTTCCCTCTCAGTACCATGCTTGAGGATTTCATTACTTTTTGTTTTCTTTAAAGGAGGAATGAGGTTTTATTTCTTTAAGGCTCCTCTGCTGAACTTTGCTAAGAATTTCTCTAAGGTCTTACATCACAAGCAATAATAGGTGTCTCTCTGAAAATAAACTTGATATGATTAGGTTCTGTCTTTCCTGCTGTGACTTTGCTTCACTGATAGATTCACTTTTCCTTATACTACTTACTGGGTCCAAAAAGTCTGTAGAGCATATATTTGTAACACTTTCAGCAACCAGATATGATTTAACCACCAAATGAACCAACAGGAAAGGGAAGAAGAAGGATACAACGCACTAAGCAACAAAACCAACCAACCCACCATAAAAAATTGCTTGCCTACATCCTTCTTTCTATGATGTATTTATAAGGGTATTCATACAAGGAGTGAATTAATAAACCTACTCCCCCTAACGTAACAGAATATACAGAAGCAGATGTCTTCTACCAAGTCTTCTTTCCTCCATGTCAGAGTTCCCTGGATTTGGGAACTGAAGGAGTGCCAAATGTGCACACAAGCATCCCATCTCAAGAAAGACAGTAAAGTTAGTTTACTGCTCTTTTTCCCCTGCACAGGCAGGTGAAGACAATTCCAAGCACTAAGCACCACAGCCTGGGGAAGGGTTCAGGGTTCCTTAACAACCTTCCTAGAGATGGCATCATCTGTTGACAATTTAAATGTTGCAAGTGATATCAGTTACAAGTCATCATGGTTAATCACAAAATTTGAAGATTTTCCTCAGGCAAACCACATAGTTGCTTAAACTAGGATAACAAAATAAACCCTGATTATGAAACTGTTTCAGTTTTCCACAGAACTGTCTGTCATCTAAAGAAACAGTTCCTCATTTAAAACCATAATGTCGGTTTTATTTAGTCCAATAGCTTTTTTTAATAGTCAAACAAGCTAAGGAGCCTTCTGAATGATCTTATCCCATGAGTGTAAAAAAGTCCACCTGGGAGTCTAGGTGGGCAAGGAAGCCTGGACCCAGGTAGTTGCAGGAAGAATGCAAACCCATCAATAACTGGAAATTAATCTCAGATGTAAGCACGGGAAGGAACTGAGGGTAGGTTCCAACAGCAATTGCAGCTGGAGTCGAGGCAATCTATGGGCGAGTGCCAAAGGACCCCCCTTTCTCCTGTCCTGCTGCCCACAGTGATCTTCATTAGGAAGTTAATGTTCACTGCATGGTGGAAGGAGCAGGCAGTCATAGACTTGAAAAGTTGCTTCAAAGGGCTTAAGTCCCACTGAGGGAAAAAATCTCTATACAAAAAGATCTTCACTAAGTCTGCCATAGGAGGGAGTTGTTGCAGCAGCATTTCTTCCTGCACACTTTCTGACAGCCACTTCAGCTTGATCAATATGGGAACATACAGGCACGAGATGTGCCTTGGTCTTGCAACGTAACAGTGCAAAAGAGGACAGAGGCACCAATGTTCTCACAACCTGTGCTCGGGACATACTGTCAGAATGACTGTGTGGTCCAACCACTCCCTTAATGATGCACAGCTATATGCACCTTTTACGTTGACTTAAAAGTTGTTACCAGTACATTCTCTTGCCAAAAGTAAAGACTGTACGAATTAATTAATTTAGTCACGAATTGAACTGTATTCTAATACAATCTACTAAATGAAAACAGCTATTGAAATATTTTTATATTTTGATTTTGTGGATATATTGCTTTTGCAGTTGTTCTCAAAGTTAGTTAAACCATGTTTACCATAAAACACTGCTTTAAAGTAGTACACGAAGTGAAATGAAATACTGCTACCATCTGTGAATAATGTAATCAGGCAAATGAGGAATAACGACTACATCATGGTAATTTAGGATAGAACATACTGAATTACAATTGTCAGCAGCTTGGTTTATAGCTCACAAACTTGAGAAAAGTACAGCATATAAAAAGAGCGGGGAAGGATTTAATCAAAACATGATTACAGAAGAGAACGTAAACGACACGGCATTATTTTTCAAGGGTCCACCACTATTATTTGTATCTTGAAGTGTAACTGAAAACTTACCATCACACACATGCAGAAAGATAATTTCAGTGATACAGGGCTGCTCATACGCATCACAAATCCATGGAGTTTAGCTCATAACAGAGCAATAATTCCACTGAACTCTTTGGGGCTGTGGTAGGTAGGCAAGGAAATAATCTATGGAAATTCCACCAGATTCTTTCCATTTTCTAAGTTTCCTATCTGTTCATAGGCCAGAGGTGCAAGTCAGTATTTTCCCTGCCCAGTACAACGACTTCCATTGGGGATGACCTGCAGCAGGAAGCAAGCTGGTAGGATGCTGTTCTGCCCTACTCTGACATTCTTTTGAGGGGTTCAGGGTGGAGTTATCTTTACCACATTTGTGAAAATGAAATTTTCCATACTCTTTAAATCTCCTTCTTGCATTAGACAAGGAAGTTCAAGTCCCTGTTATTGAAAAGATGCCTTTTTTCCTCTCATTTCTTGTTCCATCTCCATTCTACGTATTTTCCCCTCAAGCATTTCCATAATCCTTTCACTGTTGTACATGAATACCTCTTGGCTACTGATATATTTCACTTTGCATCATCACAGTCAAGCAGAAAAGAAACAGGAACTGGAATAAAAACATAGAGTTATTTTCTCTGGTTACACAGGAAGCTTTGGTGGATCAATCCCAGCTACCAAAGTGTTGTTTAGGAATCCCTCCTCTCCAAGTTTCCTCTGTAAACATAGATATTTAAGAATAACTTGTCATTTGGAAAAATTTACTTGTCTGTATAAAACATTTTATGACACATTTCTCCACAGGGCAGAAACTTAACAAACGTTTCTGAATTCCAGTTGGAATTATGTTCTTCACTGATGAAGACAACTGTCCATTTTTTCTCCTGTTATAAAACATTCTTTCCACTTAGAATATTCCTGTTCCTCTAAATTACTGCACTGACACAAAAGCAAGAACCACCTGGTAATGCCCAGAGAAATTATAGTATCTGCCCTCAGAGAGGGCAGCTGCTGGCACTGGTAATAAATAAATAAACAGATAAATGTATACATATGTAAATAAATAAAAGCTGTTCACTGGATTTATGTCACCAGAAATCCAGATACTTTCCACATGTTTCTGCCTTCCATCATCTGGGAAAAATCACAATGTACTAGCTCCATTCTGCCATTATAGCACACTGGATACTGTATCAAAATCTTTTAGTAATGGATAGTTAAAGTTGTGGGTTGGTTGGTTTGGTTTGGGTTTTTTTTTCTTTTCATCCTGACTCTTTCATAAATAATTTTGTTTCATATGAAGAAATTTTTTGGGGTGAGTATCAATGGATGCTGAGAAGAGTGAAGTATTGCAGTTGATGAAACTATATCTTTTTATAAAGCATTTTTTTTATTACCATTCATTGTATAAAGGTGACATTTCAACATGAAACACTATAAATTATCCTGCATCAGCTTATAAAAATCTAGATTTAAAAAATTTAACAATCAATCAAGATGACATCTAGGAAAATTCCTTGGAAGCCAATAAAAAGCCTGTACAAAGTGCACCTCCCCGTACTGCTGCTCACTCCTTCTTGCTCCCAGGCAATGCTGCTAAAACCTGGCTATCACTTCTGTTAGCATTTGGCCTCTCTGGAGAATTATGAAGGTGAAAAAGATCTAAAATAGGTATTTCACATAGCTTTCCACCTTGAAAATATCTGTCATCACCCTGTCTTTAACTTAGACTTATTAAAAATACATGACAGCCTTGTGCTTTACAATGTTCGTGATTATGTATGTCTTGGAGATGTACTGAAAACACCACGACAACAGATTTCACCAGAATTTATTCCGTTCCCGGAACTGATTAGGCAATGCTAAATAAGAAAGCTTCTTTTGGAGCACCATAGCAATAACTAACAATAAATATGACTAACATAAAATTTAACAGACCAAACATGCATCTAAGATTAGCAAAGCAAATACTCCCTCAGTGAAACAGCCAGCAGAAGGCTAAGAAAAGTGAAAAGAGCAAAAACATAATAGAAACTTTCATAAGGAAAGAATAACTATCATGTAACCAAACTATACAATTACCTAGATCACCACGATGGTCGCAAAGGGAATCATGACCTGCATGTTTACAGTCAGACCTGCTGTGCCAGATTCAGCTGTGAGTGCTGAGTCTGCCAGTGGCACATTAAATGCAAATCTGAATTTAGGAAAATGTAAAATTATTGAGCAATTGGATTTGATTTTGATTTAACTATATCACTTTTCTCTTCACCTTAGTAAGTGGGTATCATAATGAATGTAGATGTCACACTACAGGCAAAACAATTCACAAGGAAACCACAGAAAGTTGGAATTACAATTTTTAAAAGCTCGACTTCAAACATGAACTTCAACCACTGCTGACCATGACAGATTTAGCTGAGAACAAAGTGATCTTTCAGAAGGTCAGGCAAACAAAATTGCTCAAAATTACAGAGCTTTAAAGATGTTTAAGTAAGAAGTGCCTGTCAACCAGACCTTCAGACATTACTGAGATAATCTTCTACTTGACTCTGATTATTTCCTTTAATATGAAGAACAGTGGTTCATTTTAAAGAAAGGGCGAGATAGAGAATGCATTATGTTAGAGATTCTCAAACACAGATCACAGAGCAATTTCTAATGCTCTGAACATTGTTTTAGGGAGCTGACTCTATTAGAAAGGTTCATCAATTTTATCTGAAGGGCACTCTTTAGCAGAGTAGCAAACACGCAACAGGATAGAGTCAAACCAGCAACTTCCATAGGACCATTACGAACAAGGGAGTGGCAGCTAACTGGGGATGATGGGGAAGATTATAGTACTACATAAAAGAATACGTGTTTCAGGCACAGAAGTTAATATCGCCTGCTTGGCCAAGTTTCTTTTGCACAGCAACCAAGGCAGGAAGAACAGAGGTTCTGTATGTCCAGGTAAGGACTCAGCATTGTGTCAAATGCGGATGGGGCACAAGGCAAGACTGAGGAGCTGGAAAGTATTTCCAGGTTCCACAGATCAGCTTCACCTCTGGGATGCAGATACAGAAAACACATTCCTCTATGGATCCTGGCAGTTGAGCTGTTTTAGGTATACACATTGAAAGCAGAGCTGGAACTCCAAATATTTTAACAAACAAGGAAAATATGAGCAAACGTTATTTGACACATAAGGAGAACTATTTTAGGCATCACAGCCTAATAATAAATTTAACTACTTTCTGTATAGGAAAAAAAAAAGCAAGTGAAAGAGCTGTCTCGGTGTAGGTCCATACCATAACATTTAAAATTTCAACACTGAAAGCTTAGTCCTGTCATGGCTTTGGTGCGGGCAGAGGCAGAGGTTGCCAAGTATGATAGCTTCTTTAAGGCTGCTGACATCTCACATGTGAAATCACAGAGACAGAGAAGATCGTGTAGGCACAGTGGTAGGCACAGAAAATTATTAAGCAAAATTTAACAATCTAAACCTTGAAAAAGAAGTTTGAAAAACTAGTTATATTCAGATGAATTTTACTGCTCATATAATTCATAAAACTGCAATATTGAAGGTAAATAGTTAAGGCAGTTACAAACTCATAAAATACTATGCTCAAAAGAAAAATTATCTGGAACCTAACAACTCTGTCCTCTTTTCATAAGCTACTGACCTTTATTTCTCTCAAGATGAAGTTCACAGCGGAATTAATCAATGACTAGCAGAGATATATCACTTACCTTGAAGTCACAGCTTCCATGAATTCATCGAGAAGATCATCATAGGCTTGACCTCTAATTCTCTTGTGTCTCAGCCCAATATACAAAGGATCTTTCAGCAATGCCTGTTTAGAAAAAAAAATGTTTGAACTATAACATGAGCAAGTCACAATACTATACTCTTAGTTAATAAGAAGGGGACAAAAATACAGTGTTTGAGGATTAACCCAAGCGTACGAAGTACATACCAATTTATCCACCTCTACATTAAGACCAAACAAACATAAAGAGATTAAAGAAACACCCTTTTGTAGAAAGGAAAAGGGATACCGTAGTATCAAAGAAGTATATAGTTTCCAAGTGAAAAAGTAAAATTTACTCTGGGATGTGAGATTTCAAAAGTATCTTTTAAAGCTTTAGTTAGTAATTTTATATTTTTCTTTTAGATCCTGATAGTGCTCTGTTGCAGTGGTTGGGCCTGCAACAGGAGTGAGCGATGGGCCAAAGGGTCTGGAAGCAGTGGTCTCCTGGTGGGACAGCCCTGAGGTCACCCTTTGTGGTGATGGTGAAGAAAAGGCCTCCCAACCAAGCATTGCTGCACTACGTTAATCTTCCCCAGTTGGCTGGCCCATTGGCCTACCATCCCTTTTATCCTTTATAAGTCTCTGTTCTAGTAAGTTCCCCCGTCCTCGATCTCCCATTGGCCCTGGTTCCCTTGCCCCTCCCTCTGCATCTTCCCCTTGGCCCCTGGACCCTGGCCCCGCCATGCTCCACCCCTGTACCCTTCTACCACTGGGCCCTGGTGCTCTCTGCGCTCCTATCCGGCCCCATATAAAACCCCTGGACCCTTCCTGTATGCTTTGTCTTTGTCCCTGGAAGCCTTCACGTGTGGCTGCAATAAATCTACCCTGTGGAACTCCAAATGAAGACCCGTCCCACCTCTTTATCTCTGGCGACGCAGCAGAAGAGCTGTGTGAGTGCGTGGCTGGCTGCCTGTGTGACTGCACCGGGTGTCAGTGTGTCTGTGAGGTGCTCCAGTGGCACCACCCGGGCAACTCCTTTAAGGGACACTTTTGGGAAGGACGCCGCACTTACCATCGCACCGCACCGTGTCAGTACTCTGACATTTTAAAAAAAACATTTTCCTTAATTTTATCAACACGTTTCACAAATCTCTCCCAGAGCCCATCATTTCAACTATGTCGATGAGCTGATATTCAGAAAATGTGCTGCTTTCTAAAATTCAATATGCCAAAACATAACCAAGCCTTTGCCATTTTCCTTCCAAACTTTTTAGATTATCAGTTTAGATTCCAGAATTCTTCATTTCAGCTATCCATGTTCCATCAGTTGGATATGATTTCTGAATTTGTCTATGCTTAAATCTTGTACTTTTTCTTCCTTCACCTTTATGATCCAGACTTCTCCATGGCCCATAAAAACACTAAGCCTGCACCATGCCATGTCTTCACTACTAGAAGGTCTGATGTATTTCCAAATTATAACTTAAAATTTACTAAAAGTGTTCCAAGTGTTTTACGATCACTTTTGACCATCCACTTCATCCACTACAGCAATTCCCCACAGCAAATCTCACGCTTCCACTGGCTCTCCCAGGAACTCAGGTATGAAGACACTCTTTGCTATTATTTCTCATGTGCCTCGGGAAACAAATAAGCTAATTTCCCCATTGTATGTAGTGTGCAATCCTCCCACACGTGCCCAAACAGCTTGCAGAATAGGTTAGAAGCTTGACTAAACATTTTTCATCCTAAAAATATTTGCAAACCCAACAGGGTGACAGAAATATGTTGTACATCAGCTTCAATCAGAAAAACATTGTAAAGAAAAATACAGTCCTACTCGCCTTCCAAGAGAGAGGGTTCAGAATGCAAAACAAAACAAAAAGCCTGGAAAGCTTTCACAGCGTGATCCAGACTGGGAAACAGAAATCTGATTTCTGAATTTTAGACAAGTGCCTAAATTCCCATCTCAGCTTTTTTTTACATTGTAAAACTGAAAAAAAAATTCCTCTGGGTCACAAGGCCCTGTTAAAGATTGATTTGAATCAGCATGAAACTTAAAATCTTTGGTAGTATTCTGCCTCCCCTGGGAGTATCCTGATGCCGACCTATAGATACAGATGTTTGTCTTTCCCTCACTTTTCTCTCCACTTCCACAAAGAAGTAAAGATATAGGATTAGAATGTTTTAAAAAAGCAGGTTTAAAAGCTGAATTTTCTAAATTAATCACCAATTCAGAACAATTTGCAATACATTACTTGCAGCCATTCAGAAGTTGTTAGTTCAACTGTCTGAAGTGAAACACAAAGCTCAAAATTAAAATTACTGTGTAAATGAAGGTGAAGTCATTACACTGTAAGTATTTTATTTATTCCCTTCACCAACACATTGTAGCCTTCATGTTTAAGTAGCATATTTTTTTGCAGAAATAATTTTGCCTGTGTATTTACATTATTCTAAATATTCTAGCAGCAAAATCAAAACAATAGTTCTGTACCTATTCTAGATACCGCAGGAAAAACTGGCAAGAGTTTGATCTGGTATCTTTCAAAGTAATTGTCCTTTTTGTATAGTCTTCTTGTTTTTATATAATCACTTCAAACTTTGTAGTCAAGAACTATTTCTGAAATTATTTTTTTATTTCCATTTCGAGTTTGTCTAGTTATTAAAAATGACCTCAAGAAAACCTGAAAAATCAAGGATCAATTTATATATCTGGGAGATGAATCCACAGGAAGTGCAAATTAACTTTTTAACAACATGAAATCTTCCGGCAGTTTTGGAGAGCCCATATGAGTTGTCTCATGCTTCCCCCCATATTGAGCACACAAGGCTGGAAAGAAGAACTGCCAAGCCTCAGTAGCCTGTGTCAGGAACATCATGGTAGGACTCAGAAACAGCCATCTCATTTCTAAAATCCCATTGCTGCAGCTTTTCATGCCAGTAGGCTTCTGCTGCTCCATGTCCTGTGCAAGGATACCGCATGTTCCACTGTCCAATTCAGAGTAAATAACTTAATCCCTTTCCAACTCCCCTAATTCTTCTTCCTAAATTGATTTGTTCTTTTCAAAGACGTTCCACAAGCTTTTTATTAAGCAATGTCTGTTTTCTCATTTTATAAAACAATGCTCAAAATAAAAAAAAAAAATCTTTGGTCCCTTAATTTTTTAAATTCTGAAGACATGTTTCTAAAACACTTTGCAGCCAGACTGAATCAGTCTGATTCCTATGAGAAGGCACTTTAGATGAGCAGTGATTCTGTGAAAGTTCAAGAGAAACAGGCATCACATTACTCTGTTCAAAAAGTGCTAAACCAGCCATGGGTCTGCCTTGAAACATACATAGGCTCTTACACTCCTTTTGCTGCTCCTGCATTTTTCATGCCTGTGAGATTTAAATCTATAGTCAACACTAAACTCAGAACTCCAAAGCAGGTCCCTTTAGAGGACCACTGTTTGAGTTTACTCACCTTTGATGCTGAAATTTAATATGAAATATTTAAAACAATTATTGCAGTGTTTCTGGAGTATGTATAAACCTCTAGCCTGGGAAGTCTCACAAGCAGAGACAATTAATTCAGCAACACATCTCTGATGAAAAGCTTGGCCAGCTATATACTCAGAGTTCAGAATTCCTTTACAGCTCAGTGCATTCTGCTTAACAAACGTTACAGTTTGACATGAAATAGCCCCAAAAAGTTCCTTTATGGTCCTGTTTGGAACAACGTATGAAGAAACCCGTGGCAGACACAAAAGAATGAAACATTCAGCAAGTGAAAAGAACAGTGGTCACGTCTGCGCCCTGAGTGGCAAACCATTGTGGAGCCGCTCCCTTTCCAAAGGGCACTGAAGAATGAATAAGCTGCTTAAGCACATTATCCCCTTATTCAGGTCAACACCATGCAAACTGGGACCGTGGTGCTTGGTTTTTTTTAGAGGGTTCATACATATTGAGAGATTAACATTTGCTACCAACTATTTCATGGCTTTCAAAACAGATTACCAAAACAAGAAGTTCCGTCGTACAATCGAGTATGTCAAACTGACATGATGATTAGGTACTTTTCCTCAATGACTTGGGTTTCTTTTGTTACCCAGCTTGTTGTCAAAGCTTAAACTTTGTTTTGTTCTTTTGGAAATCCAATCTCCCTCAAAACATAACTCTCCTTTTTTCCAGGTTAGTGGGTTTGTTATGAATATTACATGATACTGAAAAAGTTGATGCCAGCTTATTTTTAGACATGTTTGTTCTATGGCTAAAAAAAAAAATTCTAAAACATTTAGGTTTACCAATGTGGTACATTCAAGCTTTAACAGAAAAAGGGTTTTCTAAGAATAAAGGGCTTTTTTGAAGTTCTGGTAGTGGAAATAGCATGTAGATCTATTTAGAATTAGCTGTGCAAAATAACGAGTTCTTTGAAGCACCACCTGAGCGCATTAAAACCGTAATGACCTTTGGGGGTTTTAAGAAAAAGGCAAACCGTTTATACCATCTTACTTAGAGTAAAGAGATCAGCAAACCATCAAAGTTCAAGCAAGGCTGAGCCATGCACCTGGCTCTAATTTAGCTACAAAAGCCAAACCAGTGAGAAACAGAAAACTGCACACTTAAATATTTCATCAGTTGAGCACAAACATGCTGAAATGTCATTTATTCCCAAACTTGGCACTGAGATGTTTCTTTGGAACAGATACATACTTTAGTGAACAGCTTCATGGAAAATTGGAGGTGAACATCTGCAAGACCCTGAGCCTTTCCACTGACAAAGATGGAGCAGAGATTGTTCAGAACCAACCAGTGCCACCTAGACAGTGTTTGGTGCACGGTAATGCTTCAGAGCAGCAATGAACTCCATGCCATTAAAATGTCAAAACCCTCCAGCAGTTCTACAATGGGAAATGATTTGCACTAAAGCCACAGTTATAAAGCTAAAAGAGAGCTATATTTGTATGGCACATCTGAAGCTTTGGGACAAAGACATGCCACGTGACAGAAATTAAACACATTTCAGAGAATGATTGGTCTAACAGGGCATACAGTTACCGAGAACACCAGGGGGAGGCTGCTTTTCAAGTCTTAGTATTTTCATACATTAATATACTCTAAATTCTTTTTGTAACCTTCTTGTCTCAGTTTCAACAGGTTGGGGAAGGGCTAGTGAGCCCAGAGAGGCTTCTGTTCTCCAGGAAAGTTGCATATTCCAAACTTTTTTTTTTGTTCCACAAGATTGAAATTTCATTTGATGTGAAACTTCTTCCAATAAAAAGGGCTTGCTGGTTAGGAACATGCCAATGTTTTGCATTTGACTTCAGCTTCCATCAATACTCATCACCCAGTAATCAATCTGCATTCATTTAAATTTTTGGTTTGTCAGCACTAACATGCTGAATCACAATTTTCTGTCCTTCAAGAACTGCTTACAGCTGCAAAGTGTTTTTCATGGCATTAGAAAGACTGTACAAGATTTCAATTTGTCTTAGACTAGAAAGCCTTTATTTTCTTTGAAAAAGCTTATTTTGAAGTCTGAAATACAGGATGATGCCCTTAAAATGTGTAACAAATTCTGTGTTTCCAAATGCCAAGTGAATTTTGGATAAGTTGAATGCTACCAATTGGGTTTGAGGGTGTAGAATACTTTGCCAAAATAAGTTGCATAATCAGAGAACTAAAGATTTTTTTTAAATTTTGTTTTCTTTGAATTACACATGCCATATGACATCCTCCCTAAGAAGAGATCACAGCCCCTCCTATCTAAACACCAGACCTTTGTCAACACATTTGCAAATGTTAGGAAGGGGCCTCTTGCACAAAAAAGAAGGAGTCTTATCCTCTCTTTCTCCCTAAAAGAAGGAGATCTCATCTTTGGGAGTCTCAGCTAACACTTTATGTAGACATCCCCAAGACAGGTACTGGTATACAGAGCAGTAGCTCTCTTTGCCCCTCAGTTTTCTCCACGGAACCCTCCATAGGACAGGATGTCACAAAAGATCCCATAACAGGAGGCCAAAAATGGGTATCACAATGAGTTGCTCTAGCTACAAAAAAAGGAGGAAAAACCCCACACACTGGACATGAGTTTTAACAGTTGAGCCCAGCTGTGCTCACCTTGCCAAAACCAAGTGGCCGTCAGTTCTTTAGAGACAAAGATACAGCCATACCATAATTATTACTTTCCCACCTGTAACCCTAAAAACATCACTGAAAATTGTCCCTTGTCTGTTCAGACAAGATTCTAAACCTTTAATAGTCAAGAGTTTAAAAGATAATACATCCATAGTGCTCTTTGGTCATCAATCTTGAATGCAGTGCTTGAATGGAAAAAAACTTCTGTGGAATAAAATTATTAGCAAATAGTATTATGAAATTTTTAGACAGTTCAAAATATAAAAAATTATTAAAACTCTAGTGAAGCAATATCCTAATGTAACAGGAAAGAAGTTACAGTATTTCAAATTCTGCTTAAAAGAATTTAAGGTTGTGCTAAAAATATAGAGAATATATTCTCTTTCATATATGCATAATGGTAATATAGATTTGCACACTCCGATTAGACTTTTTCAATTATTTCTCCTTAAAGACAGGCTTCATTAATTCAATCCATCTTGTTCTTTATTTTCATAAGGTTATTAAAGTGTCAGTGGGACCTTTACATCCTATGCTTGCTTCTGCTCAGGAAGCTTACTCATTTCTTAACCTGAGAGGAATTACCAGTTGTAGCTTTGAATGCTCACTGAACCCTGTTGCTTATATTCCAGTTATTTCCCACGCATGCAAACGGCTCTGCCCAGCTGAAAAACTGTCAGCTCCAGCGAACTTTAACAACAAAATAAAAATCCCTCTAATGGCTGGAAAGAATGCTTCATGAAGGAATCTTGTAACACGCTATGAAATTACCACAGCCCGTCCCCAAGCAAGAAGACTGCACAAAGCCAGGCTGTGCCAAGGACATTCTGTGGGATGTTTCCGGCGCATGCATGTGGCACTGAATAAAGGCCCCAGTGTGTGAGTGCTGTGGGCAGACAGTGGCTGTGTGCCCAAGGGCACAAGCCTCCAGCCCCTTCGCACGGCACCGTCCGCCTGCATCCCTCCATCCCGTGCCACGGCTACCAGAAGGGCTCTTCCAGAAAGTCACACTCATTCCTGTGAGTGAGCATGCAAAGCTAAAGACCAGCCAGCCCCCTGAGGGTAACGTTTAAAAACATACCTGAGATACACAAATGTGTGGTTATGTGAGCCCTCATCAGCAAGGGAGCACAAAGTGCAAAATCCAAAGACACAAAGTTGCAGCAGCAAGGGGCAAGATGCACTTGATTTTTCAGATTTTTCAAGAGGCTGCTGTCTCTTCAAGTTAGAGAATGCATTTGTGTTTAGGACATGACTCACTTGTGTCCACAAGTCAGTTTGTGGAACCAAGTGATGGATGAAAAACTCAAGGGCTGTTGATGGTGCAGGGGCAGAGAACAGTGTTGCCTTCTAGTGTGTCTCTAGATACACCTGAGTCACTCTCACAGCTTAACTCCAAAATGCTGGGAATTATAAAATATTTTATAGAAATAATACTTTTATAGAAAGGTTATCTTATGATTTTTAGGTGTAATTCAAGATTCCTGAGCACTTGAAACACACAATACCAGTTACACAGGGGTCCATTAATGAGGCATATGCCTAAGAAGTTCCTTTCTAGGCTAACTTTTCCATTCCAAACAATCTGGAATTTACAATGACACCTGAACCTCTTTACTTGGTGAGCTCTCAAAACTACAAGTAATACACAGTACAGCTAGGCTAACTATATATTGCCATGCTTGATACTGAATACTAAAAATTAAAAATTTTTAAAAGCAATAATACATCTGACATCAGATGAATTATATTTTTTTCTGAGCAATTTGGTTTCTGTTCCACCTGCTCACCTTTCCAGTACACAGTATAAGAGACTCACACAACAATGACAATGCTTTCCCAGTAAGTTAATTGATATTAAAAAAATTCTTGCAGTAAATTTACTAGGACAATCTAGCAAAAACTGCTCTGTGCACCTTGATCTTTATGGCAGTTTCCAACCAGGAAAGACCTGGGAACAGCTGATCAGTGAAACATACCTCAACTACAGCTTTGCTGGCCAACAGATAAAGCAGAAAAATAATGGTATTTCTCTGAAATTTAAATGCCATTGGAACCTTTTTTCAAGTCAAACAGCTTACACTGATGATTTTCAACCAGTTTAACTTCTAAAAACTATTACAAGTTAAGTATCAGAGAATGGCCATCATGAGTCATGTGCTGTTCATAAGGAGAAAAGCAGGCATTTTCCTGAGGATAGGGCTGGGTGTACTATGAAAGTACTGCAATTGAAGAAAGAAAAAACTACCTTCAAAGCTAGCAAGTTAGCTTGACAGTTTTTCATAGTGGACAATGAAACACTAAAAAGTTTTTCAGTTCTAAACATATACTTGTGCCAACATCTTCTGTTACAGAAAGTTAGCTTGAAAACTAAAATAATAAATTCCTTGTTAGACTGATCTTTATAGCACTAGAGTTCTCCTAGTACTATGCTTGTGTATCACCACCATAAGGATTCATCAAGTCCTTCATTTAAATCAACATTTAACTCTTGCACCAAGTAGCAGCTGTGCCAAGCAGCTCATAACTAAGGCACGTAGTTACCAGGATGAAGGGGAAATAATTCCTAATCTTGGAAAAATACTGAGGAAAAGTATAGAAAGATCAATTTTCTGTGTTAATTGTGCCGATCTGAAAATAATGGAATGCTTTGTATGAACGGGGCACTGTCACCATAGGTGGAATACAGAGGCTTCTTCACAGAAAGGGTTCTCAAGCATTGAACGGGCTGCCCAGGCAAGTGGTTGAGTCCCCATCCCTGGAGGTATTTAAAAGTACATGTGGCACTTAGGGACATGGTTTAGTGGTGGACTTGGCAGTGCTGGGTTAACAGTGGAACCCAATGTTTTTATAGGTCTTTTCAAACCTAAATGATTCTATGATTCAACCTGCTACCAGAGCCGTATCTAGCAGAGTTAGTAAGGAGAACAGAGAGGCCTAATTCATTGTGTATTTTAAGAAAACAAAACAAAACAGCAAGATAAATACTCTGCATTATGTTTAACAGTCTGAGAGAACTCTCCTGATGTTAACATCTGTCTGCAGGGATAAGGACAATGCCAATTCCACAAATGCCTGTAATTTGAGTTGGAACTTGGAAGACTCTCAGAACCATGGTTTTGGAGGAACATTTCATCAGACACAATTTTAGCGTGCATAACTCTTTTACACAGCAAAACTGAAAACAAATGGTTGTCTGCATGCCAGTGGCATTTCTTGAAAAACTTAATCATTTGCCTATTGAGAAAACAATAGTCCTGAAGAATCCAACATCGTTTAGGACTTCAGCACATTGTGCTGCATGTAATCACTAATATTTTAACATACAAACAATAGTGAGAAAGCAAAGAAATCTGAGAAATCTCATGTATTTTATTCATATAATTTTCAGAAGAAATCTCACAAGAAATCTCTTAAAACTCCTTATATCTACTTTCTATAAAAGCTTTTACTGAATTACAGAAAAGGCTTAGATTAACCATTAAGCTCCCTACACAAGTGACCTCCCACAGGCACCACAGAGTTAATGACTACAATTTCTTCTTCATCAACCCCAGCAGCTACATGGCTAAAAAGTTGCATGCCCTGTCACACATCAAGAAACATGGAACAATACACTCACTGCTACACTTTGGAATACAGCTGATGGATAATGGGAACTGGAAGCTATAGAAACAGATTACTGCAACCAAACTTTCAAAAGTTTATTGCTCTCAAAAAACATGAGGGATGACATGCTAAAACCTACTTGAAGGTCCAGCCATAAGTGCTTATGATAAATCAAAGAAGGTGGCCAAACAATAATCTTTAAGAAGAGCCCAAACAGTACTCATGGTAGCCTATACAGTACCCTAAAAACAAGTCTAGCCTCAGTGAAACACTCTATAGAAGTTGGAGATATTTATCATTTCTTTTTCCTGAAAAGTTAGCAGGAGTGTAGCTATCTCAATACATTACATTTTTTAGCTTAATCAAGAGAGTGAAAAGATACAGCTGCTTGGGGTGGTTCAAACACTTTAAATACATCAAACTTTTCTACACCATTTTTGCAAAGCAACAAACGCACATCATTCCCTTTACGTTCATGCACTTATATTTACGAATTTTGTTTAGGATAGGTAGCTGGAATGTCTGAATACAAGGAGTCATCCAGCTTTCAAAACCAGACAAAAATAAAGGAAAAAAACCCAAAGAAACCCAAAACCAAAAAGCAAACCACCCACAAAGTGAATCAGCAAAGAGCAAAGACTTCTTTTTGGAAGATGACACCAGTAAAGTTTTGTTATTAATTAGCAATATTCAGAAGAATGCCATCCTAATAATTTTCCTTCATCTGAAAAATTACAAAGATAACATGAACCTTAAAAAACCCCTCGAAGACCTTTTTCATTCATATTTAACATTCTACTAATAAAGAGGATTTTTCTAATATTGTATCAGCACACACATTATGGCAGCGGAGTGTCTCAAGTCCACCAGATACGTAATTGAACAGAATGTTAACATATCAACAGATACCATTTATAGAACTGAAAATCTTGTTCTAGGTTACCAGTATATCTCATTTGTACACCAACAGTTCTGATATTTTGTTTTTATTTTCTTCCCATTCATACATAAGTATAAATCTCCACCACTTGTTGTGACCTCTCCTTAGTTTTATTAAACTTACTTTTATTTATTTCATTTACTTCCATAAGCTCCTTCCACATGGTCCTTCCTTTGACCCTGAAATTCCTGTCTCCCGTGCTGACACTCAGAAATTTTCTTTACTAGAGCCAAATGGGTTGGACCTCTTCCTGCATCAGTAAGTCACATCCACAGTGTCCCTTGGACTGAGAAGAGTATGCTGATATTATTTTGGTGCTGGCATCTCAGCTATATGTCTGTCCTATCACCAGTAAATAAAAAAGGAAAAGTCATTCTGAGCACAAAGTAGACTTGCCAGTGCAAGGCCAACATTTGTAAGAGCACCTTTACAATTCAAGTGTGACAGGCTTTGTCCGAGATGCTAGACTGTCTTCTGTGGAGCCATAAATAATACATATTTTCCCATCTTTTGTGTTAATAGCTATATTTATGGCCATTCCTTCTCTTTTCTCCTCCATTGCTGAGGAGGTTGATAGCAGTTACTGTGAAAGCCAACAAAAACAAACACTATCTCTTGCTGTCTTCTGAGCATAAAGATTTGGAAATGTCCAATGAATCTTCAAACAAAGTCTGCCATCAGTTTAGTCTATGGATATTCATGCGTGCTATCCAAAATAAGCATTTCCAGATATTAATTTCTGCCCTCTTTCATAGATCCCCTTGCTCTGAAAAGTGAAGTAAGAAGAAATTAAATGGACTGACAGAACTGCCTGAAACATCAGTACATACCTCGTTCTTTCTAGTGTCAGCTGAAACTGAGACTTAAATCCTGTGTCACCATCTATATTCTTTCTTCTAAAACCCTTCCCTTCTCAACTTCTCAGGTCTTGAAATTCATTACCAACATGTCGTTTGGTAAACGTGAAAATCTGAGGCACCACCTAGCTTTGTCACATTTTCCATGGTCTAATGAAATAGAATATTTCACAAAAGAAATAATCATGCATAGCAAATTTCACAACAATAAATTAACAGCCTCAGAGAAAGAATACCATATATTCCCAGCCAAAATGACGAAGTTTAAAGGATGACAATGCATCAAAAGTAGCAGACAATTGCTGAGGTCTTCTTACGCACTAAGCAGTGGAATGGCATTTCTCAAAGAGCAGTAGAATGACACTTCTCAAAGATAACAAGAGTTTGTTTAGTAAGAGGTTGACATAAGTTCAAAACCAAGTTTTAGTCTCTGCAGAAATCCCCCGAGTCACACGGTAACCACATGTCAAATGCAGAGCGAGGGAAATGAAGTGCAAACTGAGTATGAATTAATGTTAGCTAACTTAAGAACCTATACTGGATACTTCTACATCTAAACTAGTCTGGGCTCTTTTTACAGTCAACAAGTTAAAAAAAATATTATAAAAACATTTTAAAATACAATTCATCAGAGCCATTTGAGACAGTTCCTCTACAAGAAGCAGCACCTGTTCCCCTTACAAAATTACCCTAGGAGGATTAGCTTAGGTTCAGATGACTGCCAACCTCTGCGTGTCTTTTTAAGTCTTTCTGAGCTTACCTAGTTTGGCCCCAGACCCTCAAGACTAATAATTCAAACACAAGGTTATAACTGTCCTTTCCACTGAATCTTAAGTATGGGGAAGAAAGAGGCACAAACACTGCTGCCTAAGCGGGTATACTAGAAAACTCTAGATTTGGGTTTAGTACACAGGCAACAGGGAAAGGCTGGATGGTTACAAGAAGACTTTAGTATTTTATGAAAGCATAAGAGAAGTTTAGGAAAGGAAACTTAGAATGATGGTGGATGTAAGTCTGGCACTGAAATATATAACAATATATTACTTTATACTACATGCATATTAAAAAAGTAATATGTACTTGAAAGTCCCCTTTAATTTAATTATACTAGAACAACTGGGTGAATTTTTGAAATTGCAGTAACCTTTTGTTGTACAATAACAACAGTAAATCCCTGGTGAAAACAAAAAATCTTTCCCCATTGTTTTTTTATTTATTTAGAAAGGACTGTAAGTATTTTTGCTACTGACAGGAAATGTAGATCAAAGTATTTTTCATCCCCATATTAGGGCAAAAGAAGATGAGCACTGTAACAGTAGTAATGTAAACACAGAATGCCTTTCTACAGTAATAATAAAGAACAAAGGCCATTACAAGAGACTGCGACATTAAAGAAAATGCTGATAGTGTACACATTATGAAACCAAGAAAAATATTTAAAGAGAATAAATGTTTAAAATCCAAGCCCATTTATATTTGAGTTTTATTGGTGAAAGTTCTGGTACTCATAGCTGCTGATGTATGCCTGACAAAATACAAGAAAAGCAGCTAAATGAAAACAAGAGAGGAGATGCAATATGTTCCCCTGGGAACACCACAGTAAAGAATAGCAAATGATCTTCAACATTTGCAAATAAGTCAAAACTTTTAACAGCTCTAAATACTGTGGGAAATGCTGTTCCCCTCTGGGCACGACTTCATAAAAGGGGTAGGCAATGTTCTGTGTTTCAGCTCTCTTAATACATCATTAGTAGAATGCATCCCCTAGGAAGCACAAGACATTTGTACACAGTCTTCTTGAAGGTTTAATATAACTATGGAAATACACAGTAAGACAGAAGATACAGAAGAAACTAATTAAAAAATTGCAGAAGGCCATGGACAAAGTAGAAGACAAACTCAAAAAGGCTGTCTCTAAAAGACTGAAACACACTGGAAACCTCAGCATCTTGGGTAAATCTAGATTTATACTACACTACACTTACAAATTCTTAACCCTTCTGAGTTAAAACATTGAGTAAAAATAACTTTCGAAATTTTCAAGTTGTGAACGTATTACCAGACATATTGTAGCTATTCAATAAGAGCATTAAAGAGCAAGAAAAGGAAAAGTCTCAAAAATTACTGAAGAACATCACCTGTCAGATACTTGTGATCCACTCAAACATGTCACCCACCAGTCCCTGCACTGAGGTAAAATAGTGGCTCTTGTAAGTATCATCCCTTCCTCAGGTCATTCTTTAGGTCTGCAAGTGTAATATGGATGCTGGCACAGCTCCAGGTGTTCCTGCTGTTTAAACAAAGCATATTTAGAAGCGATTGATGATGCCATATTTATTTTAGAGGTGGAACCTTTTGAAACACACTGGAAAGATGACACTAAACCCCTCCATTTTAAAACATGCATCTATAAAAGCAGATGCACTTGTCCATTCCCTCTTCTAACACAAACTCAGTCCACTTCAAATAACTGAACAGATTTAAAAGGAGACTACCAATTCTGACAAAATAAAACAGTGTGGGGTTTTTTCTCCTTCACAATGGGCTAGACAGGACTTTAAATTCAGGAATTACTTTACTTTTCAGTACTTCTGAACACTGAAAAGAGAACAGAAGATATTGGTCATGACATTGACTCTAGGAAAGGTAGTATCCAATCACACTATTTTCTTGCCAGCTGGAAGTTGGGAAAGGGGAAGAAAAAAGGAATGGTCATCTGTTCTCTCCTTTGCTCAAGTGCTGCCTATATATTACCAGGGAAGGCACTACAGCAGCAAGAGCTAAGGAGGAAAAAATCCACTTGCAAAATAGAATTTAACTGGTAAAGGGAAGTGCAATTATCTCCTACCAGACTGGCACAGACAGGCAGCAGCCAAAAAGTTAAAAACCCACAGAATGTTTACTTCATCAATAGTTTTACAAATGTTCACGCCTGGAACTCAGCACCACTGGGCCACAGCATTACTTCTGAGCACCTTCCTCGGCCTGGCTGTTTTGTGGAACATGTAAAAAAGCCTCTTTCCATCAGCCAGGTTAATTTGGTCAATAACATTTTAACATACCTAAATTAAAAGCTGCACATCTGGAAGCCTGTTTTGATCACACATAGTGTCATTTGTATTGCAGAAGTATGCAAAACTACTAGGGAACACACTGGAGAATATAACCTAGAAATGAGATTCTCATCTATGCACCAGATACAAATATAGACTCTTTTTATACAGACAGGATCAATCTGTATTCATAGAATTCAGGAAATGTTACTACTATTTTACAGTAAAACTGTCACTGAAATGTTGTCTCCAGTTCTAAAAATCATCATTCAGTGGGAAGACAACAGGACCTTTTTAAAATCAGAGAGCATAATCATTCCCATTACATATTTACTACATTTTTTAAAAAGTGTAAAAGTGCCACTACTCTACATATGAATGCAAATTGTGACTGTCTTTTATTTAGAAATCCCTGCAGCTATGCAGGATTTAAATTATTTACTTGACACATTTATATCTTTAGACTGATAAGGTATGAAATCAGTTTTCTACTGTCCAGGTTTCTATTTTGGTTGAAATATGAATAATAAAAGCAGGTTTGTTTCTGTTTTCTCAACAGTTTTCATTTTCACATTTATGTGTAGGTATTCCTCAAGAATATGAATCTTGGAAGTCTGGTACTAATTCTTACAACAATTCGAAATAATTTGGGGAAATACAGAAAGCTAACTAGGATAAGCTGAAAAATTGAGCTTGAATTTGCACCTCAGCTTTTCTAGATTGCATATTCCAGCACAGATGCCTGCCATTCCTCCAGAGGAGTCAGACTTGCCAGCCCAGGCACGCTCATTGACCTATTTAGGGCAACTGTGAGAACCATCACATTCCTGCATTTCAGTATTTTAGTAAGTTAAGAGAAAAAAATATTCCAAAGCAAGCATGCAGGAAACAACTTGAAACAGCAGCCCACAAGTTCCTGTACTGTCACAGATGAAGGAGTAGCTGCCCTAGCAGCTGCCCTGCATAATTCTCTCTCTTGTGCACTTTTCAATTCTTGAATCATAGAATCATAGAATTACTTAGGTTAGAAAATACCTTTAGATCATTGAGTCCAACTGTTAATCCAGCGCTGCCAAGTCCACCACTAAATTGTGTCTCTAAGCACCACAGCTACATAGCTTTTTAATACCTCCAGGGTTGGGGACTCTACCACTTCCTTAAGCAGTCTGTTCCAATGCTTAATAGCCCCTTCTATGAAGAAATTGTTTGTAATACCCAATCTGAAACTCACCTGGTGCAGCTTGAAGCCATCTTCTCTCCTCCTATCTCTTATTACTTTGGAGAAGAGACCAACAGTTATATGAATAAAAACCAATTCAGATACTAATTTTTTTAAAGCAAGCTGGCCATGATGATTCATCTGCACATTGAGGGCGTATATATGTGACCAGTCAGCTTTTTAGCTATGTCTGCTCAGGGCAAGAGAGTGTTTGTGAATCCAGCTTCCTTGCAGCCATTGCAGCTACAGCTAGAATGACTTCTGACCCCTGGACAACCCATGTGGCACTGTCCTGGTGCTCAGAGCACCACAATGTCTTCTGCTAGAAACTGCCTGTGTAAGAAGTCCTTTCAATGTGAGCTGCCTTGGCTCTTGCACTTTGTGTGAAGGTACTATCTGAAGGAGCTGAATGCTTTCTACCTAAAGTGAAATTTATGGTAAATGGTTTAAGTTTAAATGCTAACACACAATCGTTCCAAATCTCCCACAACTGGCCGTTGCCAGTACTGAATTTACACATGTGATCAGTTTAGAATTGGTCTGGCAGCCATGAGCTTGTCAGAGCTTCTCTTCTAAGGTATCAAATAAACACAGTTCTCATTCCTCTGCTAAGCATCCAGTATTAGATTAAAATTTTTATGGTCAAAAGAAACCCTTTCACCATTGGTTTGACTTCTATATAACACAAGCCATCAGTCTTGCTAGATTTCATTACTCCTCTGTCTGGAGAACAGTACTTTAACTAAACCATGTCTCTTTTGTGACCCTTGAACAATAAAAATATTGCCTCCAAGTCACTGATAAAGATATTAAACATTGCAGAGATGAAGAAAAACCCCTGAGATACCATAAACCCACAAGTATTTTATTATCCCTCACAGAAATACATATTTTTAAATTGTATTTTCTCCAGTAACACTGGAGGCCTGCTTTGATTTTTCATTGGTCTAGTTTCTTAAAAGAAACAGTAAGAATTCAAATGTCTTTCAAAGGTAAAAAGTCATCCAAAAATCTGTAAACTCTCATTAGACCAGGATCATTGTATTTTCAGTAAGAGCCTTACCTTTAATCCAATCTTCCTGATTTTTTCAATTTATCCCAGATATACCTAACAAAAAACTAGTACTTTGTCTGCTCAGCTCAGCATGGTACAGAAAGCTTTTACCAAAGTTTTTTTTTTTTTTTTTTAAAGAACTGACAAAGCATTATTTGGACATTCTGGTTTAAGGATCTTGACAAACTTTTAAAGCTTTTTTCAACATATTCATTTGCTGTTAATAAAACGGATAATAGGACTTATTGCCAAGATAGATAAAACTTATATTTAAGAAGTATCTACCCTATTTATAGTGACAATCTAATACTTCCATATGTACCATCACTAAGGAAAAACATCAGGAAAAAGAGAAAACCTCATTCTTACAATTCATAATTATTTTTATTAAGTTACTTTTCTTTAGTGTGTTTTGCTTTTTTACTGCCTATAATTTTTGACCTTGGTTTCTATCACTAGGCCTTGCTGTTTGTTTGGTTTTACTAAACTGGAAGTTTTCACATCCCTGTATGCCAGACTGATTTTTAACCAACCAGGCTTGTCTCAATATTGTTTATTTTGTGAGAGTTTATTCACATCTTTAACTAGAAAACATCTATGTTTCCCTTTGATCCAGCTTGATTATTTCCATCATCCTTAAACCATCCCTCTTCCAGTGCTGAACACGTTTCAGGTAGGTCTCCACTAAATTGCAGCTGTTTGTATCTTGACAACTACTAATTTTTCTTCTACAGTCTACTTCTTTAACCATTGCAAGGTGAGTTAACATACACCTCTGCAACACTAGATGAATACTCAGGATCCAGAGGTCAGATCACCTCAGGATTTCCAACACCACCTTTCATATCAGCACTCAGACTAGTGCCTCAGTATGTTTTAATTGTGTTGAAATCCCACCTAAGAAGCACCATCCTCACACCTAAAAAATACGTGACTGTGGGTAAGGCATAACTTTTAGTGAGATTGCCATGGTTTGTAGTAAAGAACTAGCAGTACTCCAAATAATATTTTAAATGCTTTGAATAAAAATGTTCCTCAGTAATTACTTTCCTTGTCAATACCTTGCAAAACAGGCCTATTATTTTTGGCAGCAGTCAACTCTGTTTCTTTTGGACACTCAGTCCCACACCAACTACATGAAACCATTTACTAGCTTGGTCACACGGGACTTTCTACTAGGTCAATTTTTTACCCATAAATAAGCGGTTTCCATTTCTCTTGCTTATTATCTAGCAATTGTATAAAAATGCTCTACTTGCTTCTCTTTTCTTTCCTAGATTTTATGAGTAACAGGGTAATACCCTAGCTAAAAACACCTCTGTGAAAATGAACAGTAAAGGACTTCAATAACCATCTCAAACTGAGTGAGTTGCTCCTTAAAGTTAGTGCTTTGAGTTCTGTACACAACAAAACAATACAGGATGAGAGCTTGTGAAGTTGGTTTTTTTTTTGCATTCTGCTTTAGTGTAAGAATTAATCTTTCTGGAGAATTTTCAGGTTGTGCACCTCCGCATTCTAGTTGCCAAAAGTACATATTTTAAAACTTCCTTTAAAGCAGGGAGGCCCCCACAGAATGGGAGAAGGAACTAATCTAAATGGAAAACATCTGCACATTTCAAAAAACAAGTTCAGTATACTTATTATTTATATGTGCACAAATTGTGAAAGTGATTTCTATTGTGTCTTATTATGGAAAATCCTGGTTAGACTAAGAAAATACAGCCTAAAAATACACTTATTTGTTCAAGAGGTTTAGCTTTTAAGATAAGGAATTGCAGTGGAATTCCATGCCAACTTGGCCTAATATAATCAGCTTAGCCAGAAAAATGTGAATGCTTTTTGGTCATTTCAGTTCTCTATAGTGACTCATCACCTGGTTACATGAATGTAAGTGTTAAGGAGGGAACAGGGATGTGCTACTGGGTAAGAGGGAGGGTATTAGAGGGAAGAAATTAAGAGAGATGGTGCCCCAGGATCCTTGACTTTGACTAAAGGAGCCTGGGAACTACATCCAAGCTCCCATTAATGAATACTACCTGGCTCATGCAGTCTGATCAGTTAAGGGGTACTGCAACAAAGCCCCACCTGTTCATACCCCAAGAGCAGGATTCAGAAGTTTCATTCCCTGTGGTCCTAATATAAGAAGCCATACCCCAAAATGAAAAAAAAAAAAAAAAATAAAAGACATCCTCCCAATCAGAAGGTATTTCAGAGCATCGACAAACTTCAGGTCACACAAATTTTATAATTTACAATTACGTTGTAATACTTTGTGCGTGCCACTCCTTCATACACATTGAACACAAGAACAGTGACATGAAAGTTGGGCTACTAGCATGGATAAGCCAGTTTTGCTGTTTCTGTGTGTATATATAGATGTTTGATATCTTTCAAGCAAATAATATGCTACAAAAAATTAAAATTACAATGAAACACAAGCATAAAAGCAAAATGAAAAATCTATTGATGTATCAGAAGTAGCTGGTGCAATGAACTGCCTAGAAACATTCATTAATAGATTACAAAACTGGCCCAGCTGCTCAAACCAAAAATAAAAATATTTTATAGCTAATGACTTGTATGTGATTTGATATGGCTACTTGCTAGAGTGTTCAGATACATTTCACAAGAAAGCCTGTCCACTTTTAGAACAGGGCTCTGGGGGGACAGAGAGAGAGGGGAGCAGACACTCCTCGTTCACTGATGCTTTCATGTTGTATTGTCTTAATGACCCCACTGGGGCAGGGGTGAGGGTGTGTATATAGAGATGAAGATGCACACACCCAAACCAACAATCCAGAAGCCCCAGCTAAATGTACTGGTGCAGGAATGCTGTGTTTAGCTATGATACACATAAATCTGTGATACATTTATCATGCATAAAGTTTAACACTTGTATCATTTATAATATAACGTGTTTACTTCTACAAAAGCATAAATACATTGAAGGTGGTTTTCTTTTTAATTTGACATCATTCAGAGTCTTCAAATATTCTTTCAGACAAAAAAAAGGAAGATTGGGGCCAAGTATTTAACCAGTAATCCCGGGAGTAGTGGAAAGGAGAGCTAATTTTCAACAAGTTTTAATCTCTGCATTTCACACAAATGGGAAGGCAAGTTAAAGAGGGTAAGGTCCACCTACTTGAAGCACTAGAACCTCACTTGGGGAAAATCTGTAGCACTGGGGTGCTTTTTAAGACTAAAGTGAATGTACAACTGAAGTACGTAGGCACACCTTGCCAGCACAGATCAGACTATAGCTTCAAGCAGTTCACCAAAACAAGGGGCAGTTATTCTGAATCTGAATTCAGAATTCACATCTGAAATCAATGCAGAGAAATTCTGTGACAGAAGTGGAGAAAGAATGCTGCCTTAAATTGTATTTTTACCTCTGTCATCCTCCTCTTCCTGAGACCAAATTTCCAACATGTACAATGTATGCAGCACATTTTTAGAGACAACAGTGTCCTTAATTACTTAAACCTTACAAAACAGTCTACACTGCACATTAGGATGAGTACATCTACGCTGTATATTAGGATGAGACATTTTCCTTATGACTTTTTAGTTTGCACAGAATCAAAGCTAGTATTGTAACAAAACCCCCTACTTCTTATAATTCCACTATTACATATTTCTCTTCAAATAGCTAATACTCACTACACCTCAGAAAAGGATTCACCTCATTATCTGTTCCCACATCCAACATCACTGGTAGACACTCGTGAGGTTTTACTCCTCCACAGGCCGTATAAAGTGCCAGTTTACCAACAGGAATGCCCATTCCATAACAGCCAAGGTCTCCAAGACCAAGAATACGTTCGCCATCGGTCACCACAATAGCCTGGAGGAAGAAATAAAGGCACTGTAAAAATCACTTCTTTGCTTGTATGTACTAAGTATTCCATTACTTTCTTACCATCATTTTTTATTTTACATGTAAAAACTGTAACAGGTGCAAACAAATCAATAGTACAACAAAAGCAAATAATTGTTTTATTGTATTTTAGTGTGGTTTTGTTACACTATTTTAGACTCTTGCTTTGCTGTAAATGAGACTTTCATATAAAACTTTCAAGAATACACAAGAGAGGTGTTTAGTATTATATTACAAGAGAACTGGCATTGTTCCCTCTCACATTTTTCTGCCAACAGTATGAAAACAGAATAGGAAGGGAAAGGAAGTTATCCACAAAAAAAGAAGAACCACAAACTCCTGGGTTTTGTCATGTCTGTTTTCAGCAGAACCAGAGCAAGCCACTCCTACTGGCCTTTGTCAGGGCTCTCTACAACCTCCTGGCTCCTACCCTTCAATGATGTATGTCTTCTTCCCTTGAGCAAATAACACACTCCATCAAACTTATACGTATCAGGAAGCATGTGTTTTCACTGACAGAAATATAATAACTTAGTAAACCCCAAAAACTGTCTGTGGTAATAAGAAAGACTTTTCATATTAAAGGAGAGAAGTGCTCAGTATGGCAAGCAGCTGACAACACAATAACCTCTTTGTCATACTCAGTGACAAGCCATTTTAGCTGGAAATTTAATATTTTTTGTGAGAGAGCTTATGAAGCAGCATAAGTGGAGAACTATTAACTCAAACACTAGAATGGTGTTGCCAAGACATCTTTTGGGGTCTCTACCCTTGGAGATACTCAAAACTCAAAGGCTGGACATAGCCCCGAGTAACCTGTCCTGGCTGACTGTGTTTGAGCAGGAAGATGGCCTAGATAATCTCCAGAACTGCCCTCCTACCTCAACCATTCTGTGATTTCCTGAAATGCAGAAAAAGCATTCAGGGTTTTTTTTTTTTCCATAATATTCAATGTAAGTGACCAATTAATCAGTAAAGGATGCCTGTAGCTAAACAAGTTAAGTGTTTAAATGCCTCAAACTTTGGCTATAACAGCATTCTTTCTGTTGAAAAAATGAGTTAAGAAATCACCAACATCTAAACTGATAAAAAGCTTATAAAAAAGCTCTTAACCAAGTCATCTTGGGTACAAAACAGCATCAGCTTTGTTACTCAACTAAAACTGGACTTACCTTGATGACACTTTCTGGCCAGGATTTAAGCATTGTAGCAATGTGACCCCGGTCATGGATAGAAATAAAAAGACCTCTGCAAATAAAAAAATACTTTTCATTTAAACAGGTAATTAAATAATTCTAAATCAATGTAATATAAATAAAGTATAATTCAATTAAATAATAAATTAAATCTGTGCAAATGTTTCCAACATACATAAATTCAGTTTGATAATAAGAGCTCAATTTTTTATGAATAAGTAAATTAATCATCTGCATTTAGAAATCAGAAAATAAGTAACTCAGTAAAGCTTTACTAAGCAGAGAGAACCTGTAAGAGACCTTTCTGAAACCAACTCACTCAGCACTTGGTCTGTTCAAATGTGTTCATTAGTTGTCCCTGATCACAAAATGAGTTCCTCTTATGACAGTGATCACTACTGCTCCAGCAGTCCTGACATTTACAAACAAGAATAGGCCGAAGCTTTAAGCTATGAACAAAACCTGAAATAAGCCATATATTATCATTACATAAAATAAATCAGGAGCATTCAGCTATGTGTTAGAAAACAGTCTCCCTGATTCTTTTTTATCTACTTTTCTTTTTACTTTTTAATCTACTTTTTATTTTATCTAATTTTTTATCTACTATTTTCATGTGAGATAGTGGAAAAATGCCATCTCTCAAAACCCACAAATGCACTTAAATGCAATCTCTCAAAATCCACAAAGAAAATATCAATGACAAAGCACGTGCCAAAGATGCCTTCTTGTAGTTACATTTTTCATTAGTAAGTATAAGGCACTGTCTTCTAGAATTATTCCAAAGCATTTCCCTTTGCCTATTTTAAAAATTTTAAAGTAAAAATTAGAGAAAATTATTGAAAAAAATAATTGAAATCGAAGTCTACCAGAATATGACCATATTCATATAAGTGGGTCCTATAGGTCTAAATAAAACTAATAAATCCAGAAAATGCTTGTCAGATATGACTGCACATATACCAAGTCAAGCAAAAAATCTCCCGCGGTGTTAAATGTATACTAACCAAGACAGCAAAATTATATTATATTAAGTCCAAACATTATATTTAATTTCATATGTTTATATATTTCAAACAGATGATATGTTTATTTATAAATTACTATGTGATTTATATTTTTATATTTAATTTTTAATTTAATTTTATATTTAAGTGTCTTCTCTCCCTCTTTGATGGCAAAAAAACGCAACCAAAATTTTCTTATTATTTAGGACAAAAAGCAGTGTAAGACGCTGTAATTAACCAAAGTATTTCATTTTATGCATTTCCCCCTAGAACTAGAAATTCTCTTATCCTGGCATTTCTAATTAATTCTCCTTCTGTGTCCATTTCCCATGCTCAGAACTAACATACTATGCTGGATATTAATGTATCTCAGTTGTTTCTTAATAAGTAGCATCCGTCAGCAAATTAATTTCTCCATCCCAGTGGAAGCGACAGGTCCTCAGGGACAGGAGGGTTAATTTCACAACACTTTTGAAAAATTCTGGTATTTATTTGAAAAGTTCTGGTTCAAGCATGTCTATTTGTGAGCCAGCTACCTGAAAAAAGATGTCCCTTACAGTGAAATGCCATAAAACAGCAAAGAAAAATAAATGATGCTTCCTTTCTGATGTATTGTACCGTGAGTCATTTTATAAAACAGCCTGTAAACTGTTAAATCATAAAGTACATCTTACCAAAATTGCTAGCCTCAAAGACAGCTGTGACAGATGAGTCTGTGAAAGCAAGCATAGAGTGCTGGAAGAAAGCTATCTTGTGGGATCACTCCTCTCCTTGTCTCCATTCTCCAATTTACACCAACCTAACAGATTTGTGTTAAATGAAGCGAGATTTTGTATTGATTTTCTAAAGAGTCAGAGTCCAGCCCAGTGTGCCTAAATAACCTCTTCTTTGCAAGCTAGGGAGAGAGGTTACCATGGAATAAATTCCCCAGCAGAGGAAAATAAAGGCAGGGTAGCTGCTCCTGAAGGAATTTTGTTAGAACATTTGTAAGGACCTTTGAGTAAGTATTGAGAGCGTATTTCAAAAATCTGTTCAAGCAGGATCAGATTCAGCCACAATGGAAAATAAGAGGCTGAAGTGTAAATAGTGATGTCAAGAGCATTTCACTCCCCTCTTTCTCCCCTTCCCTCCATTCTTTCTGTAGTTTAGTAAAACATTTCTGGACACACTGGCCTGACCAAGAAGATGCTTCTAGATTTAAGGAAACAGAACAAGAGATAAGCATTTTTTTATTCTTTTATCTGGATCTCTTTTCCTGATCCTTCATTTCTTTAACTAAAGCACTTTTCTCCTGTAAGATATTCTCTGCAAGTAGATACACCGGGTTGGTAGAGGAGCCCTGGTATGCAAAGGTGTCAACCACAAGAATACTCAGCCTATATTAGTGGGACTGAATTCACTAGCAATTCTACCTGCAGACAGCCATCAAAAGGTAGCACTACATGTGGGGTTTTTTTCTTTTCCCTGAAGTCATGCCATAGCCAGGGAAAGTACCAACTGCATAAGATTATAAGTGGGATAGAGCTGACAAGCTGAAAAGGTAGCCAGCAATTTGGCTACCTAGCAGACATTAGAGTTATTTTTGGGCTGTCATAGCACAGCTAAAAGAAGAATGAAGCATGGGGCAAGCTAGATTATTTAAACTGGATTCAGTTCTATATGGATTTCAATCCAGAAATATGACTGAATTATCCATTTGAGAATGATGTTTATAATAAGTATGGTCACGCCAGTGACACATACCCTGCTCTGCTGGATGAGGAAGAGATGGCCTGCAGGATGTGCACCTGTCTGACAAAGCACTTCAGGATGGGACTGCCAAAGCTGATAGAAAAGTAATATATATAATCACATGGAGAAAGAAGCAAGATACAGGGAAAATGTTATGGGGAAGAATATGCTTCTTGTTTTTCAGCATGCACATATTCACATTTTTAAGAAGAAAAGCAACCCAGGAGCAACTCAGGATTAAGTTCTCCTGCACACACTTTCAGAGCAGTCCAGGTTGGCAAGCTCACTGGAAAAGCAACTGTAGGTTTTACAACACAGTATGACCTTTTCTATTTTAACTGGTACCTCAGTTACACATATTATCTTTTCTTGCAAGGCAAGAAGACCAATCACCAAAACTGCGAGTTAAAAACGACCTGAAGCTCGCAGCCTCAGATCAGTCTTCTAATTAATGTGTTCATTTTGAACACGGCACGGTGCAGATTGACACAGAACTTGCCTAAGCACATATGCAGAAGTGCTCATCTAGAGCCAGTTTGCCACAGTCAGCCCTCAGCTCAGCACTGGTTTATACCAGCCCAGCCAAAGCAAGCACTGCTAGTGACACCCACTTCAGCTAGCCAGAAAATGTAGGAAACTACAGCAGAGGAATAAATAGGCAAAGAAGTAACTATGCCTCCTTTCTTCTCATCACACCAGCAGTAAGACTGAAGACTGAGGGGGGAGCCCACATGAGGACATCAAGATCCACTCAACAAAGGGTGGATCTATTTTGGGTCACTGAGCTCACTACACTGTAGCAAATTTTACCAGTTATGTCGAGGTCATTCTACAGCACATGATTTGGGTCTGTTTTATTAAAATTCTGATCTATGAGAACAAAGTCCACAGAATTAAATGAAGCATTTGTTTATTATGTTTTGAGGAAGCAATGTTCTACCAGCAATGTATTTGTCTATTTTCTATTAAAGAACAGTTTGGGAAAATGTGTCATTGTAACAGAATAATCCTTTCTTTCCTCTTCTTGTAACAACAGGAGGCAATCTTAACATGGCTCAGAAAATGCCAAACATGTTTAATGAAAAAAGTTCAAACTTTTCTCACAACCCTACAACCCTACATATTCAAAACTGTTATTTGAATTATGAACTGTACATAGGAGTTACAGTAGAGGTGACTTCACTTCCCCAGGCATGCTAAACCAACAAGCTTAATAATAATAACAAAAAAAAAAATCTCAGGGGCCAGACACAGTTTATTTCTGAGCCTAGACTCTTCCAAACTCCTGCACTTGGCAAGAAAGAGGTAAACTACTTCCCTGGTCCCTGCTTAAATTCTCTCCTATTTTTAAAATCATAAAAAGCAATACAATAGAAACTTTGTACTAGGAACTAAGAGTACCTATATCCTCCCCAAAGAACATTCTACTCTTTTTTCACCACATTTCCCATTGTGAAAGTTTAATATAGTCTCATTTTTTCATATAAAATATGCTCAAGGTTTTTGTTACATCTTACCGTAGCAGGTTCCTTTGCATTGCAAGACCACTGAGGCCTAATAAATACGAGAGATGGGCTGATTTAAGAAATGCAGCTGTTGACAGTTTTGTTTATCTTCTTTACCTTTCCCTCTTTACAGGGATGAATTTCATTACTTTGCAATACAGAGGTATGTTTTTCAATATATAAAATAGTTGATGCTGAAATAGCAGCTGCTACTGACTGTCAGCATGAATTCATCAGTGTTAAAGAAGCCTGGGCTTTACATTTTCTAGATGTGGCATACTCAAACCATATTTAAACAGAAAAGTTTGTAAGAAGCAAAATAAAGACTAAATCAAAAACAAAGATCAAAAATAGGAGAGAAGCATTAAGAGAACAGTAGATATTGCTAAAACCTCTGAGAGTGTGGAGCTGTACATGAGCAAGATGTAGTTCATAAAAAAGGTAAATTCTAGCAGCATATGAATGACAATGAGGGTAAGATACTAATCCTGAAAAGACATAAAAGTTTATAAATATTATGTGTTATTTCATGCTTAGCGTATGGTTTCCTAAATGACTACTGATTGTAATAGGTTATTTTGTAGAAGACTTCAAATACTCTGAATGACAGATGTTAACATCTGCCAACTCCAGTTTGTTATACATAAAAGAATAATGAAAGCCTCATATATTTTTATAGGGACTCAAAAGCCCAATTTGGCACAAGAGTGTAGGGAAATTATTAAAATACAGAAAAATACAGTATTCATAATCCCTGTGAATGGGAAATGCTAATGTCAAGGGCTCTGAACAGTCAATCTTCAGCTACAGGAGCAAACCAGCATTTAGTTTTATTTCAAGAATCCTTTCTGAAAAACACTGTTTCATGACAGTCTTTATCCAGTGTTGGCAGCCTCTGTAGCACTCTTTCACATGCCCAAGTCCATCAAAGCTGCTCATCAACCCCTGTTAGTAAGTGTTGTGCTCCAATAGTCACTACAGTTAAAAATAACATCTACAGAGAAGAGAAGTAAGTTTGGGCCACTTACAGAACTGTACAGTATCCAATGTGAATTAGCCTTTAGAGCAGAAAAGTGATAAAGTTAACCTGAAAGAGAGCAGCTGTAAGCCTGGTGTTTGAAAATACAACCTCAGGGGAATGAGGTTTCAGAAAAGAAAGGATAGGGTTTGAAGACATAAAAGGTACATAACTCTAGTGACACAAAGACTCAGAAGCTGGGAGAATCTTTTAGTTCAGATGTTAAAAAAATTATTTAAAAATAAATTATAATGATAGAATTTTTTTTAAAAAACCTAAATAACTAAAAAGTACAACTGGGGTAGATAGCTACTTAAGACTATAATTTTTCTGAAGCAAGCCCCAGCAAGTTACAATGCTCCAGATGCTGCCAGAAGTAAATCCAGTATCCACAGTATGCTCAAGCCTGCCCAAGATCTTCGACTAGAGTCCATAGCTCTACCTTGTTTCTTTGACAATGGACACTGTGTGCTTCAAAGAGGCTCATCCATCTGGCATTCAGTCAGAAGAGCTGGTTCAAACAACCCCATGGGTTCCAGGAACTTCCACAAAAAACTCCCTTTGCCCATATCTTGGGTTTACTCAGAAACCTGACTTCAGGTCTCAGCATATTCCCTCTTCCACCCCATGTGGGGTTAGGGAACCAGGGGCTGCTATTCCACAATTTGCAACATAGTGAGTTATGTCATTTGCTGTAACACTCCTGATACACCTCCAGGCAGGGGCCAGATCACACAAACATTGCCCCATCTGCCCTTCTGCATCTGGAACAGGCTTCAGAGCTTGCACAAGGCATATATTTTCTAAACTGTAACACAACAGAGCAGAGAGTGAAAAAAAAGAGGATAAGTTGCCCATAGCAGCACAGATTGAAGGCAAATGACAAAGGAACAGAGACAAAACCTGCATCAGTCCTGTCTTACTACTTTTCTCCAGTATGTCTGGACTTTTCCAGCCCTTGAGATACCTGTTCTTGCTACCAAAACACGTAATCTCTACATTACGAGTTTGAGTGTATACAGATTTTTGCAAAAAGAAACTTTTTTTCTTGAAACATTCTGCTTTTACTCTGTAAAATGTCCATCAGATAAACTCAGGCTCCAGAAGTGGGTAAAGAAGTCAAGGCTTTTGTACAATAAAAAGCAACTCAATGAAGTAATTCCTTAACTGCTCTCATTCAACCCAAAAAAACTACTACATTGTAAAAATAATCTGAGTAACAACATTACAAGCCTTACACTGGAAAGCTTTAAAACCAATTTTACATGGTACCAAGAGTAATTACAGCTTGACACTTCACTAATAATCAAAAAATCTCTACTTAATTTTGGAATCCATAATGTTCACCTCAAACTGTACTAAAAATACCTCATAGTAAACACTTCAGGGACTTAGTCATTGCAGACGTTTTTCAACACTCATTTAAAATACTCTCGACCATATATCTAGATATGTAACACTGTTTTTCAATTAGTGCCTCACCTCCTTTACTTGCACAGCCTTTTGTGGTCTGAATGTTCAAACTAATGATGCATCCTTTTCATACAGCAGAAGAGTAAATCAAATCATATCTTTATAGTCACTTCTTAAAACATGAATTTGTTGATTTAACTATATTCCTAAAGTATCACTCATCTGGACAATCAGCTTTTACGTATTGTTGCTTAACCACACAACGGCAATTCAATGGGATGTGTTTGCAAAGGAAAAGGCAGACTTTGCAAAATACTGTGGTTTAAGCACTGGAGCTCTTTTGCTCCAGAAGCTACTTAAATTCCTCTGACAGTTGCTCAATAAATAACTTAATTACTTACACTCTAATGGACACAAATAGAACTGTTTGAAGACTGTGAATGAGAGAATGGTTTACCAGAGCCAGACCCATTCATTTTTAAGACAAAAAATAACCTACTGTTCTGCTTCAATAGCTATCAAGTTTGTATTATTTTATGCTAATATTAACTGCATAGAAAGCCATCTACAAACAACATCAACCATGTTATCTACTAGGAATCTTGCAATGCTAGTGATGTTTTTCTAAAAAAAGATCTTTTAAATGCTATTTAAACTGTGAAATACTCAAACAAGTGAGATCACTGTCCTTCTATTTACTTCAACAACTTGTGCTGCCTTGGCTCATTGGAACATGGAAAATTTCCCATATTTAGACAATAACATCCTTTAAGGCCAGTTTTCATTGACCTTTAAATCACCATAATTTGCTCTTAATATCTATTAACCAGGACAAAAGTGAAGACTTATTAAAAAATATTTCTTCTTTTGGCATATCCTACCCAACTTCCACTTCAATGAAAAAGTCTCTTCTGAAATGAGATGCTATCTTCCATTTGTAGAGCTGACTCTAACTGCTGAAAATGAACACTCTGAAAAAGTACAAATCTCCATTTACCATTTGCACATTTTAAAAAATGTAAACAACCTGGTCAGAAGCACTATTTCTGTACTTACTTCCTGTTAAATTTACATCATGAATGTATGAGACAGACCAAATTTTTAGTACTGTGTTCAGTAACAACTTTTAACATGGGGAAAAAAAGTCACAGGTCCAGCTCTATCTCAGACAGAGAAACTGAGAAGCAATATGATTACTCTGAAGATTTATGTTATCTGATGTTAACAAAGTTCCAACATACCAGTTGTATTCTGAAATTCACTCACAGAAGAAGTATTACAATTTTTCCAGCAAAACCCAGGAAATGTATCTTACATATAAAAAGTGGTTTTAATTATAGGGAATTGACTATATTTAAGAAAAAATAATGATTTTCTGACTCAAAAATTACTAGAAGACTTTATAACAATATTTGAGAAGAGAAATATAATAGATGAAACACCAAGGAAACATTTTGAGCATTAAACATCTGGAATGTATCTGGCCCACTGTGATAAAAATTAACCTCGTCCATTAGAGGCAAATAGTCTTATATTTTCCCTCCTTTTTACAAAAATTCAGTCATGACCCCAGGTAAAGTTTTTCATTTCATAAAGTCAGGATCAACATTTTGGGAAAAAACACAGCACGCAACGATACCAGCTAACACAACCTAATATTGCTGGTCTTCACTACACACATACAGGAAATGAAGCACAGGATATGGAATGGACCTAGCAAGGAGTCTTGGAGCCAGTCCTGTGGGGTGATGGAGTATTCAAAAGGCATCATCTGGCAGTCACAATAGAAGTGTTTCTGAAATGTCATTTGGGAGTTTCTGGCCTCTTCGAGGGACTTAAAGGCTTGAGTCCAGTGTCAGAAAGCACACAGGCTTTTCAGAGGGCATTGCCTTTGGAAGTCTACATGCCATACTTTAAATCATCTTTCAAAGATGACATTAGTTTCACTGTAAGATTGAATGTGACGTACCAACCATTCATCAAATGACTGGCATTACAACCACCCTCAAGAAGAATCTCATTTCAGTGCACAAACTGGAGCTTGCTACATTCTTCATTAAGTGGCAAAGTAAAAGCAGAAATAGGCACATTGCTTGCAAGAAGCTGAAATATGGCAGAATGGAAATCTTTTTAAATACACTATTTTTTTGAGAATGAAAAGTTCCCCATGCTCATATACTACTTACTCATGAATAAAAAAACCAATTAATAATGGAACAGAAAACAATCTACATTCTGTATTTTCACTGCCAGAGATAAATACCTATGTGTCATGTTTAAGAAGCTCCTTGGGGATGACCAAGGGAAAGTCTCAGACATACTGTTGCCTAAAACAGGCCTTATGAACAACCTGACCCTCAACATACAGTGCAGCAAACCTGTACATTCATATGTGCTTAGAATAAATCTAAAGATCTCTAAGAGAAAAGTTAAAAGAGACCAAAAATATCCTCTGATATAACAAAGTTGTCATAATATTGTGAACTTCTGAAATGGAAATGTGCTGCTGTGTCTCTGTAAGCTACAGGAACCTCTTCCTTTAGATGGAAAATTCCACCAGAATGCTGAAAACAATAGCTAATTTCAGTATACTAGAGTACTAAAATAAAGTTGTGAAATCTCCTAAACTCCCTTCTTCCTTAAGACTAAACAAAGACTCATTTTAAATGTAGTCACTTTGGGAATGAAGAAGCAAAAATGAGAACCGGCTTTTGATCATCTTTGTGCCAAAGGCATGGGTTCTCCTTCAGTACAAACTGAAGCTTGCTTTTCTTTTTTTGTATTTCTCCGTAAATGGTTCCCTTATTTCTGCCAGTTTATTCAAGCCTTCCATATCACTGTCTGCCTTCAGCTGGAAGTCCTCGCTTTTCTTACAAAAATGACTTGCTTTGTTTGGTTTATGCACATTCACCTATTTCATCTATGCTCCCAGCAGGCCCTTACCCACCATTTTCCAAAAGATACTGGGTTTCCTGTATGTGGCTTCATCACCTAATACTCATTAGCCAGAGAAGCAGAACTGACATTCAGTGTCACCACTTAACTCAAAGAGCAGCAGTCAGGACATCAGATGCCTCGTAAACCTTTCTCCACCCCGTTTAAAATTACATGATGTTACTGCTACTCTACAACAGATTCGGTAAAGTTATTATGACCTGGTCTTTTTATGTTTATTATAATAAACACTGCTGATATTTTTTATTGAGCTGTGACCATAAGAAAACAGTTTTATGCAGCTATAAAACTTTGCTAAAAAAGGATGAAAGGGCCTTGCAAGAAATAAAAGGATCTGCTTCTACCCCAAAACTTTTTTTCTTGTCTTTTTCAGAAGACTACCTATGCATATGGCTCTCCCAAATATAGTATGTAAAAAGCTCCTGGACCAAAACATCTAGCCATAAATATAGAGAAATACAAGATATATTACAACACACAATCATCCCATTTGTTATGCTCTTAAAGGCTGAAAATCTTTATGCCTTGTCTTCACTTTTGATTTTTCATTTTAAGACCTGACTATTTACCCTATCTATTTAGAAAGCTTCTAGACAGAGACAGAAAACTATGATGTTAGAATAGCCAAGCTACTGCAAAGTTACAATGATTTTGCTATGGTTTTTCCTTCTTCTTTTGGACTTCACCAAATATAAATCCAGTTACAGGAATTACTTTGGGGTTTTTTTTTAAAGCTACTAAATATCTTGCATTGGAAATGCAACAATGAGACAGCGTTGGACTGCTGAGTAATGAGAGTATTTTGAACAGAGAAGCTGCTGAATGTGTAAGCGGGGGATTTGGGTGGTGCCGAAGGACGTGCAACAAATGTACAGAAAATGGGAGCTGGAGAAACTCCAACGTAAGCACACCCCTAAAGGAAAACATCCTCTGGGCATGGGCTGGGATATATACAGAATGAGCTAATAAAACAATGTAATGCTTCTAAATCACTGGCATCTCACTGAATACTACTGGTACCTTGTTTTGCAGTATCAGATGGTAACATCAGGAATTACTGGGGACATGGGAAACTCTTTGCATAGAAGGAGAGTGCAGTATTCCTCTATCTCTAAAAAGATCATAATATTTTAAAAAAACCCAACAAAACCAAAACCTGCACTAGATGTTTATCAGTCAGCTGTAACAGTTCTCTGCTACAAGCTCATGTTACCAACGCATAAATCCCTACTGCTGGTGATACCTAATTGTAAACATATGGAGTAACACCATTTATTTTTTATCACACTGATATCTGGAAGCAAGCTCTTTCCCTTCCACAGCATAGCCCCTGGAAGGGAGAAAGATGCCCACGTTTTTCTTCATACTTCCCAAGCAATGAGTTGCAAGTTGTTTCTTGTCTGTTGGAGTCGTCTGTTGATGTGACACAAGCTGCCAGTGTCTGGGCTGTCCTAAATGAGGGCTAGAATGGTGCAGAATTCCAGTCCATGGAAATGGATACAAATATGCAAACTACTGTCAAGAGCTAGCCACAACTTCAGGGCTGTTCCAAGGCCCCTGAAGGCAGAAAGGAGACAACTGTACCTATCATTTTGTACAGAAGGAAGGATGGAGTAACTTCATTTGCAGACACTGCATGGGATTTGATAGGCTGTCCTTGAAATGGTGTTGAACTAAGGAAAGTTAAAGATCTCTTATTGAAGGAAGTGACTCTTAAAAGGTTTGCTTTGGGGGTCAAATGATGTTGACAATTAGGAAACTCTATAAATCTGTCAGGTTGACAGCGGCTGTTTCATGAGGGGAAAATTTTAGTAGATAAATATGGCTAGAGTTGGACAGAGCTAATGAGTAGACCTCTCCTGTACTGTGTGACCTGATACTTTAGTGTTGCCAGTGGAATCTTTGGCCAAGTAGAGGTGAGAAATCTAAATAAAATCTCTGCCCTTAAAGTACATTTCATTAAGGAATGTACTGCTTTGGGAAATCGGGGAGCTTGTAACCAGAAGGCAGAATTGCAGGCTGGCATAGAGTCAAATCTCCCTAAAAATTCAGTAAAATAGGAAGACACTGAAGAGTAACATGGTTGTATATCGACACAAATCGTAGTTATTGATATGAAACTGTAACATGCCAAAATAATACCTCTATTTTAAAATGAAGACACATAGTTTATTTGTTGAAAAGGATATAGCCTACCTTTTATGTGGTATTGGCACTAGAAAGAAAAGGTTAGTCAGAGTAAAGACATTTAACTTGGGATCATGTACTTTCTGTCCAGTCTTCTGCACGTAGGTCCACGAGATGACTGCTTTAGTAAAGGAAAGAAGAAGGTTCTAATAAATACTGCATTAATAACTGTCACACAAACTGTCTTTCCCATTTAGTGAAAAGCATCTGTATGAAATTTCTTTGTTTCAGAGTACTGTCTCAGTAGGATGTAAGGAAATGAGGAAGATAATCATATGCCAAAACCCACAGAAGTAAGTTCCCATTAGCTCAAAGTGCGGATGCCCTTGAAAAGATAAATTTGATTCCCCCAAACTTGTGGAGAAGGGAGAACATTCAGTTCTAACCCCACACAACAGATAGTAGAAATTATTAAAAAATAACAGTACAAGCCAAATGAGGACAGGGGTCCCCTGGAAATATCCAGGACTCTGAAGGAAGTGAACAAGGGAACAGAAAGGCATGGCCAGTACTTGAATTTTGGCCCTCTTGCTCAGAAACCACCAAGGACATCTGTAGAAGAGCACTGAGTCTTGCTAGCTGTCTTCCTTAGAAGACTGTGGTAAGAATGACCAAACACTGACTGCTGCCAAACATTTTGAGAGTCATGTTTTGAGAAGGGATGGCCTCATTTCCTCCTGCTCACAGCCAAGATGTACTCCATCCAGAAAAAACAGAGAAATGCACCTACAAACTTAGGTCTGAAAGCCCGAAATTCCATGCTTGTGATGTGCTTTAGGATAAAGCTTTTATGACCATGATCAAGAGTCCCTTAAATATTACCTGCAGAAGAAATCGTGTATGAAATTTATGAGGGCAGGAAGAGGCTAATAATAGGTAAAGCTCCAACTCAGACAAGACTAAATGGAAGAACAACTCCAAGCGCTACTTCGTAAAAACCATCCCCTTCAAGTACTGCTGTAGGTTATACCTACATGCAAGAACTAACTACATACAAAAAACCCCCTGAAATGGAGGATTTTATATTTTATAATGCTAGGTCAGGACTACCCATTCCCAGTTTGGCACAGGCTAATCATTCATGATTTTATTCTGAGGTGAAAGATTAATAAAAAGATAAAAATTCATTCTGTACCTAAATGGTGAAATCTATTGCTGAAATATTATGAAAAGCTATGAATTTAACAGTTCTAGAGAGACCAGATGACTACATGCATATGAACTAAGCAATATCATAAATTTTTCAAAAATCAGGACATAGGGTTTTTTTCCTTCAATAATTTCTTACATGAGAAACTCGCTTAATATTTACAAAGCACTTTAAGACCAAAATGAGGCCCACTGACATCTTCTGTGCAAGATCTTCACAGCTTTCCCTGCAGCAGCATTACTGTCTGCTGACAGACCAAGCTGAATATACCTTGGGCACAATCCAGTCTAAAGGACAGTCCAGGAGAAGAGAGGAATTCAACGCTCTCTCATTGTGCTAATTCTCCTTTTCCAACTTTTCAGACCAGGGCAAATGTTTTGCTGGGACGATTCTATTAGCCTTACCTTCAAGCCAAGGAAGCAAGAGCATGCTAAGCTAAGTTTTAGCTTGATGAAAGTAACAGATCAAAATCATGCCAGAAAGTAAAATTACTGGATGCCATGAACTCAATGGCAAGACTATACACAGGGGAAAAAAAGGGAGGAGAAAAAACTTGCCTGGAATATGTCAACAGTTGTCATCTTCACAAAAGACAAAAGTGAAAAATGATCAACATGTACTTCAAAAGTGCTTGGTGAGAGGTTGCAACTGCCATCATCATCAGGCTTTAGAAGCCATAAAGGGAAAGATTGCCTAAAATTAGAAGAAATGCCACAGCTATGCTAATTCTCTGTTGAAATGTTACAAAATAACTTGCCACTCAAACCATGTTGCTAATACACACATCAGGTCCTCCTGCAGAACAGAATTCCAACAGTCTATTTTCCAAGAAGCATTTTCCTGTTCTTTATGTCTTTATTGCAAAACATTTTGATTTCATATGCTGTCCTAACAGTCAGGACCTCATAAGAGACTGGTTAAAAAGCCTCCACATTGTCTTTTTTTTACTTACAGATTAAAATTCTACATAGTTTTCAGAGAAGAAAATACTAGGAAAAATAACTGTGAAACTAGGGCTTTGTTATATCTTTTAATATAATTTTATTTTATGCAATAATCACTTCTAACTAAATGAAGATACTAAGATAATTATGTATAGCAACAATCAGATGAATAAAGTCCCTAAATAGACATACATGCTTTTCCAGGGGAGGAAAAAACCCATCTAAATGTGCTGAAAAAAAATCAAAGCTGTTATATTGGTGAAAAAGTTATGTGAAATAAATCCAGACATTCTAGTAGTCTCAATCAAGAAAACCACTCATCTGAAGGAGAGACAGAGTCACAAAAAAGTTCCAGGAACTGAACTTTCTTGGCTCATGTGATCCAGGAGTACTTGACAAGTTTCTGGCCTCCAATAAGCCAAATCTGGTTTCTGAAGAGACTTGGATGCCACAGACATTCATTGGAATTAAGAAAAATAATTCCAACAAAAACCTCATTAAAAACCACAAAAAGATTATTATATGTACCACAGGATCAACCTTGTGCTGGCAAGCAGACTACAACTTCTGATGCCAAGGTCTAACATTTTGCATGTTCTGTCACAGGAAATAAATATTACCCTGTTCCCTAATTTCTTTTCTTTATTAAAAAGCGATACTATCTTGCAGCTGGCAATCTCAGCATGTAAACATTTGTTAACAAAAAACCTCACATTTGCAACATTTGCATTCAATACCATGCACCTGAAACACTGTAAATGTAAATCCATAAAATAAATGTAAATAAATACTTTTTTTTTGAGAAACATAAGGAAAGGAAAGGACTAAGTCTCAAATTTGTAGGTGCTGAGTCAGTCACACACTTCAGTGAGGAGGAAATCTGGTAAATAATTTCAAAGCTGGCATATTTTGCCTTTTAAGAGACTGCATCAGATCCAATAGAGCTGCTTTAAAAATGGTTCCTACTCAGCCTGACCGTCTGTGACTGCATTGGGAAGCTATTTCAGACAACTCTGCCATGCCTGTGTAGCTGCATCAGCTACCAGGACTTGCTCTGATCATATTCTGTTTGAACTGGCTTTTCCTTCTAGGAATGGCAATATATAAACAGTCACCTAACATTCTAACAACATCCAAAGCCTTCAGCATAGCAGTACTTGGCAATTATACCTCCTTTCTCTGAATGCTGAGTTTACACAAGAATCTTAAACTCCTGGGTGTTCTCTATGCAATGTAAAAAGTTGATTTTGGATTGTTAGAGGAAATTTCCATTGAGCTTTCCCATATTTATTCTTGCTGGATGAAAGAACTGTTACATTTCAGAAATCTATTTACAGAAATAGATTGTTTCTGGGTAAGTAATCAAACTCTGTCATATGTATGTACATGCCTTGTGCAACTGAAGAATTTTTCACTTTAGAATTTAAATGACGAACAGAAACTCTGAACCAAAAAGTGACCTAGTAGAGATTCTGAGATAATGCTTTTAATGATAGCGTGAGCATTACAATAAAACCAGAACCCCACTATACGCCCAGCATAAGCAAAGCTTCTACCTGTACAGGTCCAAATTCCTTCTCTGACCAACTCCCTGAAGGATCCTTTCTTCCATCATCCTCCTCAACAGTTAGGAAGAAGACCAGACAGACTGGTCTTCTAAATTATGTTTCTGTAACAATGTGGTGTAGGTAGGTGCATGTTACAGATCTGCTATCAGATCCGTACTGTTTATTTCTACAGTAACACTCTTATTCATTAAACTGGTGGATTTAAAGCTGAATAATCAGAGCAAGTAATGCAATCTTGAGTTCAGTCTGCATTTTACAAATAAATGTCAGTTATACAGATGAGCTTCAAACCAGTGAGTCAAGTTGCTTTGCAGCTGGTTCTCTTGAGAAATGTTGCTTCATCAGATGGTTTGCTGGTCAGCCATGAATGTTCATTCTAAAATTGCAAAATATTGCTTCAGGATGAAAACCTTTGCCTGAGCCACAGAGTCCTTCTGTGCCTGTAAGCACATCATGTGAGCCCATAACATCTTCTAAAACCAAATAAGGGAGTCACAGATGATGATCTCATTTAATGATTCCACTAGACACCTATTTTTTGAACTCTAATTTAATTTTTGTTGTTCCTTGCCTCAAGAGATAACTTGTGAGCCAGGGGCTTCAAACTCATTTCAAAACATAAAGAAGTATAACTGAATATTGAATACTGGAAAAAATCCTTACAGATGTAAACGAAACATGACACTGCCTTGCAAACTGCAGTGAGATAAATATGATCTGCAGCAACTTATTTACCTCCAAGTCTGTCTAATGGGATCTGTATTAAACGATTAAATATCAAATATTTTCTGAGCTGTAGGAAGAGCCAGTATTAAAAATATTCTGAAATAAAAAACCATTGTGAAAGAAAAACAGTCACTTATCTGTAAAGGCAGCATTTACATATGAGTCAGCAAAAAGCAGATATAGCTCTTACAGATAAGAATACGTTTTTTTAAGGTATGATCAGATTATACCTTTTTCCTTAATTGCAACTTCTTGGAAAAAAAATTAGCCAAAATTGTAAGATGGTATAGCCTGGACTAAATCTTACATCTTTTACTCCTTTTTGCCTTCTGAATATTAAATTTAATGTTCATTTTTTCTTCTCCATCCATCTCATGGAGGATGCTGTTTATGAGGTATGCTGGCATATAAGGTTTAATGCTAAATGAGTCATGGTCTAGAATGCAATTTCAAACTAAACTGTATCAGTTGCTTTGCATAGTTGGTTTTGGAATGATTTAGAAAAGGTTTTTCTTAGAAAAAAACCCCATATCTCTGTAACAGCGCAGTGGAAGATTGCATTGTAGGTATTTTTCTTAAGCAGGAAAGAGTCTGTCAAAGATCACAGAACCACAAAATGGTCTGGATTGTAAGGGACCTTAAAGATCATCTAGTCCCAACCCCACTGCACAAGAGACATTGAGGTGCTGGAGGATGTCCAGAGAAGGGCAACGGAGCTGGTAAAGGGTCTGGAGCACAAGTCCTGGGAGAAGCGGCTGAGGAAACTGGGGTTGTTTAGCCCTGAGGAGGCTCAGTGTGACCTTATCACTCTCTACAACTGCCTGAAAGGAGGTTGTAGCCAGGTGGGAGTTGGCCTCTTCTCCCAGGCAACTAATGACAGGAGAATAGGAAATAGTCTCAAGCTGTGCTGGGGAGTTTCAGGTTGGACATGAGGAAGAACTTCTTCACTGAAAAGGTGGTTAAGCATTGGAACAGGCTGTCCAAGGAGGGGGTGGAGTTGCCAACCCTGGAAGTGTTGAAGAAATTATTGGATGTGGCACTTAGTACTATGGTTTAGTTTACATGGTGGTGTTCAGTCAAAAGTTGGACTCAATGACTTGAGGTCTTTTGCAACCTTAACAATTCCATGATTCTAATTAAACCAGGTGTTTTTCTCCACAGATGCTTCATATGTCAAGGGAGAAAGGGAAAAGTATATGCATGGGCAGAGGCGCTCCTAGTGAAATATTTTATATGGCAATGAATATCAAAATGAGGGGTAACAAGACCAGTGTTAGCAAAGACTTAATTTCCAGACACATTTAGCACTTCCTGGAAGGCGAGTAAAATCACCATGGTGGTAAATGGAAAAAGGAGATGACTTCTCTTACTAAGGGAGGCACCTAAAAGCCACAGATCATTAAACAGGTTTAGGTAAGCATTCTTGAGGTATTTTTGAACTTTTTAATGTGCACAGAAGTGGGAATTCTAGTTTTCTGCAGTTGACTAGACGGTCCTGACTCATCCTGTCAGTCGCAAAGCCAAAATGATCTTCACATTAACAAAACCTTGAAGGCATAAGTCTCTCTCAAATATCTGCTGCTGAAGAATTTGTGAGCAGTCACTTGTTCCCTTACATCCTGCAAGCTTCTTACTTTTGATCAATGCCTTGACTGTAAAAAAACTAGTTCTGTTAACAGAGTTATGCACACGCAGCTCATTTATCTCTTTCTTTGCCAGACAATTCTGCAGAAGGCTCCAAGGTGTTGTTCCAGTTTGCACTTGAAGGCAGTGATTTACACAATGTTCTCAAACAGCAACCACCATAAATCTCAAACTCTGTGACCTGATGTTCAAGAGGCAGAGTGAAACAGAAGTGTCTATCCTTCTTTCATAACACTTCCCCATCATTCTATAAATACAGATACTGTATAAAGAAGAAAAGGACTCCAGTAACCACCCTATGAAGCAAGAAATTATTAAACAGTGAAACGGGCATTTTGATGATTTTTGATTACTTTTACAGTATCAGTAGATACATATGTACTGCATCCTTGGTTTGTATACATATTGTTTTTACATATATATATATGTATGTTTGTGTGCGTGTGTATGTATAAAATACCAATAACATAAATATTTATACAGGCAAAAGTCTATGCTTTTCAAGTTTCTAAGAAAAATCTAAAACTAAGGTTCCATTCTTCTCCAGTCTTCTAACATGCAGCTAGAATTCTAAAACAGTCACTTAATAAGATTAAAAATATATTCATGTTTTAATGTAATTAAACCATTTGCCTTCTCAATGCAGATAAGAAATGTACAAATTATTGCTTAATGTAGACCAAAAGTGTAGCTTGAATTATCTCAATTATTGCAGTTTTGGCTTACAGTCAGCTGTTAGAAAATCCCTGCAGAAATCTGCCAAGAGGAAAATAAGATACAATTACTTTTATTTGAAGTATAAACTTACATACCTTGGCCTCCGGAATGCTAAACCATATTGTTGGCAAGCCAGTCCCACAGTGGGAGTATAAACAATAGGCATGAACCTTTCAATGTCAGAAGCCAGCACTTTATAGAAAAGCTTTTCATTTCGATCCTGAAGACTCATTAGTAGCATGTATCTGTGGAGAATTACATATAATTAGACAGACATCAAGGGAACATATAAAGTACATTTAGAAAGATAGCGGTGTTTGGATAATTAAAATTCTGTTTGTTCTGTAATAGCCTCTCTCTTATTGAAAGTATTTAAATTCCTCCTTGTCTTAATAGCATAAATGGTTCAGACACAAAAGGTAACAAACTGGTTGAGACAGAGAACCTGAAACCATCACAAAGTTGTCAAACTCTACATACTCAGGAAGCTAATCCCCCTCAGGTATAAAACACTGTGCTGCAATTGAGGATTTGGTCTGTCAGAACCTTTTCTGTGTATATCAGTTGTTCCATTTGAAATGAGACGAGCATTAAGTATAAGTTAAACATGCTTACTCACTTGCCCAAAGAAAACAGAACTAAAAACATTAAGCTTTGCATGCCCTTGCCTCGATAGAAATTTATCTTAAATCCAGACTAATACTTCAAATAAATACTGAAAAACAAAGCTTTTGAAAACAAAGCCTACGCACATGCTTTTCATCCCTTAAGTCTATGTTTGACACGAAATCTGCAATGCTATCTCTCCTATCTAAGATGAATTTTCAGGAAGTTCTATATTTATTTAAAAAGAAAACCAATGAGAAAAAAAGAATCATATAAATGAGAGTGAAAAAAAGTTCATGCTTAGCTTAATCTGCCTTTGACTACCATCACACTTATATTGAATAATTACATTACTGTTTCAAGACACCAATCAGGAAGCCAAATTGCAATGCTGAGTGTGACAAATGATATGAGTCTATGAGTGACTTCAAGTTATACTAGTTCACATAGGTATGACTCTGTAACTTTGTGAACACTTAAAATTTAGGAATTTAGTGATCTTAAACCTTACCTGTCTATTCACTAGTTTTAGCAATGTTAAGTACTGCTGTAAAAATTAAGTAGTCTTCTATACCAATAGGCTTACACCTTTAACTTAATTTCTGTATACAATTTATGTAGGATTTTTTTTTAATTTACAATGGATTACTAATTACTTACACTCAAGAAGTTTAATATGTGGATCATTTTATTACACAAGTGTTGAGGACACATATTGAACACATTCATTACAAAAGCCTAGAGGTTTGTGTACTTTAATATTATTCGTATGAACTTTCCTTCTGCATAAATATGCACCACATGCCCCAGTAAAATCTAATTCATTCTTTAGGAAGACACAAACATAGTCAGGTAACCATCTGACAAAGAACAGCTTAATAAATCTGAATGCATCCCATTCAAGCTTAGCTCTCATATCCCTATATATCAGGGAAGCCCTTCTTTTGGGATCTGTTATGTAAACCTTTAACAAGCACTGTAAACAAGGCGAGTGCAGCCAGTTTGGCAATTGGTGACTGTAATGAGGTGACAGAAGTGAGGCAAAACAATATCCCTTCCCGTGTCATTAAGCGTATTTTTGATCCAAAACAGATAAAGATCTAGAAACCAAAAACTTGCAGTTGTACTCTAAATACCATCACCATGAGGCAATCGGAACCACCTTCCATCATACACATTAGATTTGAATGTTCTCCAAGGTTAAATTATATCCTGCTCTTGTAGTTTTCAGCTACAAATATACACACATGCATACATACTAATTTTCTTTCATATTATTACATTTCCCTGTAGCCTTTCATTTTCCCAGTATTTCATTATGATATAGAGTATCTTTTAATGTCCTTGAATTCTCAGAGCATTTTCCTCATTAAAACCTTTCTCCTGAGGATGACTATCCCAACATTTATCTTGAAATACAAGTTCATGCACGTAGCTGTGAATACATATGAAGTCATTCATTTTGTTTCCAGAGAACATTCAAAGTGATGCTAGAGAATATCATGCATATTTTTGGCCCCCACTCTATATTGGACACTGCAAGCACCACAAAAGCCACAGCACCATTCCAAAGCAGTTGCCAGTATTTTACTTTTTTTATCACTTTCATTTAAAATGAGGTGTGGCTGCTTAAGAGTATAAAATATCTTTTAATCATGTTTTCTTATCACTCAGATCAAGCATAGATTTTAAATGGGGTAAAGAAATCTTTTACAAAAGAAACTAAAAGCTTAACAAAAGGCTTCCTCAGGGGTTTCAAATCAAAAAACTCTTTGTTAAAACTCTTCACTTTGCTTTTACTGTCCTATAGCATTAAACTGGGGTTTTATTTTCTTATTTGTATTTATCATGCCACTTTTATATTCAGGATATGCTAAAGAACTTGCAAAAGTAGTAACTGCATACTACTTATATTTTCAAATATTACATACTCGATCATACACAAATCCGTATAAGAAATATTATTATAAAGTGAAAAATATTTCTAGAGAAGTGCAATTTTCATCAGAAGGTTACTTTTCAACAGCAGGTATTTGTGTTCTTTCTCAGCATCACAATTTGCTTAGTTAGGGGTATCAAAATTCTCAAAAATTCTTTCAGAAGGGAAAACAAAAAATGCCTCATCCTCAGTGTGGGGTTGGTTATAATTAGACAACAAGTATGCATCTTTTAGCAACATCCAAGGATCTACACAACTAAAAGCATGAAGCGTTTTTCAGCATTGTGTTTAAAAAATAAATTTAAAATTCAGTATTTATTGGAATCTATTACTGAAGCCCACATTTAATTGAAAACATAATGAAAACAAGCAATAAAATACTGAGAACAATCATTTGTGCTATAAAAAGGGAGAAAAATATTATCTGTCCTCAGACAAGGAGTCTTGAATGACGATTTCAGGGAAGAGTTTCAGAGGACAAAACCCAAGGTCTGGCAAGTCAGACAGAGGAGACTGCCAAGCATTCAAATTTCAGTGTGTTTTCCCCCTTTGCCTTTGCTTCACCTAAGAATGCTTCATACTAGTCTGCTGTCATGAAGGAAATGAAATACAGAAGCAACAAAAGGATATAAACAACATATCATCCAAAACCCAAAAGAAAACTGATATAACTACAGGAAAGTTACTGATTTCTTAGGATAATTGGCCCAACTATCACTGGAATACACTTTTATAAGGCAAAATGGAAAGGTGAAAACAGAACAAACCCCAAATTCATTGGCTCTTATCTTGAAAAATTTGAGAGTAAATAAAGGAGGGTGGGAGAAAAGGCTATTATTTTTAACCTGTGTACGACACTTAGCTCCATTACTCTGCATCCTCAGTATCTATATGAAAATGTATTAAAGACAAGGAACTTTAAGAAAAAAACAAAATAAAATGGCATTCTCTGGAAATGTGATTTGATGGCCCCTCTCCTAATGCTAACACATCCAGTATAACATTTTACTAGTATGACTCTTTGAAAAGAGAAAAGCTCAGGCAGAAGATGTTACTGTGCCAGGAGCAACAATTTCAGTATCAATACAGAACAAGAAGAAAGACAATTTAGAACATATAGGGGAGAAAAAAAAAATAAATTACTTGCAGAATCCATCACAGCTTTTCCAAATTTAGACGAATAGAATTTTTTCCTCTTATTGGTGTCCCTTTTGCCAAGCATACCAGGCAATTGATTTGCTGTTGTTCCACATTCATTTTGTGTACGAACTCTTGGAATTTCAGAGTACAACAATTTCATGATACGAGTTCACAAAGGTGTTTCAGCTGTGCCAAAACATGTCATGCCATGTTACTATCTATCAACTTAGCTTTAAGAATTTACACACACCCTCCTTCCAAGCAAAACCAGGGCAATCCTGCCAATGCAAGATGCTGTCATACACAGCATTTATGTTTCATCAGACAATGCCCTTTTGTCTAAGGTATTTGCCAGCTTCCACCTCAGCAATATCTAACTGCTTGTACTTAATCTTTTGTATTTCAATGTAAAACACACAAGTATACACCCACTGCCAAGCTCTAGAAGGAAAACAACAGCCTCCCTTTATCTCTTCTCAATCACTGTTTCTATGGGAGCAAAGTCTATGCCAGATGCATACTGCAAGAAATGTGGGGATTTTTTCTGGAGTTAGGACATTTACACTCAGTAGAAGGCAGTAACTGCATGCTCTTATACAAGATTGTCCTTGAGCACCTGCCTTTACAGGGAGCACTTGAGATTTCAAGTTCCAGTTAAAATAGCCAAAGTCTTCTGACATTCTTCATCAGTGAAGAGATTCAAGGAGTAATTGTGGCAGGATCACAGTCACTCTTCTTTAAAATTGTTTGATACAAGTATAAATATAGGAGACCAGAGTTCACATATTGCCTTGAGGACTGAGCTCACACACATGTAATGCACATGTTCTCCAAGCAGGCTCTTTATTGACACACTCCAATGAAATTGTCAGAAGCTTGACGTATAAACACACCTGCAAATCACATTTTCCACATGCAACTTTTTGCACACTCAATTTGCACAAGCATTTAATCTGCAAAAGAGCCCAAGATGTCACTGTTGACAGTCTTAAAAGGAAGTATCTTCTTCACTTCGCAAATGTTACCAAGTCTTTCCATCAGTGGTCTTAAATGTAGACTTATGCATGTAACACAATTTTATTTTGCTAAAAAATTGAGAAAACACCACAGCTATATAAAGCCCCAATAATACATGAAGAAAGTATTTTTTTCTCGAAACACAGCATGGCATGGCACGAATAGTCAATTTAGATCTGCTAGGTGTTCACGCAGAGTATAAATATGATTTCTTAAAGAAACAGTTCCATTTGGAGGGTACTTGTGGATTTATATAATTTAATATTCTTAAGGGTCAACTTGACTTAATTTACAAAAATTTGCATTGATCCAAGATTATCCCTGAAAGCTTATTTCATAAATACTATGGACTTGCATTATGATAGTATACACTATCTCAGGTTGGAAGGGACCTCTGGAGATTGCCTCATCTGATCCCCTGCTCAAAGCAGAGTCAGCTACAGCAGTTTGCCCAGGACCATGTTCAGTCAGGTTTTGAATATCTACCACAGATGGAGATCCCACCACAGCTTGTCCAGCATTATAAATGGGGCCACAAGGTTTATTCACACTGTAAGGGGAAGGAGAAGATTCAAATACCTGGGCCAAAAATTACAGCTGAGAAAATACCACAGATACACACCACAGAATAAAACTGAGAAATAAACACAGCTATTCACTTTTTAAATATGTTAATTACTAAAATCTTAATTGAAGTATTCTGACTAGTGGACACATTAGTGAGAAAAAAGCCTAATTTGTAATAATTTCAAGCTATTTCTGTGAACAGAAGACTTGCTAGTTTTCTCAGTTGAACTGCGTCACTAAAACCAAATTAACAAGAATAAATTTGTACTGCAAAGCTGCACAGTACAGTATAACCTTTATACTAAAGCAGGCATTATAATAAAAACTGGCTTTATGGTATAAAATGGCAAGCTACAGTCTAATGCTCAAGACACTTGGATGGAATAATTTAATGTTAGCGCTTCCGTTTTACAGATGTCTGGTCAAAAGAGCAGGAAACAAATTTCTTCCTTACCCAACTATGTATTTGGAAAAGAGAAAATGCCAAAGAAGACTCAGAGGTGGGAAAGAACAACACCAAGTTTTTGTATAATTAACTATTTACAGATCTTAAGCTTAACAGCGGCAGTTTTGGAAAAATATTCTCTGTAGCAAATGACTTCTGGAAAACCTTTTCTTTACATTTATTTGTAATCATATTATATTTCTTTATATTTCTGTATTATTTGTGTCTATCATGCATGGGTTAATTATACTTTTAAAAAAATCTTTCCTCTCCCACCCCCAAAATGGACATTTTTCTTTCCTTTTAACATAATAAAGATAGCTGCAAAGTATTCCCACAATAGTTGGAGACAGTTATTTTTATTTCATTATTCCCACTACAAGCAAAACTTCAGTATACAGTTTTTTATTGCAGTTTAAAAGACACATCATTCAAAGTTTTAATACTTCATCATTTAAAACCGATAGATTAATTCTTTTTTCCTTGCCTGAAAAAATTTTCATTTTGGCAAAAAGCCACTTGAATATCCACATTTTTTTGCTAAAAAAAAAAAGAATTAAGATTTGGAAATACTGCTAATCTACTTTTGACTGTTGCATAGCTAGACCTGTGAGGTTCTATCTGTGATGTTTTGAGAAGCACGAGTGCTTTTCTTGTGTGACCTGAAGTAGGAGCAAAATTTCTTTCCTAGTTAAAAAACACATCAAACAACGGAGTAAAGACCTTTTTCCTTCTGGTTTTGAAGTTATAGGTGAAAAGAAATTCTAGCAATTCAAGCAGAAACAAGCAGTTGAAACTGCCTTAAATGTCCTAAAACACATGACACAACAAGCTGTATCTTCAAAGGACTACCTCAAGGCAGAGTTAAGGAGGAAATGGGGACAGAAGGACAGAGACAGTTTTCTCCTGTGGTCACATCAATGGTTGAATCAGGGGGCTTCATGAAATTTTACACTTTCCTATATGTGGGGACTCAGACTCATAAACATTCTAGCCTTGGAAGCTACTACTCTGTGACAACTGACAATGGCCTTCCTTAGAGCACTGGAGAATAGTTAACCTACAAAAGATACCACAATTGCAAGAGCTTCACCTGCAAGAAAAGCTGTCCTCATCTTATTCTGACTCCAGAAAAAACAAAGGTTGTGGCAACTTTAAATTATAAAAAAGCCTTATCACCAACAGATGGGTACCCAGAGGCCATGTATTACATACTGATAACAAGACGTCCCACAACAGAGAAAAGCAAGGCACAGAAGGAAAGAAATGAAGAAACAGTGTTTTGTTCTAGGGTCTATAAAATACAATTTTTTAAGAAAAAAATTTTAGTATTCATAAAAGTTTAAAGCCCTCCACAGATTTTTTTCCTTAAAAAAACCTAAGCACAGCAATATTACGTTACGTATTAGTTTTATAACATTTTATAAATTTTGTATGTTTTAATGCATGTGTATCTATATGCATATAAAGTCATTACTGACTTTTAGTTTCACATGAGTTCATTTGCTTCCAATGACCTTTGTATCATTTGGTTATCAAAGTAACTTCATGTGAACAGCTCTGCAAGATTACAATTTTAAAGTAGGAGTTGATTTTTTGAAGAAAGCATTCTAGCAAAAATATGTATTTAGCTTAACAATTTCCAGTAATCAACAACCACAGTTCAAAAAAATAATCCAAAATTTCATCTATACCACTATACAAAAAAAGTAAGTGGCTTGTGAATTGACAAGTAGGATAAAGTTTCATAGTCATACTTTACCTGTCTAGGTCACATGTCAGCCTTTCAAAATTCTTAAGAATTGTATAAACCTGAGCATCTTGACCAAGAAAGCAAGGTGGCAATAATCCATGAATATTCAGTTGCTGCCTTTCCTCCAAGGTAAAAGCCATGCCCTGAAAAAATAAAAATAAAAACCATGTAGAGATGTATACAAGAGATAATTAATTTAAGAAAAATTCTGTAACAAATCATAGCACAGATAAAGTCAGCATCGGAAAAACCATTTAAAATGAAACAGAATTTCGAATTGTGCAATTATATTGGGAAAAGGTTTTATTGAGCCATAAGGAAACAGGCCTGTACAGTAGAATAACTCCATCCCAGCATAGAACAAGTTAAGGTCTCCTGACACTACAAGAGTACCACCTGCAAAACTGTTAAGTTATAGCTGAAGAAGAAAGCAGCCATGTAGTCACTCCACCCATTTTCTGCTTTCTAATGAGGTCTGTCTGCCTAAAACATCTTCAGAAAGTACCCAAGCTTCTGTAAGAAAGAGGGTGCCTTTAGAGGAGAAACATGACTGTGGGTTTAGCACACCAGCATCGAGTACTCTGGCTGCGTTTTACTCTGCTATGGTAACTACAGCCAGGCAGGACTGACAGACAGGATCAGACCTTTCACAGCTTTAGAGGGTAAGAAGAAAAGGCAGAGGAGTTTCTTCTGCATATGACCTATGAAATGTATGCATTTGTTTCACATTGTAGCCCTTGGTCGCTGGCTCCACAGACACGTTGCAGCTCTCCTTTAGCACCATTCCACCTGCACTGCTTCTGCTCCAGAGTCAATACTGGCTGATCTGCACGGGTCTTTGAGGCTTCTCTTAGGTTAACACTAGAACTGTCTGTACCTTTGCAATATGCTTATCATGTAGCTTAAACATATTCTAAAGCTCATGTAGTAGAGATTAGGTAGCATGTACTACTCTACAAGAAGATGTGTGTGTGTGTGTGTGTGTGTATACACGTATAAAGAAGCCATAGATTAGACAGTTGCCTAATATTCAACATCTATGATACAACTATCAAAAATACTGTTTCTTATCCAAAAAAATACTTGAGAAAACACCTTTAAATCCATTAAAGGAGGAAAATATAGCAATATAGTGTTTCTGCATTAATTGTCCTGTGGTAAATAAATACTACTTAGGTACTTTCACAACCACCTCTATAAACAGACTTTTAAAATGTCTTTGTTCATGTTACCATTAGAATTAGCTGGGTCAACAAATGACAGGAAAAAACAGGGAAAACAAGGGCATAAACACAAAAGGCTTCCTTCAGTCTACATTTTCACTACTCTTGTCTTTTCAAGAGAACAAACTCAGTCCTTTACACAATGTCCTTACTGCCTTTCACACAACTCTTGGTGAGTGATACAAGGTGATAAATTTGTGCCAGACAGTTTGGTTTCCTAGACAAGCTCTTCTTTTTTGTTTCTGTTTTGTTGGGGTTTTTTTCTCAGAAAAAGTCGCCTCATAGGGCTTATTCTTACAGAACAAAAATATATTACAAAATCTTCCTGTATCTTACTAGTCTACATTTCTTACACCATTTTTAATCTAAATTTTCAAGTTGTTATGTCATTGTGACTTGAAAAAAAGTAGAAAAAAAGCCCTAAAGCAATCCCATTACATTATCTGCTCTATAAAGCCATTAATCATATTTTTACCTTAAGTGAAATGACCACTCCAAAAAAACAGAAATATCTTATAATGAACACTTTACAAAAGATCAAACATTTCCAGAATGTGCTTCTCCTACTCTAGACAGGAAATTAAGGGAAACCAAGTTTAATAAAGATCAGTAATTGTTTTGCTGTAGTTCTCCATGCATGAGAGATTTCAGAGGTTTCCAAATGCGTACACAAAGCCGGCATCTTTTTCCCTAATGAACTTTCTGTGACCAGATATGTCATGAATGTCTTCAGCTGCTATCCAATCTTGAAAAAACATGGAAGAAGGGAAGGTCAACACTTGTCACATGTTTATTTAATGTTGATCCCTCTTATCTCCACTAGACTTTTTTGGGCTTAAAAAACCCACATGTGTGCTCACACACACTTCAGAATCAGTTCCAAGTTACTGGACTTCAGGGAGCTGCATAGTTTTAGTGGATCTTCTAGTGCTGGCAGTAAAGTGGCAATCCAGTTATTCTCTGCAATTCTCCTTTCCGCTGTTTCCATTAGTCAAATGGAATGAAAAAAAATTTCTGAATGTCTGTGTTTGGCTTTACATTAGGAATAAAATATGGACTTTAATTACTATAATAGGGTTTCCCCTCTTACTGGAAAATGTATTTTATTTTAAAACAAACACATGTGTTACATCTTGCCAAATGCCTTTTTTAAAAAGTACTTCATCTTGGAATAGCATATTTTCAGTGTATTACTACAGTTTCTATAGTAAGTGTTAATTTCTTTGGTTCATTACTACAAAAACACAGCACCCACCTACACCCTCTAGGCTATATATGGTTAGAAAATCCTTTACTTTAATATTCCACTTTGGCACAGATATTAGAGATTTTTCAAAGTTCTAAGATTAAATGTTAATTATTTTCTTCCCCCCTCAAATCCCATATTTGCTCAGAAGAATTATCATTAAAATATATCACTTGATAGTTTATTAAGAGAAGGCCATTTTATGAAATAAGTGTATGCTATTCCATCTGCTTATAACAGGGAAGACTTCATCTATATAGGATTTATGGTTTATGTCTAGATTTCTTACACTAGCCTCAGATTTTCTTTTCTACATCAAAATTCTTATTTTTTCCTGTTTGAAGTGTTGTTTCCCAGCCAGCCAGCAGAGAGGGCTCTAGGTCCAGCTTGGTTCATACACTCCTTTCCCTTCCTGAGAGGCGTATTTTGCACACACCTGGATGGGACAGACTTCCGTCATCTACCATCCCAACTATTATAAATGATATGGATATTTTTATTCGGCAGCTTGTATTACGAATAAATTTTTAAAGATGAACAACGTATGACAATCTAAAAGCAGCATAAGGGCAAGAGACCGCAACCATAAATATTAACCTCTGCCTAATTAGTTTTGGTTAATTCACTGCTTTATGCATCATATACATCATAGAGATGAAAAATACAGTTATTGTCAATCCTCCCAGTTAAGAGTTTGTAATTCTTCAAGAGCTGTGTTTCATATGTTTCTTTATATGCTCTGGTTTGCTTTTGGCAAAACCAAGTTGTTCTTCAGCCTCCTCATTACTTTCCTTTCTCACAGACCTTTTGGTCAAAATTTTGGGTTATTTTCTATTATTGCTCCTTAAGCATACATACCCTTTCAGCTTCTCAGCTGTAATCAGAAAGCTCTCTGAGCTTCCAAGAAATTTAACTCACTGCAAATACATTTAATTCTGAATTTGTCTCTCCATTTGTAATGCTGTGAAGTTTTGTAATTGTAGCAGTGATTTCTATTACTGCACATCATTCAGTATTCTTTCAGTATTTAATGTCTATCGGTTTATCAACTCTGTTCTTAACTATCTGTCCTCTGCTCATCATCTCCGGCCCCCCCAAAGCCCCTTGCCCCTTATCTACAATATTGCTCTAGTGCAGTGACATATACATCAATACCCTTGTTCAGTTGCAGTATTGAAAAACCACAAAACAAAATAAACAGAACAGCATCATCTTGTATCAGACAGCTTTTTGCACTGGCTTTCAACCAAATTTTCAAGCAGTGCTTGAAAAGACAGAGAGCACATTCAAAATACTTCAAGAGCTGTCTCAGCCTCTGTTCACAGTTACCAGAGACAAGTTTTCTCTCTTAATACAAATTAGATTGCACTGATATAATTTTTCTTCAGATAGAATATCTTATCTATATAATTGCTAGGTTTATATAAACCTCTCTAAAAAAGAGACTGTACTAAAGCAATATGTGCATCCTGTCCATGCACTAATGAGATTCAGCTTCACTAAAGGGCAGCCAGTATCCATTGCAGGAATCCTTCTCCAGTTTCTCCCAAGACCTAGCCATCTTTTGTTCTAGTAGATCAAAACTTTCATTTTTAAAAACTCCAACTCATTTAGAAGAATAGCTCATTTCCTCCTGTTGGCCTCACTGCAGGTGTACCATGAAAGTATCAGCCTAACAGCATGTAGAAGGAGGCTGGCTTAGAAGAGGAAACCATGTCCACATCCAAGGTTCTCTTCCTCAGTGACATTTTCATCAGCCTCCGGAAGAAAAAAATCAAGGCTCGTAAGACTTCAGGGACTCAGCGGACAACCACCAACAGCAGTACTCAAGCTCAGGTACTTGCATGCATATTTGAGCCTACTGGATCCTTGAAGGGGGAAGGAAGAAATGAGGAGGAAGGTGAAAAAGTGTAGCAAGGATATTTATCTAGAGGTACCATCTATTCTGTGAAAAAGAAATCTCTGGATTGCTGGTCTAAGATATTGCTAGAGGAAAATTATGGTCTCTAGAGTATTTTGGGGACAGACAAGTAGGTTCATTGCTGTCTCTGAGTTCATCAAAAAGCAAAAAACTCTCTGTTAAAAAACCTGTTCTCTATATCTAAATCATAAAAGTGAAGTGAACAAATTTCAATGATATCATGAAAAAAGCACACAAGTCTGAGGGACTCAGATATGTTCAACATCTGCTGCCATGGCCGGAAAGAGGAGAGCTGGCACCTCGCCATTCCTTGCAGGCTCCCACCGCAGCAGTTGGTATCCCTGAGCAGAGGCCAGGGAGTGCTCTGCCAGACAAAGCTCTGAGAAAACCCCACAGCTGCCTGCCATACTTGTCTGCTCAAGATCTGAATAATTTTTTTGAACAGATGGACTTAGAGAACACCACAATTCCAATCTTAAAAATTCCATTCTTAAAAACAAACAAAAAAAAGACATAAACAAGAATAATGCTTTTGGCTGAAAGGCTGAAAACATTCTCCAGTTACTAGAGAAGAGTTTTTTCCCCAATATGTCCCAAACGAAAAATCATTGGCATCACTACCAGTTGCCAGTCACACATCAGTCCATGCTGCTCACACCACTTCATGCACAAGATTGTCTCCAGTAGAAATTCAACTGCAGAGCTAGATGCACTCCTTAAGAAAACATGATCTCTGGTATGCATGACTGTTTGCAGGCAATTCTTTCGCTGGTCCAGCTTTTGCCTTCAGCAATTTTGGCTTCTCATACTACACTAGTACTGTTAGGGAGGAATCCAAGTCAAAATTAATGTCTTTTAAGGACTTCTTAGGCTGAGGAAGCAAAAAAGTGTATATATAGTCCTGCTTGCTAGGTATGAGCTACATGAAAACAGTTTCAGGCACCTAATGTGATAAACCCTTTATTTAGGATCTGAATATTAAAAAAAAAACAAACAAAAAAAAACCCAAACAAAAAACCCCACCAACCAAAAACACAACTCGGCAAAATTTTACACATTCAAAGAAATTTTTATAAAATCTCTGTAAAAATATAGAGCATATGGGTTTTCAAGCATTTTAAGCTATATTTAAGAGTCTAACGATCTGCAGATCCCTTTGAGCTATTTTATATAACTCGTGTTTTTTAAAAAAGGCACCTTACGAACAGGCAAAAAGAAAGTTTTACAAGCATTTCCTCTCCATTTTCCATTTTTATTATCCAAACATGACTTCAGAGAAACCAGATAAATACTTCTAATACTCCATGTCCAATACTCATTTCAAGGCACAATAGACCAGGAAATACTTAGAATAACTAATTTGAGCACGCACTCCATAATGAACTCATTCTGCTGAAAACAAACGCGGTTTATGGCAAGAAATCGGTGTTGGAGCAGTACCTATGGCTAAAGATGTTACTGCTGTTTTCTCTACCCATACTTATCATGACTGCCAAAAAATACTACGAGCAGAGGCAGCTAATGCAGCTATTTGGGCAAACATCTCTTCTGCAACCAGTGCTTTAGGCCACACCAGTCATAGTAAGTACTCCAGAGCAGGTAAGGAGAGGGACTAATTTTTTTTAATGGTGCAAATTCACACACAGTTTTCTGTTAAGGTGGTTTCTTTTGGACCTGAAGAAAAAAATATTTCTGAAAAATGTCAATTTGCATTAACTGAGAGATTCATGATTTCTTCTTAGGAATCATTTGCTGTAAAGACTATATACAAAAGAAGGGTTTGAATAGCTGAATCCAGTTTCAGTTTAAAAAAACAAAATCAGGATTAATAAAATTTTGGAGAAAAAAAGAAATCCTTTCAAACGGTGTTTAGGAAGGCTAGGGAGAAAGATGACAAATACAAATTGATAAGAAAAAATAAGCTTAACAGCAGAAAGTTACCAGTTCAAAGATGAATAGCATAGAGTTAAGAAATGAAAACTGAATATAAAAATACAAATTTTCTGTTGCAATCCTCTGGCAACACATACAGACAACAGCTTTGCTTTCAGAAGCAAAGAACATTGATAACCATTTATAATGCATACATTATTTAAAGTCTTATTAGACTGCAAGTAGAAAAGTCACTGTGTGACAGAACTGCCATCTTTCAAAGAAGTTATTTTTCCCCAAAACTATGTCCAGATTCACTACTGCACATTTCATGAGGCACGCTGGTTAGCTCTGGATTATGCATCTTGGATTAAGGTTTAAAAATCAGTATACTAACTAGTGATTAACAGTCCATTAGGTTCTCTGGGAGAGGAACTGTGGTTTTCTCGCCTTTCTACAGTACCTAACACACAGATATAGGTCCTGGCCTACAGCTGAGATCCCTGAATTGGGAATGAATCCTGCTAACTAAGTGCCTTCACTCGAGTTTGAAAAGACAGACACAGACAGGTACCTACCCTGGTGAAGAGGAGGTAGAAGAAAGCTAGAGAAGGAGGACTGGTGAAGTGTAAACAACAGAACCCAATTTAGATACAGCTCCTTTTAACAAGCCCTCATGCACAGGCATCCATCAGGGCTTGTGAGACTGTGAGGCATGCTGAAAGTAAATTTAAAAAAATATACAGTAGTTGATGGGCACAGCTCTGAACATATAAGAAAAGAAGAAACTGTCCTAGTTTCAGCTATAAAATGCCAAAAGGCATAGTTTTTGTTTTATGCACTTTTCTTTAAACACAGCTTTTTAACAAGCACTTTAAGTTGAAAAACTATATTGTGACATTTGGCATTCATATTTCAAAGCTGTTTTCCTAGAGCTGTGGTAGATCTGCTGCAGTGTGTTGAACACACAATTTTTTTTTTCCAGGAACACTAAGTGACCTTTGAAGCATACTCATAGCCCAGTTCTAAGTCCATAGGATTTTCAAAAGCAAACTTAAAAAGTCAAGTCAACAGGGGAACCCGAAACAAAAGTCAAAACCAGTTTCCAACAAATAAAGCCCAGATAAATACAGCAGCTAATAAACACACCCATGGACTTATGACTCAAAACAAATGCAGATGGCCAGAAGGGGATCAGACTTCTCTTGGCAAACTCATCATGAGAATGTGTGGGCAGCTTGGCAGCCACGCCATGAGCTGATACAGTGATTGCACACAAGAGTGATTCAGACCAGCATGTTAGAAATGACACATCACAGCATTCTTATTTTAACAAACCTTTAAGCAAACGTAAACAGTTATCTGAAGGGAAGCAAGCAAACCTGTTTTAAGAAACAACTTCTATATATGTGTTTTATTATACATATACAGAGTAAAATCTTTTTGCATTGCATAATATCCCCTCACCCTAATTTTGCAAAGACTGTATTACACAAGCAGCAGACAGTAACAAATAGACAGTAAAGAAGTCACCAAGATAATAATGTATAAAAATATATTGCACGCTGTGCTTTAATGTAGGATGATGGGTTGGGTCTAGTTAGGATTCTAAATTTAGTAATTTATATGCAATATAGGCACCTATCCATCCATGATAATTATAAGATAAAGACAGAATAGGTACCTTGCAGTATCTAATCCAAATTGCTCCAGTTACTATGTTGACTACAGACCAAATTCAGATTTGCACACCTAAGCACTTACTGACAACTGGGAGGCTCGAAGGTATTGGAACAATCAACATTGCCCATAATGGCAAGAGTATCAACTATGAATCCTCTGCATTGCAGGCTTTTACAGCACCAGATGACAGCCAGGCACCTCTGTATCTCAAGGGGCACTAATTGCCTGTATGTGGCTGCTACATCAAGCCTCGATGATCCTTTTGACTCCTCAATCCACATGTCCCATTGAAAAATCATATTACTCTGAATTATTCATATTGTTACAGGGATATTTAACCCCAAAGCAATCAGAAAAAATTGCTAGAGCTGCATTTGTACGCTTTCAAATCAAAGCTGGCTGTCTCAAAAGCTGGCTGTCTCCCTTCTGCTGCTCCCACCTGGGAGCTACGATGAACATAGGCATGAGCAAAGTGGGAACTGGACCAATGGATGTAGTTACCTGCTATTAACAGTAACCAACCTGATTCTGTTTGTAAGAGCAGCTAAATTAATAACAGGCTTATTGACAAGTATCGGCTGTGATCTGTGTCCCCCTGACTCAATTCCCCAGCAGAGATATCCCACCAGTGAAGAAAGACCTGTCTTGGCTCTCTTAGTTGCCCCGAGCAGACAAGACCAAACAGCAGCCTAAAACACAGTTTAAACTATAGAGTCAGAGGAGCTGAACAAATACTCATATGTTGGGGGGGTTTTTTTTGGTTTTTTTTTTTTTGTCCCTGGATATTTCTGAGCCATTTTAATCTTTTTATAACTCCTTTGGGATGTACTGACCCTCAAAGATTACTACTTGAGAAAGGTCTGGCTATGGGAACCAGAGACAAGAGCAGTTTACCACATCACTTACAAACTCGTTGAGCATGTTCTTAAGACAGATTTTAATTTTCAACACAGCTTACCTATGCTATAGATTAAAAACCTGGTTGTAGGCAACTTCAGAGCTCTATCCCCCTGGGTGAATCATGGTAACAAAAATAATCTTTTTAATTACCACCTCTGTCAATAGTGTTTGTCTTCTGAAGATGTATCAATGTGCAGTTTTATTTTTAGATATTACATTTATATAATAATTGTATATTAAATTATAATTTGAATAATGATTGCTATTTTTTAAAAATAAAGACATCACTAAGTTTTACTAGACCATATCTGAAATTCTACATAAAATATTAACTTCCTTGTATAGTAGATGCTATGAGTCAGTACCCTATGTCTCTAATATATAACTCTAATCAAAGGATGCCCACAATGCTATCAGTGGAATAACTGACATGGAATCCCTATTTATGAAGAGAATTTAAATGAACATAGTATCAGTTGACATAGAATATACTGTTAACCAGAATTATTTCAAACAAAATGCCAAATAATAGTTAACTGTAATAATTTTACAAATAAAGTACAGTCACCAGGCACACAGTCTCCAATATGAAATATTTACATTTGTAAAATCAGGTGTTATTTGAGAGTCAGGCATGATTTCCATGTAAGCAGGAGAGGAATTTCAGTAACTGCCAGAAATTCCATCTGTCTAAAATAAGTACTTAACCAAATACAGGTTAGTAAGCCCTGAAATCCTGAGGGGATTTGATAAACCTGATATGCTTAACAGATTTTAAGGTTGCCTTTCAGAGACTAAACAGATTACCAACTACTGTATTCTGGGCTTCTGATAGGAATAAGCAACTAATTTCTTTTCACTGGCATGATAAACAATTAACTAAAATAAATATTTTAAATACTGTAACACAGAGTTGTGTAGAGCAGAGCAGAGACCAATCTAAATCCCCTGGTCTTTGCTTCTACTGCTATACATTCTCCCTACTGCATCCAAGTGGTGACAGGGGCACTGTGGCCAGCCTGGTGAACTACAAAGGTTTGACCTGAGAGCCAATGGCACTGTTGCGTTGAGCGACACCAGGCACACAGATTATCAGGTTACTCATGGGTAGTGTGCTGTTTCACTGTGTGGAAAGTGACGTGTCTACTCAGAATTAGTCCTCTGGGCACCCTCCACAGACTGAGGAAAGTCTGAGTGGGACCCTAGGTGGTACCCTTTTCTCCTTTATAGGATTATATTGAACTATTTCAGACAAAACAAATGAGATGAATAGTTTCCATTGTCACGGGTAATCCTATAGTTACGGTATTTCTATTACCACAGCCTGGTTATATGATCTGCCAGCCTTTCTGTCACACATACACATTGCATATATTGCATACCTATCGAGTGTTTCCCATTCTACAGATGGAAACTTACTTTTCCTTTAATCATCTCAATCTAACGGGTGGTAGTACCTGTATACATGAAAAAAGCCTACCCAAAGCCTTTGTTTGGGGAGCTTGTTATACCCAATCTTGGCATTTTTTCTCAGAACTGGGCAGTACTCTGAAACCAAGCATAAATCAACATGCAAAATTTATACTCTGAATGCACCTGATCTATAAGCACAGCCTTAATTGCTATCCAGCAGCTAGATAGTCATTCAATTTTTGCTATAACAATAGGCATCCTACTTGCAACATTCTCTTGTAAATAAAAGTATTTTCCTTCTTGCTGAAAAGTCACTGAAAATTCATGTTATCATGAACAAAGTGACAAAAAAAATTGCCAACTTAAGACTTTGAGTAAGCTCACTACTGTTTTTTTCCATTTTGAATTCTTAAACACTCAGAGTAATCATCAGTAGCCACAGTCACTACTAGAACCACAGGCTGAGACTATTACAGCACCTGAAATAGCAGCTAAGGGATAGAAGAATGCACATTGTCATCCATCATACATCTTCCTGAAAATTGTAATCTTACCTGAACTTTGCTACAATTTTGTTTGATTCTATCCTTTTAGATTAAGGCAGGAGGAAAATACAGTGAAGGACCAGATTGACTGGGAAGGCAAACTCTTTAAAACTCAACAGAGAAAATAAGACATTAACAGTCTAAAACTTCAGCGTGAGCTCTGATTTTTTAACCTAAAACTGATACTTAACCAGTTACACAGAGACAGCAAAATCATGCAAACCGTTCCAGAATATGCAAAAAGTTATTTGATTGAAGGAAGATATCTACTAATGGCAGAACAATTCCCTTTAAAACTGCTGTACCAGCTGCATTCATACAGCTCTGCTTTTGCCAAGATACAACCTGCATATCAATAGTATCTGCTTGCATAGAAAAGATCAGACTGAAATAAATCACAGAAAAAGCTGTGATAAAATGGGGTATACCACTTTTCATTTGACTGCTCTCCAAAAGAGCTTGACTCATCAAAGCAAACAATAGACTGAAGAAAAGTGAGCATTATGGAAATAAAATCTGAATGGTAGTTAAGAAAAACAGCCAATATAAAACCATCTGAATTTGCTGTCAGGCACACAAGAGCTCCACCTGAAAGAAAATTCACGAAGGTGAAAACATGACCAGAATCCCCTCCCAGCAGACCAATTAATTTCAAGTTGCTACTGTTTTCAAAGCAAACCAAGGATTTAGTTGCCCTTTTATCTAACTGTGCCACACACAGAAATTCGAGTCTAAAACAACACGAAAAAAAACCCAAAACAGAAAAAAAACACCAACCCCCCCAAAAAAACCCAAACCATTATGTTAAAAAACTAATTTTCTATGTTGATGTTGAAAAATGTAACCTGACAGTAAACATTAAACACAAGTCTATTTGAATCTGAAGGAAATGTTGCTCCTCTATTCTAACTTTTCACATTTTCTAAAATCTAATTATGCAGACCCATTATAAGCTTTTTCTAGCTACATAAGGGAATAACTGCTCCCTTTCCTAAGGGAAACTATGGTGCCAGACCCATCAGCTGTACAAAATGAGAATATCTTGTTTAAACATAATTAATCTGGAGCGGGCATTAACCACTGTCCTTGGTGTAAGCTTGTTCTGGACACACAGAGTTAGCAGACCTATAAACACAGCATCTACACAACACAGTATGGAGCAACTGGGAACACAGAGGAGGAAGTTTTGAGATAAACTGGCAAAACATAGTATTTTCAGACTAATAGCTATGGTATTTCACAAAAAAACTAAAAAAGCATTTATGCAATGAAGGCAGAGTAAAAGAATATGACAGATCTAAGGAAGTACTTTTAACAGTATTTTTAAAGTCTTACATAGGGTCCTTAAGCCTAAGATACCTATTCACAATGTATTTTAGGCAACACTGAGAGATTCACTCATGTTAAGAAAGGTGAAGGATCAAAATTTTTACCAGTTTTATAACCAGTTAACTACAAAGTAGGTCTGTCCATTCCTTGAAACCTTTGAACAATCCAGAGTAATGTCAACATGTCAACCAGACCAGTAAAACCAATATTAAGCCCTTTTCATGCAAAATTGAACAAAAAATACAGTAACAAAACCAACTCAGAAAGACACTTGTATTCTATTTATTAGCCTCCACATTACAAATCAGCACACTAAACTGATTTTATTAGTTCCTGAAGTTCAAAAAGCATATTCTCATTACAGAAAATGGAAACATGCAAAAAGCCCACAGGTAATAAGGGCTATATTAAGAAAAAAATCTTCTCCAACAAAGTCCTAACTGAAATCCATGACCCAGTGGATCCATGGGTCTTGAGCAAGCATCACTTTCAGCCCTGACCACCGAAGGAAAAGTTTCCTATGGGGCACATTAACCTTCTATGCATTGTTGTGCAAATGGAGTGGGGGTGTGTTGGCTGTTTCACATGGAAAGCACAGACTTCTTGCTGCTTTAATTAAATTAATTTTAGTGTTCACCAGGTACCTGGTGGTTAAAAGACCAGCTGATGAAGCAAACCATAGTACAGACATATCAGTTCATCTAACGCAGGCAATGTAGCCATAGCCATCACTGGGGTTTTGTTTTATTAGTTTTACTATTTCTACACATATTTGAGAGTATATCTTATTTCCAGGCTTGCAGTAAGTAGATACTCTTCAAATGCATTTGTTGCACACTATTACAGGAATTCCCACATGGCAATGTCAAGGATCTGCACTGTCTTCAAGGGCAAAAAAGAGGGAGATAAGAAAAGAAACAGTAACAAGAAAACCCAACACAGGCAGATTTTGACACCAAGACAGACTTTTCCTTTTCAAAGTGTCATGCTTTTTCTCTAAAAGATGAAAGGATCACAATAAAATGGCTGAAAAGCTTATACGACAAAATACACATACTTATTTTCTGAACTCAAATGGCAAAACAAATTGAACCAACAGTGTTTCAAAGAGCACAAAAATCTGCTCTTTAGCTTTAGTCAACCAAACTGCCTTTGGGGGGGTTTAGACAGCTTATGGTAAGAACTTTAAACAGAAAAGTAGACCAAATTCATTGGGGGCGTTGTACCTTGACTACTTATACTGTGGTAACACTGCCAGAAGTCATTTAGACCATTTCACATGAAGGCATAGGAGCTTTCAGATATTCACTCCTGATAACTACGTACTGAGAGCTTAATGGCAAGCTTCACAACAAAACAAAATCTTTTATTACACCACTGGTCTTGACAGCTTTGGCAAAGGTAAGACTACTTGCTGTAAAGTGGGAGTGGCAATCTTCCAAACCAGCATTACTGGTTTCAAGAGGGACTAACTAGTTTGACTCTCCTTCCCCAAAAGTATTGGTCTCAAAAGTAGTTTTTGGTGTTGTGCAGAAGCATCAGTTTTAAGTCTCTCGGCACAGCACAGCAATCCTCGAAAGAAACAGATTTCTTTCACCAGTATTGGCACTCAAAGTAAGACCATATGTCTAAGCTATAATATGCAAGATTTTCCAAAGACAGCTTATTTTTCTAGTAGGAAATGCAATTTACATAGACTGAACTTTAGGATTCGTTTACAAGATTCATGAGAAAAACTGGCTTCCTTATAGTATAGAAAAACCACTTCTGACTGCTCACAGGGAGCAAGCTTTAATTCTGCAAAGTCACTAGCCTTACTGGGGACACCAACCCAGTTTAGTTATGCCTGTCTGCCTCTCACAGTGGCCAAGAGAAGTAGCAGACTTTTCTAGAAAAAAAGTAAGAACAGGAAAGGCACAATCAGGAGTTGCTTGGAGCTGCTGAAAGAGCACAACAGTAAGCAGAAAGAGCAAGCCAAACTGATGTGGCTGAAAGCAATGGAAACAGAACAGTTAAGCAGAAGCCCCAAGCAGATGGGGAATGAAGAGCCAGCAGAGCAAGTGAAGGAGTAACAGGATTTATTTTCAACAAATAACTAAAAGAAAGCTCAAAGGCAGGAGTCATGGACAAAATAGAGCAAGTCCAACCTGTGTGAGGAACACTAAGATCAGAGAACACACACGAATGCAAATGTGAAGGCTGAAGAAATGAAGCTCAGATGAATACAAGAAGGAAAAAACAGGTGCTGCAAGTAATTGTGCCAGAAGAGCTTTGAACTGCTGCAATCTGCTTCACACACACTGCATGCACAAAGAACCTTACTTTGCTGTCTGTTCCTAATTATGCCTGGATGGAAAGCTTAAATCAAACTGCAAAAGGCAACATTTCTTTTCCCAGGCAGAGGTGGGCAGCATTATCCCACTGGAAGCTCACAAGGATGAATCCAGAACCCCAGCTGGCTTTCAGTGGGAATTAAAAATCGCACAATTTAGAAGGGAGTATGAGGGTCCCTCAAACAAAGCGGGTACCCAAAACACACACATCATCCATGGGGAAAGCATCTCTCAGTTTGGCAAGTTTTTAAAGCTGGAATCTTTAAATTACTGTGTTGAACCAGAACTATTTACTAGTCTTCCATAAAATGAATGCTTTTGTTTAAAGGTTTAAACTAGTCTATTATTAGTAGTACTACAGAAAACATTCAAAATCCCTCTACTAGATAATCTTAACTTTTTCCACATGTGGGAGAATGAACTGAGAGGCATTGAGAGATTTCTAACCTTTTACATTCTAAAGTAGGGACACAGACTGTGAAAGGTACATATGCAACTCCAATAAACACAGATAATTAGAAAATTCTGAATTTATATGTACAGAATCCACATTTATCCTGTTTCACATACAGACATATTCTTGACAAACTAGGTAACTTCCTCCATAGACTACACAATTTGCCAAAGAAACATCTTCTAGCATAAACAACAGAAGGAAAACACAATTTTAAAGTAAAATTAGTTAAGTCCCAAAGGTTTTGTTTGGGTTGTTACCTATGATACTACAGTACCTATGGTTTATCATTTCTCAAGTGTCAGTAATAGCCAAGTTTAAGAACCTGACCTAAAAGTAGGTCAGGAGAACCTCTTGGCTGGGATCATGTAGCTCTGCAGATCAGCAGATCTTGTACTAACAACTGTGTCAAGTTTGAATGCCTTCTTTGCTATCAGTTACACTGTAAAAGAAATCTGCCTGTTCAAAACCAAAAACCAGTCAACTCACCTCCTTCTAAGAGGAATTTTACAGAACAGGAAATTCAGAGTCCTTCAGAAATAAAACATTTTTGCTTGTTTATTTGTTGTAGCTGAAACCTTGAGTGCAAATGCACAGCATTGGCAGATCTCCGCAATAAAACCCCAGAGATTTCAGCATACCTTCTAACCTATTAAAGCAAAATTTATCTAGATCATTAGGTATGTTTTCACTCACTTCAGACAAATGCCCAACAGTATTACAAAAATCACCATTACTTATCCTGTTTAAGAAACAACACTTCTTTCTGCTCTTAGCTTTCCATAAGCTAACCAAGCATTTGTACCGATTTTAGATGTATGCTCTGATTTTAGAGGTGGATTATTTAATAAAGAAATAGTAACATCCATAAATAATACTTCAGGCAGCTTGAATAAAACAGAATCCAGGTAAAAGAAAACACATTATTATAAAAGTCCCCTTCTTCCTCCATCATCACTCCACAAATCCAACCACATGTTGGGCTCTGAAAGAGCAGACAAGAAACTGAGAATATCTGCTCAGGTTAACACTATTTGATAGATAATTACCACTGGAGAGGAAGCAGGTCTAGACTGCTTTCTATTGTTTGATTTTTTTCTTTTTTTTTTTTGTCCTTCTAAAGAGAGGAAATCACTAATATACATCCCAAGCTTTTTTCAAACTTAGATGCAAAAAAGTCTTCATGCCAACATTATACAGTTTTAAGGCGCCACAATTCAGATGCCCTACATAGGCTTGTTCTTAAGGGCAGATATGTACCAACTGAAAAAACCCCAAACTTGTTTCTCCCTTTGACAACAGCACTCAAAAAATGTTTTAGTTACAACTTGGTGGTTGTACTGAACTCTCACTTCACTACATATTTTCCTGGCAGCTAGAGTGCCCATTAAAGCAATTATAAACTTTACTCCTAAAGTGTTTGATTTAGAAAAAAAAATTGCCCTTAAGTTGATAAAATGTCCATGAGAGATATAAAACCATGGATGCCAACACTTTACACCAGTCCTTCTGTAACACTTGTAAAAACAGACAGAAATTCCCTATTGGGTTGGAAGAAAGACAGAACAACCGATAAGAAGTAATGGGATTTCTTGGGTTAATTTCCTTTAGTAGCACCTAACCCTGCACATATATGGCACTTTGGCTGTAACAAAGTGAAAAGAGAAACACTGGTTTAAAGCAGATAATTTACAGTCCCATATAACTCATAAAACCAGTAAGTGCATACTTAAGCATCTGAACCATCCTTACCCATTTAAATTAGTTTTCATTGCTCACTAGAAGTCAGATGTCACTACTATGAATCAATTTGAACAAAGTCTCTTTAAAAAATATAGGAAAACAGCTAACAACTGGACATAATTTTAAGAGAACAAATGCTTATAATGTAGTTATCCATGAAGTCTAAATCATTATTATGTGCATATAGTTCATGACAACCAGAAATAAAAGAGAATCCTGCAGCTTGGAAAGGCCTTAAGGAGATCCACTGGTCCAGCCCTACTCAGAGCACGTCCAGCTGGGGCAGGGTGCTCAGGATCCTCTCTAGGTGAGTACCGAGTCTCTCCAAGGATTCCTCTCAAGGAAGGAGATTCCACTTCTCTCTAAGCAGCCTCCCACTGCACTTGACTGTCCTCAATTTTTCCTTCTATTTTTCCTCAGAACTATTTCAAATTTCCCACACTCAAACTTGTCTTCCTGGTCTCCGACCCTTTCACCGTCTTCCTGGTCTCTGACCCTTTCACCGTGTCACCAAGTCTCCCAGGTCTTTTCCTACAAGGTTGCCTTCTTTCCACTTGTTTCCCAGCCTGTTCTCCTGCACAGCGTTATTCCATCCTAATTGCTGGGCTGTTCATCTGCCTTTATCTAAATTCATGACATTCCTGTCAGCCCATTTTTCCATCGTTTCTAGGTCACTCCAAAAAGCAGCCCGCCTTCTAACATGTGCAGTCCTCAGGCTTGCAGATAGTGCAGTCTGTCTCATTACATAGCCTATTCATACAGATGCTAAATTGTTCACCCCATTATGCTTTAACCACAGTATTTCATTATCTGAAATAGCAATTTTGTTCTACTTTCCAGTGGAACACAAATCATAAGTAGAGCACAAAAGTAGTGGTCTGAACTGAGCAGCTCTTGACATTGCTCTTAAGTCTCCTCTCATACAAGTAAAATTCAGAACGAGCCATGTGTAATTTCTGTGATACCCACATGAACTTTAACTTTCTCTTTGAAGGCTTTTCTCATAGTGTTGAGATATGTTTTCTTCCTTATCTTCCCTGAGCGTTGTTGGCCTTCCTTCAACCTCTACTCCCCTCTGCTCCTTGACAGGATTTTCTGGATCATGGGGTTTGTTTGGGTTTGGATTTGTATTTTGTTTCTAAGTTCAGGGTTTTAGAAATTGAAAGGATAAGTGTGCAATAATTCTTCAAAAATTAAAAAAAAAATTTGCAAAAATACTTTTTTAAAGATAATTGTAAGTATTTATTTTCACACTCTCATTTTAGAAAATGAGTAATAGGTTCTAAGAAATCTCTTCTAACTTCATCTTCTTCTGGGCAGAATATAGCAGCTAATTTGTTTCTCTGTTCAGCGGGTGAATACTCTGCGACAAAAGAAACCATAATAAATATCTGATAATTACTAGCAGATTTACTATGTCTATTTGAATCAAACTTTTCAATTTTGAGGTAAATTTTTGTAGTAGCATCTACTGGTCTTCCAAGAGAAACTTTTAGGTGGAATTATGAAAAGTGGGAAAATTAATCTAACCTCATTTTCTCCAATTAACAACATCATACTATCCATAGTTTAATTTAAATTATTAATGACTTAAAGATAGACATCTCGTGTTCTTTGTACTATCATAATTATAATTAATATTTCTTCTAAGTTAGATCATAGAAATATTTATAGCCCCAACATGAATTTTTTGTTTCAGCATCATTCTTAGATAACTAGGGACAGACAATTTTTTCCTTAGTACTTATATTGTGTTTACTCACATTATTTGACATACTGGAAAAAAACCCTAAATTCTGACTTTGTAAAAAAATGACGTTGCTGAAGGGATTTTTATGTCAATTCTGAGCCTTGAACAGTTTTAAGTAAAAAAAGAAACAAAAAAAAAAAAAAAGCCAGAGGATGCTGCAGAAATATTAAAGCACACTGATTCTGAGAGGATTATCAAACCTACCAATATTGTATTGTTAAGCAGCTGCAATTTTCACAGTTATTTCAACAATAATTCCCTGCAGTATCTGTTAATTGACAAATATATTTTAAGGTAGAATTCCAGAAGGGATCATTTTCATCTGCATACAGAAAAGTAATTCAGAATATTATTTTTTTAAACACTAGAGATGGTAAGAAGTGTCAGCAAGGGAGGGGGGAGACAGAGAGAGAAAGAGAGATCCCTCTCTCACCTTGTTTTAGCTCAAACTCTGCAGATATCAAGACCTGGCAGACCTCTATGTCTGCTCTTGTCCAACACAGGACCAGCCCACATAAAGCCAACACAGTTGGTTGTGCCAGGCTGGATCACGTGGAGGAAATCGTAAACTCCAGCCAAGCAGTTACATGAGCAACAGCCCTGCTGGACGTGCCAAGAGAAGAATGCTTTTGGAAGATCAGTTCCTGTTGTCTAAGACAGCAGCAAAGCTATGCTGACAAAACACTTCCTCCTGCAGGCACACATCCCATCTCCATGAGAGGGCTCTATTGACACAGCAGCATCGGCAGGGCCTTTGTTCCGCCCTCCACAAAATCACCACCCATCCCTCCCCAAGTGAACCTTCAAGAGCTCTTCACATCATTGCCATAAAAAAAAAATAAAGTCTGGTTAAATAATTTTGGTGTGTATCTTGTTTCTGCTCAACAGCCTGTGCAAACCACCCTTTAAACACATGCACACACAAACTGCTTCAATCTGGTCACACATTTGCAGCCAAATGAAATGGAAATAATATATAACCCTGGTTAATGCAGTACCGTGTCTGGAATCACGAGTGTTGTTACTCTCTTTGCTAAGGGAGAGAAGATAGCAATGTCACACATGTTATTTTTTTAAGCAGGGAAGGGGAAACAACATCAGTCAGGACACTTTCCCAGTAGAACACACTTATACAACCTGAAGTGTTCCAGCCCCTTGAATGAGGTGATTCTTGCATGCACTTCATCAGCTTTCTCTTCTAGAAAGACAAGAAAAAACCTAACTACTCTGACATTAAAAAAACGTTCTGGAAACCTTTCAGGCTGGGACACTTAGAAATGCTGAAGCACATGATTTGTATCTGCCTTTTTTTTCAAAACCCTTATCCAGACCTGCTCTATATCCTACAAATGAATGTTTTATATTTTGTCAAGGATTAGTGTCTAACCATCAGAAAGATTTAGAGAACCATGCAAAAACAATTTCCCAGGCAATCCTTCTAATATAGGACTTTCTAACTGTGGAAGTTTTTTCCTAGGTATACATACATCAGTGAACCAAAAAAATCAGAGGATACATCACCAATATTAATGAATATAAATACAGTTGTCTGTTCTTTCCCACACTTCCCATACTATGAGAATTCACGGAAAAGCTGGCCTGCAGATGGTCTTACAAGCTGTCAGAACATGGTTTACCTAAAAAGCTGGTTCTTTGTTCTGTTCTTCATTTCCATGTTTTGGTAAAACAAGCTCTAAGATTCCTTTATTAATTTTTTTTATGGGGTTTGTGCCTTGAATGAATATGCAGAAAAATGTATTAATGGAGGGCCTACTAATTTTTTTAGAAACCAGCAGAGTTTGGGAATTTAAATGCTGCATGTTCCTGGCAGCATGAGGAGCTGCAGACAGACTAGGATCCTGGCAGCAGGTCAGAAATGGGTGAATAAGGCTGGTAGGCTCTTCCCCATTTGAACCCTAGATCAGATGTAACTGTTTGCATCTGAACTGGCACTAAGCAATAGCAAGACAGACTTCATAACATGATACTACCAGCTTAACAGCATAAAGGCAGTCAGCTATTTAATTCTTTTTAATATCTCTTACAAAATAGTACTGTATCAAGACATTAGGCAGGAATGGAAGCAGCAGGAAGACAGGAATAGCCATCCAGCAGTGATAAGATGTGCAGGAATTTCAGCACTAAGTTTGATTACTGTATGTTACTACAAGCATATGTTACTAGTAGCTATGGACATTGGACCCCACCTGATTTTTAGAATGCCAGGTAAAGTAAGCACAACAGAAATATTTTCATCACTCTGACTCAGAGACCTTGTCTTATATTCATACAGAGCAAGCACTGCTCCCAAATGAGGAGGTTTTCTCTAAGTCACTTGTGTATGAGTGGAAAAAAGCAAAATCAAGTTGTACATTGGCAGGTCTACATGTCAATTTTTTCACTCTTTCATTATTACACTCTAAGAAATAAAGCACTTCTCTCAACTACAGCAAACTATCTGCAGGTAGCAAGCCAGCATTTTAATTTGCCTTTGCTAGTTTTAACAACTCACTCGGCTGGCGCGGGTGACAGCTTGGAAGAGAAACAGCAGGACACTCCCAGGAAAGTGCTGCCCGCATTTTGGTACACGTCTCATCTCACTGATCTTATTATAGGTGAAATTCTCTCACTTCCTTGTTATGAGGATGGTTGCTCAAGCAGAAACAAACCACAGTATATCAGCACTAACTTTGAGCCACAGCAACATCATAAATTGCGTCTGATAAAAGTGAAATTTGTATAAAGGCTATTGTCTCCTCTTGCACGGATTTAAACCACAGCATACATCTGTGTACATTTAAAACATACAGTGAAACATTTTTACTGCACTAAAACATGTTGGGGCCTATAGAATTGCCTAAACCCCAAGAACTAAAGGTTTTTAATCCCTTATTTCTTAATGATACATGTTAGGTACACGCACATTAGGTATTTTGCTTTAACAGGAGGCAGTGTTTTGAATCAAATTTCCTGGCTGTCACCACTCACTGTATTTCTCTCACGTTGCGGAACAGTCTTAGAGCCCTTCAAGTGAATTCTTTTTGGATAAAAAACAATCAGAAGATAGGTTCCAGGAGTTCATCTAGTATGCCTGAGGTGTAAGCAGACATTCAGTTCATGGAATCAGACTAGAGTGAGCTCAAAAGTATAAAAAAAAAACCCCAAACAACCAAACACAAAACCACCACAAATATTCTGCTCCCTAACAAAGACAACAAAACAAAACAAACAAACAAAAAACAGAACAATTTTTTTAATAGCTCCAAGCCTCAAAATCTCATTAAAAAATCCTTAACATTTTATACTGTAGGTGTCTCATCTACAGATCTATGCCATTTGCTATTGAAAATACAGGCCATAAACAGTAGTATTTTCCACTTGCACACTGTTTGCAAATCTATACATGTGAGCACATAACTTTAATTACAATTTAAGAGATTGGTATGGAAAGTATTCTAATACGACCACAGGCTACAGCAAGTGTTCTGTTTTTCTCTCCAACAGAATAAAGAAAAATGTCACATTCTTTTTTATTACGTACTTGTTAGATTTCCACTGACACGTTAACATAAGCAAGAATAATATGATTAAATTATTCTGAGTTGTGCAGTCATAAGAATTGCACATGACTCAGAACAACTGCAAACTGAAAAAAAAAGCCTGTAATTCCAAGAGAAACTCCAGCAGCAGATTTTGGCTTTCTCCCTTAAGAGGTTGCTGATCAGTAGAGATTCTGACTCATGAAGGTTTTTTGGTGCTATTTCTACTCTACTATCATTGATTAGGTCAAGTGCAGCCCCAATACGTCTTCCTCATTGCTAGCCGAACTTCATGGTTCACTCATATCTCTTGTAACTCCATAGTCAGCAAACCTCTATCAGACAAGTTTCTTCTCTAGTCACCAAGACTGCTGAGCCTGTAGAGCTCCAGCTTGTTTGAGGGTCTAAGACCACAACAAGGAAGGTGGTCAGTTAGCCAGTCAATGCCATGGAGGTTGCCTTACACCTTTAAGTAGGCAGCACATTCAGCAACCTTTCAGTGCAATGGGACAAGCTTTTTAAGGAACCCAAAGGTAAAACCATACAGGCATCCCCCTTTCCTCTAGGCTACAGGTCCACCGGGCTCCTCTTGATCTGGTTTCATCACATTCACACGTGTTGCAGTATTTTGAAGCTGTCCCCGCTTCGAGAAAAAGGCTGGACTAGATAAGCTCCAGGGGGTTCCTTTCAACCTAAATTATTCTGTGACTCTGAGTCTCAGTTTCTAGGCTACTGTTACGGCATCCGGAAAACAGTGAGAATCCATGCAGACCTCAAAGCTGTAAAACAACTTTAAGAAAGGTACCTGGCATGGGAACAGCTGAGAGCTGAAAATAGACAGGAAAAACAGAGAATGAAAGATTCCAAAATCAGAGACAAAATTCTAGCAAGACCGACTGCCCCCTTTTCCAAGTGGGTGAAATCAGTTATGACAGCAAGACAGACCATCCTTTCTACATGCTTTGAACTCTCAACTACAGCAGCTTATCTGTAGGTTGCTAGCCAGGGGAGTTTCAGGTTGCCACTGCTAGCTTTTGTATTACTTTACTCAGTAACACAGGAAGTAGCTACTTTAACAATTTACTCAACTGGAGCAGAAGACACCTTGACAGAGTTGGTGTGGAGGCTTTTCAAACCTTTCCTTTATGTCTCCTCTGCAGCACACTTGGACTGTGGCTTGCAGTTTAACTTCCATGCACCAAAATCTAAATGAGCTGAGGAGAGTAAAAACAACTGGGGTACGGAAAATAAAAGAAATAAAATCATCACAACATAGTTGTTCTGTAGACCAAGCCAGAAGGTTCTCAATCTGTGAAATTAAGTTCTTTTGTGATGATGGGATTGTCCACTTAGTAGTTATTAGAATAATTCCCTGAAATTGCTGCAAACAATTTTGCTTCAGAAACAGCCCCAGATGGCCTCCTCTCAGGCCAGAAAGAGCAGGATCGGATGAGAACTAGAGGGTTCTCATAGACCTTCCGCCCACAACAGCTACTTCCACAAACAGAATGAACATTTACCTGAGTAAGTATTTCCCCAGCTTCTCGAGGAGCTGCCCTAGTTACTCTGTATTTTCTTTACAGAAGTGCTGATTTCAAAATCACACACCAGAAAAAAAAAAATCACACTTTCAAAATTCCACAAATAGCAGCAGGGGAACCAGAAACACAATAACTTCTCTTTTCTTACACTATTCCAAAACTTGTGCAATATTGGTAAGAGACTCCTATTCAACAAAATGTACAAGTTTGACAGAGAGGTCATGCACACAGGCTATGTGTATGCAAACATTTCTTCCTCCTCCTGCTGTTTTTATAAGAATATAAATGCTTAGCCGAGTAACTAAAATCTCTGACTGCAGCAGGTAGCAATAATAGTACTCAGGTTATCAGGCTGACAAACTGTTCTTGTTCTTTGAGTACATACAAGGTAAGTCTCTAGATCACAGTTCCATGTTCTTATGGTAGTCTTTAATCTCCTTCATTTCTGCTAGAAGAAACACATGACAGGACACAAACCATCCAGGAGATTACTGGAAAGTGTCAGAGATGATACAGGAGATTCTGGGTCAGGGGTGATGCAGAACTGGATTGGTTTTTCACAAATTAGGAAGACCTGACTGAGAACACAATAAACAATGCCAGCCTTAGGTGTAATGGACCTAAGTGTAAGGCTGGACCTACATGGACTAGTACAGTTCAAGATCCCAAGTGAACAGAAGAAGGCAAGCAGGACATTACAGACTGGACTTAAGCCAAGGATAAATCATCCCTGATCAGCCTGATTGCCTTCTACGGTAAAATGACTGCACTTATGCACAAGGGAAGACAAAATATGTAATTTATGTCACTTTAAGCAAGGCTTTGACAACTGGATCCCAAAAAATCCATGCACCCAAGCTGGGATATTACAGTGTAGATGAGTGGACAACCAGATGGGTAAAAATGATGTTGGATGATGGGGCTCAGAAGGAGTCAGTTAATGGGTTCTACTGCACCTCCCAGTAAGAGTGCTGCAGGAGTCTATTATGGGACCTATCCTGTTTAACACCTTTATCCACGACCTGGAGAGGCAGCGGAGCACAAACTCACCAGGATTGCAGGTGACACTAAACAGGGGAAGCTGTGGATATACTCAAGAGCAGGACTGCCATCCAAAGGGACTTAGCCTGGAGGAATGGGCTGACAGAACATTACGAAATTCAACAAGGACAAATGCAAAATGCTGCAACTCAGAAAGTAAACACTACAGGCTGCAGTGATTCAGCCTGGCAACAGACTGACTGGCTGGGGAGGAGCAGGTCTGTCAAAAAGGACGTGGTGGACAGCAAACTGAGCAGGAGTCACCGGTGTGCACAGGCAAAGGCGGCCAATGGTCTCTTGGGCTGTATCAGCAGCAGTATAGCATGCCATGGGCTGAGGGAAATAATCATCCTGCTTTACTTGGCACTCATTAGACTGCAGAGTCCAACTCTGAGTCCCTGATACTGGCAAGATATCAATAAACTGGAGCAAGTTCAGTAAAGGGCCACCAAGATGATCTGAGCTGAAGCACATCCCCAATTAGGGAACTAGGCTTTTTTAGCCCGGAAAAGAGAATGTTTAGAGCAGCCTTCTGGAACCTATGCTGAGGCTATCTAAAAGACAGAGCCAGGCTCTCTACAGCAAGGACAAGAGACAACAAGCATGAGATAAAAGAGAGGCTCAGACTAAATATAACAAAAAAAAGAAATTCCTCCTGTGTACAAACACATACATAGGTTGCCCAGAGAAGCTGTACAGTTTCCATCTTACAGATTTTCATGAACTGACAGGATACAGCCCTGAGCAATCTGTATTCTCTCCATATCTGACCCAGCTTTGAGTAGGAGGTTGGACTCCTGAGATCCCTTTTGACAGGAATTACATCATGGTTTTATAATAACATTTCACTCACATTCCCTGGGATATTACAAGTGTCTTTCACTAAGCAGCATTCAGACAACAAGCTTCACAGAAAAAAGGATCATTTCAAGAAGCATCACAGTTTCCAGCAACAGAAAATAACAAATTCATGTTGAGGAATGCCAGGCACTTCCATTTTTAATTGGTATGCATTATTATGGTTGCTGATGTACTCTTTGAGTCAGGCAAGGGAAAAAAGTGAGCACACATTGGTTTCATACATCTGTGTAAGCCAGATGAATCTGGGCCAAAGCACTGGAAAGCCTCATTGAGATAGGCCAACTGCAGTGCAATAAACATATACCAAAAAAGACATTTTCCCCAAAATTAAACATGCTTTGAAAAAACTTACTATACAGATAAAATGTCAGAGCACTGCCTAAACTGGGTAAGTTAAATCATGGAAAAGGTTTATAAAAATATTCTCTTTGCAAGGTCCTTAGCATGGAAAACTTTAAGAGGGGGAGTAATTTTGTTTAGAAGGTATTCTTTTATAACCAAGACATGCAGTTGTGATTACTTCAAATACTGCAATCCCATATGCCACATCTAACAAAAGTACTCAATGGTTAACTTGCATTTTCCTTTAACTACTCATTTCAAGGCAGAGTCAAACAGCAGCATACATGCTCTAGAGAGGCTGAGGCTCTCTTCATGCTATGACTCAAAAGAAGTTTCCAGCCAGAACAGGTTCTGCTCCTGCAAACATTTATTTTGTGTTGGAAACAGAAATCCATTTGCCTATAACAACATGTGGAGTGAAGAAAGGACAGGACAGGTAGGAAAAATTCCTGTTCATACCACCTTTAACCCAAGCTGCATTTCTCACAGTGCTATCACAACACCTACAGCACCAAATGAGATTAATGAGGTTATTATTACTATTATTATTACTATTATTATTATTATTATTATCATTATCATTACTTGGATTTGCTGAGGATAACAGATTCAGGGAATGCAGAGCAGACTCACCATGACAGATCCAGCTTTGGATCTCTACAGCTGTGTGTCTAATACTGCCCTATTGCTCTGTTCTCCACATGGCAGCTTCTCCTATGTAAGGTAATGAAGTGTAAGTAACAGGCCAGTACAAAATAAATGGGGCTTTTATGCATGTGCCACATTTCCTCATGGTAGCTGAAAGATTATTTCTTTGTATTTAAGTAAATAGATGCATGTAAGTATTTTCAGGGACAAAAAAAGTGCTTACCATGTATACTTTGAGAGTTGCACTGCTGGCAAGTTGGAGCATAGCCAGACAACCATTACCTTTCTGTAGCTACTTATACAATTATTTTCAGGATTAGGTTCACAGATATTAATTCATCATGTAGGCTTTCTGTTCACTGCTGAAACCCATAACAGAAAAAAGGAACCTACTTTGAATTAAGAAATTATTACAAAATATGAGAGGATTAAGATATAATTTTATATTTTGATGTGAAAATAGATTCATTTTGCTAACTGTTAAACCTTCCTTGAGTTATCTTTCAAAGACAATCTTATTTTCCTGGGTATTTACACTAAAGAAGTGTGATTTCCAAGAATATCATAAGAATTCATACCTAAAGAAAACGTATGCAGCTCCTTCTATTTAGAAGACATATATATATGTTTTAGCACATTTTAGGAAAGAATTAAAAACTTTTAAAAATATATCTTTGACAGTAATAGTTCTACCATACAAGGTGGTTTTATTCAGCCTTTATACACCATTTCCGTGCAGGACAATTTCTCTAGGGAATCACCATCAAAATTCCTAAGTTTGGAAAAACAGTGGGTGTCAGATTTGTATCACCTCTGCCTATTCAATAGCTAGCAAAATCTTCAGACAGCTAAATATACCCATGGAAAGTCAGCCTTCATTCACATCATACATGCACTTAAGTCCTGGAGACATGAATTCTAGCTTCCTAAAGAAGTGAAGTTTCACTGAGTTAAAAACTACTGAGCAGTGCCTAGCTGGAGGTTAAAATACCTTTTCTTGCATAAAAAGTATTGACCTTAGTTTCCCCAGGCATTCAGGTGATAAATATTGAACACTTTCTCACCTCTTCTCCCCATTTAGCTGGAACAGAGGCAACCCTCCGAATGCTGCCCAGGACCAGGAGGCTTAGAGGAGGCAGCCAAGGGTCAGCTACCACTTCATCTAATTGGAACTAATCTGCATGTGGCACAGCATGGCCTGAAGCCAGGAGCAGGTTTAGCTACACAGATGGATGAGTTCTTCCTGCCTATTCAGATCTTCATTTCCCCCCCACAGCATTTAGCACAAGCCATGATTTGCAGTCCTGTCTAATGGATTTTCATGGATCTGGGAAACTGTATGTGCAGGAGACTGCACACCCATTAATATCCTCACTACTTTTAGCTGCAATACAGTAGAAGGTAAAAGGACATGGATAAAATATGTCAGGACTATACAGATTCAACATGGGTCTACTTAGATGCGACTTTTAAAGAACTATCAGCTTGCTGACTGATTACTGCAAAGACTAGATGATTCCCCCCACAACGAAAGAAATTGTAAACAGAAACTAGATAATAGCAGTATAAAGACAACAATGTAAACATTACCTACAAAGCCTAATTATACCAGACCAAGTGCTTCATACTACTTTTCATCCTGAACATTTCTCAAATGCTGTTTGCTTATTCAGATGAGAAAACTAAATGACTAAGATTTAATATTCTTAGTGCATGACCTAGTTTCCAGTCCAGTGCCCAATCTACTACAATATTTTGTCTCTCTTGATGAAGCAGAGCTCACTAATTAAGGGGGGAAAATGTGTGTACTCACATGCATTGCATAGTTCTGAAGTAAGACAAAGAAAGCTTTTAAAGATTTGTCAAGTGTAGCTTAAAGCAAACCAGAAAGGGTGTGTGTCAGTGTTTAAATTGTTGCTGGTACATTATGACAACTATATGATGCTTTCCTATATTCATATATTCTTCTTACCTGTGTTTTACCTACTACTCCTTACTGCAGAATAGTTAGAGGACTTGGTAACTACAGAACCAGAAGAAAGTTAATTCTTGCCATAAACTACACAAGAGTAAGAAGTGTAGGAAATAAAGTCAGTTTGAAGGATGAGTGTCTTTATCCTACAGAAATATTTCTTTTCCCAAGAATTACACCTCAGAAGTAAGCAGTCACCTTTTATTTCCTACTTGGAGTTTATCTCTGTACTCCAAGAAGCACAAGAGCTCAGTACCACAAACAGCCTGGCAGAAGCACAGAGGCTCCAGTTTCACGCAGACTCCTGACCTGGAACACTTTTGCTCTTACAGCAAACGCAACACCAGTGGCTACGAGACAGAGCCACACTGGTTATGTTTCCTCAGGTAAGATGCAAAGTGAGATGCTCTACTTTTTCTGAGCTTAGATAAAGTGTTCCTTTCAAGCAGCTGCTTAGGATGAGTGCTGCAAGACCTCTTTGTACTGCAGTACAGTAAGACACCTTTTCTGATACCTCTGTACACAGACTCACCCAGATTTATTTATTTATCCCTACCTACAACAGATGCATTTAGTTCAACCACTCTGTTGTGCTAAACATAAGAATTTGCATGCTCTGTAGGAATTAAAAAACATAACTCAGAATTAGCAAGCTATTTTTTTTACCTGACCCTTGACTGACCTAAAACAACAGGCAGATGCCAAATCCTCTATTACATGGACAAGAGTAATGCTTTATCCAGACTTCATTTACAGAAAGCAACGCAATTGGTAAGCCTCAACCTTAGTGAATCTGTCATAAACTCTTGTCTTAACAAAAAGCAACAACACAAAAAGATATAAACCACATTGATATTATGTTCTCCCAAGACTATAGTAAGTCATAAATTTGCGTCACTGAACTTCAAAACACTCCTGGGACAGAGGCAACTTGAAACATACCCGAGATGGTATCTTGGGATTGCAAGGACTACTGTCCCACATGAGCTCCAGACAAAAGCAAGGGAAGAATTTCCGAGAAACCTTTGGAATCAATATGTCAAGCAGTCACCTAAAACATATGATCTGAGGAAGACTGAAAAGACTGGACAGAGATAAGAAGAAACTGCTGCAAGCTCTCACTCCTGAAGGAGGTCCAAGAGCCTGAATCCCAATCTCCTGAAAAAAGGCTCTTCATTCTTCCCCAGTCCTTTCTCCTAGGACATGACTTTTAACAGCGGCTCATGCCTGGGCAAACCCAAAGCTACGCAAACCTAAGGACCTTAGGGAATTACTCCAATTACTGCTACAGCACAAAAGCAAAACTTTGAAATGAATTTTCACTTTTTTTTCCATTATCCTGTAAACAGAAGCAGATAAATTTACCTTTCAATCGTAGAGATTCAAGTCAAATCAAACCAACACTAAGTGCTTTGGCAAACTCAGCTATTCATTTTACTTGGACAATACTATGTTCTTCTATTCTGACTTTTATCTGTACCTATTGAACTCTTTTTTACTATTTAGGCAAAGAGACCTTACTGTCTCTTTCATGAGTACATCCCACACACATAAATCTGCTTTGTAAAGTCAGGTATCTGGAGGACGAAATCCATTAAGTCAGCTAGACACGAGTACTGTGAATATTACAGCATGCTTCATAACCACCACTATGCACTCCTTTGCAGGACAGATTTAAGGCAAAGATTTTTTTTCTTGGTCATTAAAAAGCCAGAAATTTTTTTGCCTTTGTGGAAAAAGGAATTATGTATTTCAAAATAATTCTTGTTATTCTCATGCAGAGCAGTACTATCTAAACTCCATCCCAAAAGGAAACTTTAAAGGGTATCACAAGGGACAAGAGGAAGAAAAACGAAACCATGATATCCAATCTGAACCGGATACCAAAACGATTTCATACCTCACAGCACCTACTCTGTTCCAAAGATAAACACAATTCATTAATAAGACAGATGAATCTAAAATACTAACAGGAGACTCAAGACTGCATCTATTTAAGCAAAGTTACATTGAACCAAAGGTGTTTCCAATTTTTCAAATCACTTCTAATGATAAGAGGGATAAGAAGAAGCCGAACAGTGATTTAGTTTCAATATTAAACTTTGTTTTAATATTGGGGAAATTTTTTTTTTCTAAGCCAGAAATGGGTAACAGCTGCTACTCAAATAATAAAGTAAGTAAAAACCTAAGCATAAACATGCAGTGATAAAATGCATGGTTGCTCTATGCCTCATTTATATTTTAGGACTGACAAATGTGCTTTCTGAGCTCTCACACCAGACAACTACATCTTGACATATTTCCACATCTCTGGCTGAAAGTCACAAGTATTCAGATCTTAAGAGCTCTTTTTTTCTTCAGTTCTATGGTATGTGTTCTTCATGTACATAAAAAGTGTTTACTCCACACTTCCTCTGCTTCCTCTATATTGTAAACAAATTCAGGTCCTGCTCAGAGTATTGTGTTTCACACAGGAATAGGCACTAACAGGATTCAAGTAAATTACAAACACTGATTTCAACAGAAAGTACAGAGTGCCCTGCAAGGACTGCCTCCAGGGCGCTTCGTGACCTCCTTCTTCTAAGGCAGGATTTTTGCTTCCGGAATTATGCAACAAATTACATTAGCAAAGCTTAAGACCAAAACGTGTTTCCTTACGCATGCAATTCAGGGGTTATTTTTCATTAACTCCTAAAATAATCTATACCAAGGAAAATGCATAAGTAATTCTCAGACAAAACTAGAGATCTGTTTTTAACAGAAACAAATTTAACTTTCTCCACAGCATTTTTTTACACTGAAATCACCCAAAGATTTGGACTGTTAAAGTAATCTTAATTAAACATAAAATGAGAGACTATAATATTCATCACTTTAAACAAATTAGTCAGACTAGCCAAAACAACTTACCTTGAAAACTATTAATATTTCAACATTTCTTTCTAAACTGGCTGCTAGGGAAACAATCTTTAGAAATCTGTGAAGGTTAAAGGAATTCAAATTCTCCAAGTGACAACGGGTTGGTTTCTGGGGTATTTTTAAGGATTAATGCACCAGAGCCAATTTCATGCCACTTTTGCAGCAGCTTCCTCTCTTGAATCCCTCTACCATTCATTTACTCTCAGCTTACACTACTAAAACTGGCATTAGATTCAGGTTCTTAGGTCCTCCCCTAATACCTGCTACACAAATTTATCATCCTCATAAAATCCATGAGCTTATTTGTGCATATGGTCCAACCCTTAGGTTTCCTGTGGCTGGGAGATCCTGTCAGTTCCAGCTCCTGGAGCTATCGCTAATGTGCATCACACTGACAGACCTTTGAGGCAACCTTAAAATTCCTACTAACTCGCTGCATGTCACAAAATCAAGAAAATTAGTCATAATGATACCCCAACACATAATTACACAGCAATTTTCTTATTTCTCTGGAAGCATATAATTTCATTCTAGGAAAAAAAAAAAAAAGAAAGAGAAATATTTCTAAAATGTAAATTCATGGAGATTCAGTATTAATATGCCTGACAGTAATCATTTACTTCTCAATTAAAGGTATAAGTTTGCTCCTGAGGGGAGAAAGGGGAAGGTAATGAAAAGCGTGACTGACATCATTCAATCTATGCGGGCTGCACAGGGTGAATAGTAATAAAAATTATTACAGGTATTTAGACAATTTATTAAAGCACCTATTAGATGGCTTCCCCTATCTTCCTTGACTTCATCCATGACTTTGATTTTTTTTTTTTTTTAAGATGAACAGACATACAACACATTCCACGGAGAGCCTACACAGTTGTAATTTCTGAACCACAAGTCATTTCATAGGTTTTGAGAATAGGACACCAATAATAAATAACACTTCTTAATATATCAGTCGGGTAAGGTATAGTTCTCATGACGGCAAGCCCTTCTAGAAAGCAGTGCTGGTGACTGTGTGTGATACTCTTCTCCCCGAATGGTATGGCAGAACATTCTAGTGTCAAGCTAAATTCATCCTCTGCCTCTGACTAGAAACCATCAGCATCTTTATTTAAATATTTTAATTCCTATGTCAGGTAAAATGCCTGGAAGCACCAGCGCCTCTCCCTAGTCTCTTGCAATTTAATGCATAGTCTTGCTACTTCTAGCTGTCTATGGGGAAGTTTATTGCAAGTTCCACCTATCCTAGTTTTTAGATACATGGCTGCTGTGTCATGTTTGTCTGCAGCTTCCTTTACAAAATTGCGGCTACCATATATTACAAATTGGTAATCCTACCCACATTCTATTGCCTTTTTCCTATACCAGCTTTGGCTCCTTGATGTTGTTTTAAACCAGACAATAGAGATAATTCCCAGTCATGGGCCAGGCCTGGTCTGGGCCCAAAGTACAGAGAAAGCATCTCCATGAATGACAAGAACATTCAAACAAAGCTTAACTCATGGCGTACTACCAAAAAACTTTATTATTGTATAACCAATCTCATTAGACAGGCACACAAACCAACAGTGTTATTTCTGTTCTTTTCTGCCCTTTCCATGCTAGTCTTCCAGCCGTGATGGGCCACAGAGCACACAGGCAGCCTCCACACATTTGCTCCAGCCAGGGCAGCACAAATGACACCTTACAAGAGCTCTTCAGATTTGCAGGGAGGACAAACCACTCGCTACTGTGGCTGAAATCCCAGGATCACGTCCTCCACTAAATTATTCTTTTGAATCTTCTTCGAAACAGCTGTTCCACTGTAAAATTCTCAACTATAAACTGGAAAAAACTTAATGAAGGACCTAATTGAAGGGTATTAATACTCTGTTTCAGACCTCCATCATTAACGGGATTTAGCACACTGGCAGTGGCCCCTTAGAGCCTGGAGCAAGAAGACTTTTGGAATGGAACTGTGCATCAACCCCTGCGGGCCTGGGCAACAGCAGCCAGAAGCAAGACATGAATGAAATACACAGCCCACCTGACCAGGCGAAGAAGGAAAGCATGACAAAGCAAAGATGGCACATTTTAACCTCCAGTCATGGGTTAATAAGAAACATTGCTGTCACACACAGTTCTCTTCCTCCTCCCGTCCACAAGGCAAGCAGGGCTGGGGGAGAGAACCTTGTGCCTCCTACAGCCGCAACTCCTATTTTTTCAGCAACAGCTCGATACAAGACACTGGTTCAGCAGAATTGGATACATAAAGTGCAGAATGCAAAGTGAGAACTTCTGTACTCCAAGATATGCTTTCTGCAGAGAGCACAAATACTCTCTGCAATTTATTTTACCTAGACAGAAGTAAAATTTCTCAGTGAACTCTACTCCTATTTATTTTCAGCATCCATAAGTAAGATTAAAAAAAACAACACTTAAGTTCTCTGGCCAGCATCTCTATAAAACTTAGTGTAGAAAGGCACATTTAACACATTTTAAATACAGAGATCCTGATTACAAGGGGGTCTGTGCCAGGATTAATGTTTCTATTCAAATAGCATTTATAACCAGTGGGCATAGGATTCCTCAATCAAAAGTAAAAAGGTCAATTTTGTATTCAACTACTTAAGTTCACAAGAAAATTACACAACTGAAAATTGTTTTTAATGCCTGAAGCAGCTTTGCAGCAAAACAACTCTAGATGTCAGCTTCCTGTGACAACTTATACCACTATTCAGTTGTTATTACTGCTGTATAGCTTACTGCATAACTTCTTCTCCTTCATTTTATTTGCTTTTAATTCAAGTCACAGAACTTTGTTCCCAACTCGCTGTCTCAGCACTCTGTTTCATAACTGCAAGCAAAGAACTGGAGGCCAACAGGAAGAACTTAACACCAACCACAGCTACTTACCTACTATGTCAGGAGCAAAGTATTGGAGGCAATGAACACTGTAAGCTGTATACATTAAATAGAAGACAGTGATAAAATAATCTAATTTAAATACTTTGTGCATTTTCCAAGACTTTGTCCTTATTAATAGTATGCAGGACAAACCTGTCAATGCACTGACAATCAACTCCAGCCAACAACTAATGTCACTTAGCCGAGAACCTGCTAAGATCCAGGGGCATCACATCTGGGAGATGTAAGGATAAAACACAGGTGAAATTGTAGGAGGGATGGAAACTGGGTACTCTCAGATATTCAGCAGCCCGATCAGACAGTCTGTTCTGATATCCTCCAGCACTTTAGCACAACTTGAATAAAGGGAAAGAAAAATAGAGGGACCAACAGTTCACAAGCACATTATACTCAGCAATGATGACAGCAGTCACTCAGTAGAGGAGTTAAAATTAGGCATCTGGGGAGGAGAAAGAGTCATCCACCACTTAGATTTAATAGAGTCACTTATTTACTGCTCACTGAATTGCGCTCTGCAAGAATACAAAACCGGCTTGGAAGCAAAGCATTTCTCCAATGGCAAAGTTTCTCAGTCATGGAAGAGTTTACACTTGGCAACTAATACAGGCTATTGGGAAAGTTTTGTGTTAAAATGCACGTTTGCCTACCTTTACACTAAGTTTCTGGAAATAAGCAGCTTACTGGAAAATGTGATTTGCTTAAATATTAAAAGGTAAAAAATTAAAGATGAAACTGTAATGTTAAACTGTTTGCGTGCTTTAAGATTGTAAATCTGTCCACTGAATAAAGCATAAATGAGATTTACAGTAGGGAAAGAGCAAATTACTTCCACACTTCTGTAGTTCATCAGCTCAAGGAGTATACAACTCTCAGCCAAATCTATTTCAGTGAAAAGAAGTGAAACTGTGTTTGTTTTCCTTGTAATTGCTATTTACAATGTGTTTGGTTGCCTGAGGGAAAAAGACAGACAATTACCAGAAAGGTTCTAAATACACTTTTAAACACTAACAGCCTAAAATTTCAGACAATAGACTGAATTACAAATATTGGCCATAGACTTGGACACACATCCTCAAGTAATTAAATTCAGTCCGTTACAATCCACTGTTTGTCATGATTTTTGATGTACCACTGCTGCTGCTGAGATGGCACAAACTACTCAGGGACCCAAAATGCTTTACGGGGCGGGGGGAGGGTAGGGAGGGGAAATAAATCACAAAACCACCAAACATTCAAACATTTTTTTATTGAACTTTCCCCCGGTGAAGGTTGGACATGTTTGTGAATTACTAACATAGTAAAACATAAAGGATTTAAGAACGACATTGCCTAGGGTGTCCATTTTGCCATCCAAGCAGAAGTAGAGGCCAAGCAGAAAAGAAGAAATTTGGATGTTTACCCTGGCATTCACACAGCCTTTTCTCTCACAAGCCATGAAGGTTAAGTATAAAAAGCGATGGACGAGTGTGCAGAAATCCAGTTTTCTTCTTGGATGAGCGGGGCACTTAAATGGAGCACCCAAACGGAGATACGGTTTTGGGGTTGGGTTCTCTGTCCTGGTTGGGTTTTTTTCTTTTTAAATCTAGCACTTATTTCTTCTTACATCTGTGCTTTAAAGATGTTCAAGTATAAATGGTTCCATGTAAAATTTTCAACTTGTCTGAGAAAAAGAATGTGTTATTTGAGGACAGGGGCCCCAAGCTTCCAAATACTGAAGCACAGTTCAGTTTCACCTGCTTGACAAGGTATCGGTCTTAAGAGACCCTGAAAACATCATTTACCTTCTTTTTCTACAAAAAAAGGTAGATAACACTATTTAGTATTTACAGTCTACTTTTGCCACACATGTGCAAATAGGTCTCTTAAAACTGGTGTCATATCCAAAAGAAAGTGCTGATCCTAAGAAATTGCAACTCCATGACAGGGCCAAGATAGCAGAAAGTTCTGGCACCTTGCAGGACTGCAAAAAATTCCTGTACTTTAGAACCATTAAAGGAGATATTTTACCTACTTCAAATTGAATTCTCAGCAACCTGATGCTTGTTTAACAGCCTTGGCAATAGAAAGTGAACTGGGAGTAGCAGCTTCCACGTGTGCAGGCAGGCCTATCAACACAAGCTATCAAACTGGCAAACATTTTGGCAGTCCTTGACATATTTGAATTTAGTGCACCTATACAGAATCAAATATATCCCTATGATGGTGTGGGTGTACATATATATATTAGGGTGTAATACATCTACACCCACAAAAACATCACCTGTCTCAGTCAGAAAAGTGGATTACCTATCCTTTACCAGACCAGGACCAGACTTTTCTTACAGGCACGAAGACCAGATTTTTCAGCTGAGCATTTCCAACATCAGATTCTATCCACTGGGTGGATGTGGCTGGTAATGAACAACTATCTCTTCCTGCTTCTCTGCTCTACAGCACCTATGTGCTATACCATAGCTGAGAGGGTACGAAAGAATAAAGCCTAACCCAGGAAGTGCATTGTGCTAACCTGACAAAGTCGTGGGTTTGATCCTCACACGGGCCATTCACTTAAAAGCTGGACTCGATAATCCTTGTGGGTCTCTTCCAACTCAGAATATTCTGTAACTCTTGTCTCCCGTAACTTAAAATCAAGCAAGAGCCTTCCTCTTTAGCACCTCATCTGCGACGACCCACCCTTGCAGTATGCTGTTGAAAGGCACAATGTATGGTGTGTGAGGGGAAAACCATAGCAATGAGCCTGCCACTGACTGCCCTTTAGTCAATGCATTTTAGAACAGGCCCCTTTTTATTTCTTAAAACAAGGTGAGTTTTCTATTGGGTTGGCCTTCCTGGTTATGCTGAATCAGACTTTTTCCATGAATATTACAGCTGCTTAAAAGCAACCCCAAGCAAAACAAACTCTCCTTGGTTTCTTCTTGGGATTTTTATATTGTGGTTAATTTTCCTTTAACCTGACCTCAGGAGACCTTCTCAGGCCTACACACAGACTTAAGACAGCCTCTAAGGAAACTTTGTAGTCAAACACCAAAACTAATAAAAGCACTATTCATCTAACTAATACATGGAGCTGTTAGTGATGAGTCAACCTACCCAGTAAAACTAGAGACATAGTCTCTGTCAATTTATCCAACTCGGCAATAAGCAAAATGACTGTACATACATTCTAATGCAGATGTACAAGTCAGAGCACCATTCCAAGTAATGTGAAAGATGAAATTTGGAGGCAACGGCCTGACCAAGGCTTCATGTGCTAGGTGTGGTTTATCATCTACCTTTAACCATTTTTCATTTTGGCAGTAAATTCAGGGCTTGTCATGCCAATTTAATTATTTTACTATTTGAACTTTGCATCTTTATCAAGGCAGTTGTGCAAACACTTGTCTACTCAGCTTTATTTTTCCCAGATTAGTTTTACACGTTTAGAAAGTTTGATCAAGCTGAATTACTATTCTTAAGCAAACTGGAAATGCGTCAAGAGGTTTTGCTGTGCTATGGCATCTCTTAGAAAAGCTGGCTGCATTCGCTGATGCAGAGCAGGGAGGAAACTGCAGTTGCATTTTAGAGCTCCAAGAGGAATAGTCGTGATAAATACATTTTCCACCTGCCAGGGGAGAAAACGCAGGACAGCATCAACAGCCACTTTTTCCCGCAGGAAACGAGGTGGGGCATCAGTGGAAAAGAGGATTGGAAAAGAAGGAGGATACCGGGAAAACACATGCACGGCAGCAGGAACTCGCATCAGAGCGGCGTAACTTTCAGCAGCATCCTCCTCCCCGTTCTGCTGCTGCTGCAGCTCTTCTCCCCTGGGGGCTACGGCGGGGATGGCTCCGCGCCCCGGGCCCGGTGGGGCNCGGCTCCGCAGGCAGCGCCCGGCGGCACCGTCCGTCACCCGCGGGGGCCGCGGCGAGGGCTCGGGCAGCCGCCCTCCTCGCCCAGCGGCGCACCTGCCCTGCACGCCCCTACCTTGTTGAGGTGGGGGTCGCGGAGCACCTCGTAGCCCCTCTTCATGGTGAGCTGCAGGGGCCGGGCGGCGTCCCGCCTCTTCTCAGCTGCCTTTCCTGCTTGCATGGCGCGGCGCGGCGGGGCTGACTGCCGTCAGGTCGCTGTCTTAGCGGAGGCGAAGCGGCGGCTCCTCCTGCCGAGGGGACCGCCCGGCGGGGGGGGATGATCCTGCCGGGAGGGGGGGAGAGAGGGAGGGGGCAGAGCCGCGGCGAGGCGCCGCCGCCGCCGCCGCCGGGAGGGGGTCACCGGGGCGCCGCTGAGTCACCGGCGGCTCCGCGCACACCCGGGCGGCCGCCCAGGTGCGAGGGGCAGCGGGAGTGCGGACCCGCAGCCCTGCCCTGCCCGTGGGTGGCTGCGCTGCCTTTTAGCGCAGCGGAGAGCCCGTCCGGGCCCCCCGGAGAAGCAGGCCGGTCTGCGATCACCTGCTGCGGGGGGCTCGCAGGTGCGGCTCTGCCTCGTCACGCTGGGTTTGGCACAGGGGCTGCCGAGCACCGGGGCCCCGCGGCCCAGATGAGCCCCCTGGGCGCGGCCACACGCAGAAGCCGGGGCCTCTGCGCTTGAGTCACGTTCAAGTTTCACTTTCCTTCTGCGATTTAAATGGCCATGAAATCCAATCTTTCCCGAAGGGGACGGACTGCATAGCTTCTTACAGTTAGGAGCACATGTTTGATGTAATTAGCTGTGGGTTGGCTTCAGCTGTGGTGGTTGGGGTTATGCCTGGTCAGGATGGAGAGCACTGGGGCAGAGCAGGTGTTTAGCTGGTTTGTACCGCTTGCCGTGACGTTTCTTTGCAGTATGTTCTGAAATTCTTTGCATACAACCCATTGTGTACTGTATGACTGTGGCTTTATTCCTCTAAATTCACGTATGTAAGCAAAAAGAATTTCCATATGGATGCCACAGTCCTGCTGGAGATTTTACACAGCTTTAAATGTGTGACTAGAGGATTAATTTAGAAGGGTTTGGTTTCTGTTGTCAAGCAGCAATGAACAGATCAAGATTTTGCAGCTCATTCAAATTTACCTCTTCACATTTAACCAGTAGGCCTTGTATCCATATCACTACCACCTCAACTTTTATTAAAAAAAAAAAAGACTCCCACGAATCTGGCCTTTACTGAATTTCCTATTAAGTAGCTCTGACAAGTTTATTTACAGTTAACTAACAAAGGAAAGTTGGAAGCAATCCAAGTCTTTATTTTTGGAAACTTGACTTGCAAGTCAGCAGAAAATTCAATAAATAGATTTCTCCCTTGCTCCACGATCTCAGTACTATGGAAAGCAGTAAACTAAAACTAGAAGGTTTCTTCAAAACTTAAAACCTGGAGCCTTTCTGGTCAATTATCCAGCTTTCCTTGGATTCATCTGGCTAGCTAAATACCTGCCTCCCCACCCAAGTCCTGAATAGTACCTTTAGTAGGTATCAGGGATATGGGGTTTCATTTCAGGTCTTTCTTAGTTATAAAATTGAAAAGCAACATAGAAGCATCCTTTTTCCTTTCTTTGTGGGTACACTGAAACCATTCTGAGAGAATGCTAACCTAATGCAATATTTTGTCTGAGAGTAATGTGTACTGATGTAATTTTTATCTTCATGTTGCAACACTGTTTTTAAAAAAACCCTCTTTGATTTATGTCAAAAGTCACTGCAGTCATTGTGAGTATCTGCTCAGAGGTCTGACCCCTGCTGAGCACTTGTCCTGACTCACCTTGCCCAAGTTATAAAAGGTACATAATGAAACAGCTAATTAAAGTCAAGTTCATTGGGATATATACATATTTTTTTATGTAATCAGACTTCAGAAACCGTTTACTACAGTGTTTTAAGTACAAATTTACTCCTATCTTCCTAAAAATACAATTTATTTCCATTTGTTATGTTCAAATACTATTAAAAACTAAATCATAACTATCTTTTGAGACAAATGAGTTGTAAGAAGGGCAACAGGTCTTTTCAGCTCAAAAGGAAGACCAAAGAAACAAGAAAAAATTGTGTCACTTGTCACATGTAGAAATCTTCCACTTGAGGCCTGGAACATTTTACCATTTAATGAGATTTGTAGGGATTTATTTGACCAAGTCTGCTGTTAGTGATTACTTTTCTTCTAGACTTTATACCATCCTGCAAATTCAGTCGTGCATTTGTATTGCCTTTACAGAGTATCGTTCATCAAGAGAAATTTTAGAGTGGCTTTTCCAGGACCTCAAAATATTCAAACCATAAAAATACTTCCGAGGTTTAAAGGAGTAATGCTCAGCAGTTACATCTGCAGTCAGAGGTCATTATTCCAAAAGAGGACTGCATTGCATAATAAGGCTGTATTACAGGACTATAAATAAAGCCTTTGTAAGTGACCAAGTATCTGTAGCGTCTCTGTACACAATACAGGTATTTTTGTAAATGTTAGCCCACATTCAGATTTTTAGTGAGGATTGTACACTATCAATGTATTTCTGACAGAAAATATAGTGGTTTTGCCCTTCTGGCAGGCACCTAATTCTTTTTTTCAAATGGTTTCTGTATGGAACACTTTTAAAACTCTTACTCATGATTTTTCATCAGTACTTATGGTTTTCTCCCACCTTCTGTATTTCTTGTCTCTCTCAAATCTCCTCAGATGTACTCAGGATATGTGAAAAGCTCTACTTGAAACAGTCCTAGGGGAAAAAAAAGAAAGGACTAGAAGTAACACTGGTGGTGTGATTTAACCCCCCCCCCCCCAGAAAATAAGTACTATGCAGCTGGTCACTCACTTTCTGAGAGGGGGAGGAGAACTGGAAAAAAGGTAAAACGTATGGGTTAAGAACAGATTGATAAACAAAGTAAAATACAATATAATAATAGTAATTAAAAGTGAGGTAACAAAAAGAGAGGAATAAAACCCAAGAAAACCAAGTGATGCACAAGACAATTGCTCACCACCTTCTGACCGAAGTGCAGCCCATCCTTGAGCAGCAATTGGCCCCTCCCAGCCAAATCCCCCAATTTAATTTACTGACCATGATATTGTATGGTATGGAATATCCCTTCGGCTACTTTGTGTCAGCTGTCCTGGCTATGCTCCCTCTCGGCTTCTTTTGTGTCTCCTTGTTGGCAGAGTATGAGAGAACGAAAAGTCCTTGACTAAGGGTAAACGCTATTGAGCAACAGCTGAAACATCAGAATGTTATCAACATGATTCTCCTACTAAATCCAAAATGCAGCACTGTACCAGATATTAGGAAGAAAATTAACTCTATCTAAGCCAGAAACTTGACAACCTGCTTTGGCAAGCCAGTAGTAAGGACAGATAAATACAGGAAAAAAGTATTTCTTTGTTGTAGTTAAATTAAGATGACTCACTCTTTTTAAATATTTAAGAATGGAACTTGGGAAATATCCTTGTGTTAGGCTATGAGTGATCAGAGGATTTGGACTCCCTTAAACTATTTTTTGAACCACTGTTGATTTTGGGAACTCCATATCCCGCTGTGACGCTGGGGAGGGGTCAGCTTCCAGGGCTACCGGTTTGGAAGAAGAGAAAGGGAACTCCTATGTCCTGATGAAAACATCGTTAACTACTTTTAGGGTGGTACTTGTGTGTCATATCTGACTTACCCCATCAAGATCTGTAGTGGAACTATTACCATCTGATGGTAACAGTTGTGTGCTCACTGTGGGTCACGGTACTCCAGGCAAGACCTTATCAGCCCTGAATCAATGGAAAGCTTTACTTCATATGTTTTAACCATGGCAATGCCCTCCATACTTCTCAGCACAATGTTTGCTTTTTTGCAATAGTGCAACACTGTTAACTTCTGCTGGGCTTGCAGTCTGCTACAATCCCGGGTCCTTTTGTGAGGGGATGGAGGCTGGGGGAGTTCGTAGAGTCGTTTAGGTTGGAAGGGACTTTTAAGATCATTGAGTCCAACTGTTAACCTGGCATTGACAAGTCCAACACTAAACCATGGCCCTAAGTGACACACCTACACAACTTGTAAATACCTCCAGGGATGGTGACTACATAAAGGATGGAGATGCTCCTTAACTCTCCTTTTGCTGCTAATGTATTTATAGAAACATTTGGTTTTATACATTTTTTTACCGAGTTACAAATATTTATTGAGTTGTAAATTTGTTTATTGGGTTGGCAATACCAAGTCAAATTTGGCAGAGACACGAGGTTAGTTTTAAAAAAGATGAATTGTTTAATGATTTACAAACAGAATTGAAGCATTTTTTTAAGTCTCTGTAACTTAAACATTTTACAGTAGTGATAGTAATCCTGACTTGTGCTAGGTAATTTGAAAATGAAGTTAATTTTTTCACCATTGGGAGATATGTTCTTAGTTAGGCTGAAGAAGAAGCAAAATATGAACTGTATAAGCAGTATGAGGTTATTGTTTAATAATGATTATCTAGAAGCGATTTTTCTAACACAAAGTTGGATTTTGAAAAAGATCTACTTCGAAGTAGACAATGGATTCCTGAAGTTAAGAGCAGAATCTACTAGAAGGTTTGAAATGCCCAAGTGGCAGCACTCTGAGGTCCCTGCCAGCCTGCCTGTCCCTGCCCAGGGCTCTCCCCACCCTGCCATGGTTCAGTATGCCATATCAGCTCTCAGGGCCATCAGTCACTGCCCCAGCAGCGCCACAGCCCTGCTCGTTCCTGGCCATGGGCCCTGATGTCCTGGACCCTGACCACCTGTGGGCTGATTTGCCAGCCTGGCCCCTACAGCCCCGTAACTACGGAGTCACTCAGATGTCACGGGGCTGTCCCTGACCCTGGTTACCCTCGCCAGGCTGACCCTGTTTCACGTCCTCGGCTCAGCCTCAGATCCGCCTCGGCAGCGCGGCACACATGGACAGGGCTGCCCTCAGCTGCCCCAGCCTGCCCTCCTCCTTCAGTGGGGTGGTGAGAAGAGCCCTGTCTGGTGAGACCTTGCCTGCCTTGCTCGCCCAAACGGGGCCCCCCTGGCCCCGGCCCCCACCGCACCCTGGCCGGGAGACGGGTATGGAGAAGGCAGAGACAGGATCTTTTCACGGAGATGAGGAGTGCAGTGCCAAGAGGTGGCGGTAGCAAGGTGCACCCAGAGAACGTCCAGTTGGGCTTAAGCACAACATTTCCAGTCAGAAGGGTGGTGAGAACTCGAGCTAGCTGCCAAGAGAGGTTGAAAAGTTTCATGCCTGGAGCTTTTCAAAACTTGACAAGGCTGTGAACGATCCAGCTTTGAAGTTCAGTTTGTTGACAACAGAAGGTTGGGCCAGATGAACTTCAGACATCCTTTCCAACCTGGGCTGTTACATGATTCTGTGGGTAGTGCACTGCTAAGAGTGACAAAGTCTCTGAACGTGCAGGCATTTTTACAGGAATTTCATTAGAGCCACAAAAGGCTGTTCCTTCTCATGAATTCACTAGCTTTCTTTGATCTTGCTCTTTAGTTTCTGATGCTCCTTCTATTTGGGCTTGTATCTGTTTGACCAGTGGGATTTTTACTCAAAACTTGCTTCATACCTCTCACACTTCATCCCTTTCTGCTAAGGGTTTTATCCTACATGCCTTAAATCTAGTTAAACTGTTGAACTTCAACAACCAGTGGTAAGTATCCTAAGACTCCACAATTTTGGAATCTAGTGCTGGATTCATAGAAATACTAAAATTATTTCAGCATAACACATACATAATATATATATAAGTCAATAGAACAGTACGAATACCTGTTACAATTTCTGTTAGTCAACGTTGCATTGTCCAGGTTGTCCCAGGAAAAATGCTGTACCTGGCCCAGTACAGGTTGTTGGAGGTGTTGAAGCACTCTGAGAGAATGTCCACACACACGGTACCATTACGAACTTCCATCAGTTCTCAAGTCAGATGTAAATTAGGAAGAGACACATAGAAGTAGTTGCATGTCTACATAGCCACTCACTTATGCTTCACACTAGGCCTGGGGTAGAATGAGACTTTAATTTTCCCACATCCCAGTGTTAATGTTTTGACTGATAGGCCATGTCCTTGTTATTACAGTAAATCTAGCACAAGGCAGATAAAATATGCATGCCACAGTGCAGCATGTTCTCAGAATATATTCTGGCTGTATTTATGTTTCAAGAAGATTAAATAATGCTCAAAATAAGAATCCAACCCTTTTTCAGTGTTTGTCCAAATAGTGCAGTTTTCTAAGAATTTTTCTATTTCTACAAAAAAAACCCCCATAAAACTGTAGAGGCCAAACTATTCACTTGTTGTCTTTTAATCCCACAAGAACAAAACTAATGTGAGGAGCAATAGATTTCAAAAGTGATTTAAAATGCCACTATTTTGAATATACAGACACTCTGGAGTGACTTTAATGACCTACATAAAGGCGTGAAAAATCACATTCCTTCTCTTCAAACTATCAAAATCAAGCAAATCTCCCTTGAAATATCCTTTTAAAATTAATTTCCTGAATTGGCTGGGGATGAGGAATGTAAAATATTTCTGGACTCCCAAACCTGCTTATCTGAAGGATAGGAAATCTTGGTAGTGTTATCTTCTAATCACTAATGCAAATGCTTATTTTAACACTGCACATAGTTTTAGAAATGTAGATGTGCACATTTATTTCCATCTCAAATATTTTAGAGGTATTTTGTGGAAGAAGGTTTCAGATTAGGAGAATTAAAAATTTTTAGACTGTTTGGTTAACTGTCTCAGGACAAATTTTCCTTGGCTTCATTTCAGTTGCGCTAACACTGAATTCAGAACTGAATACTTTTGAATGCCAGAATTAAATTACTATGACTTTATGGTATGATTTGTATCTTAATGCTGAGAGTTCACTGTCTTGCTAGGAATAGTAGGATTTAGAAAAAGGCCCCAAACAGCACTTTTACTTGAATTGCTGTATCAGATCTTTGTTCCAGCAATAAGAGTGGAAAATCTGCAAGAATCCTTCCATTGTTTATAAAAAGAGGGTGAATTCTTTCATCTCTGCCAATTAGACAAAATTTCAAACAACTTCAGCACCTTTAGGATAATTTTAGAATAGTATTAGCAAGTGCACTTCCATTGTTTGCTTCCATGGTTATGCATGGCATAGGAATTTTAACAGTTTAGCAACAAAGTGTGCTTAGAAATTTTCCTCTTTTAACTACTTCATCTCTTATACACAGGAGACCATGAAGGGCTTTTTCTTTTCCGTGTGCTAATTACCATAAATATTTTGGAGATTGTTCTACAAACTCTGTTTTGTTTTCCAAATCATTAGCAAGGTTAAAAACAAACCTTCTGACAAAAAATATTGGCAGAAACTCAAACACAAGTCCTAGTTCATCAGAAACCCTTCCTTATGCAAAGGGAACTGTATGGGGTCCTTTACATGCAGTTCACTTGCTAAAGTACATGAGGTTGAGCACATGAGATTCCAGCCATGGTTAGGTTTTTTATGTACAAATCACTTAGACAAGACCAATTAAAAGTTAAAATCAGTTGAATCATCAGGGAAGAAGGATGAGGCAGTACTTTGTGAGGTAGAGAATTGCCACTCTGCTTTAACAGGAGGCTGTACAGACTAGGTAAAGGAATCATGGACACTGATGGCAATGATACTTGGTTTGTAATAACTTGTAAAAGGCCTGGACAGCTTCAGCATGAGTACAAAATGCAAGGGCAAAAGCAGTATCATGGAATGGCCTGGGCTGGAAAGAACCGTAAAGATCATCTAGTTTCAACCCTCTGCCATGGGCAGGGGCACCTCCCACTAGAACAGATTCCTCAAAGCCCCATCTGATATGGCCTTGAACACTTCCAAGGATGGGACATCCACAGCTTCTCCAGGCGACCTGTTCCAGTGCCTCACCACCTTCATAGTGAATGACTTCTTCCTAATATCTAATCTAAACCTGAAAGAGTTCAGTCTGAAGCCATTCCCCCTTGTCCTATCCCCTTGTAAAAAGTGCCTCTTCATCTTCCTTGTAGACACCCTTTAGGTACTAGAAGGCTGCTATAAGGTCTTCCTGGAGCCTCCTCTTCTCCAGGCTGAACAATTCCAGCTCTCTCAGCCTGTGTTCATCATGTAAAGTCCAGGATGTGGTTGCCTGTCCGGGCTGCAAGTGCACATTTACAGCTTATGTTGAGCTTCTTGTCGACCAAACCCCCACGCCTTTCTTCCCAGGACTGCTCTCCACCCAGCCTGTGTTTGTGCTTGGGATTGTCCTGGCCCAGGTGCCGGAGCTTGCACTTGGCCTTGTTGAATTTCATGAGGTTCACATAGGCCTATCTCTCAAGACTGTCCAGGTCCCTCTGGATGACATCCCTTCCCGCCAGCGTGTCAACCATACCACACAGCTTGGTGCCACTGGAAACCTGCTGAGGGTGCACTCGATCTCACTGTTTATGTTTAAGCTTAACACTTAAAAGAGAACACTTGAGTAAGGGCTCATGAGTTCACACTTCACTAGAGCATAAAGAAGAGTGTTTCTCTCTGTCACTTTACCGTGACAAGTCCTTGCTTGGAATTCAGGAGACGAACGGGACTTTCCTTGCTTCTTGCTTTCAGATAGTTATTTATTAAGTCTTATCAGAGAAACAGAGTCACAGACGTGACCCTGAACATTACAGAGAAAGTATGCGAGGGAGAAGCCAGTGGGAAAAGCCGAATTATCAAGATTACACCGTCTTTTAAAAGTAAATTATCCAGTGAACACCTAAAATGAAAGATATTTTTACTTTTCTACCAATGCTCATTAAATAACTTTGTCACACGAAGAGGAACTGTGGAATTTTTCATCCAATCCTCTGAATCCACCTTTGCTGCAGAATACAGAGTCGTAGAAGAGAAAAAGGTCTGCATAACAACAACAATCCTCCACATTGGCATTTTTGTTACTTACCTATTTATTATTTTAACAAACCCAACATCTCTAAATTTTTCACTCTGTGACAGTCTTACATAATATTCTGTCAGCTAGTTCACACTGGTGTATTTTCTAATTCTTCCCAGAGGGTAGGCAATTTTTTCCATGGACGAAGGTCAAATAACAGTGTTGTCCAGGGGGGTAGAACACTTCAAAACAGGCAGAGAAATATTCCCTGCACTCTGGACCCTGACACTCTCCAACCACTTTTAAGGTGATTCTCAACTCATAGTTACTCAGGCAGTAGTAATCAATGTCCTCTGAATTTATTCATTGATTGATCTGTTCACCTTGTCATCCTGAGAGTCTTTCTATGCAGCTCTATAGAGGCCCTCAAAGGTCTGGAAACTATAGCTTTAATACAGTGGTTCTGCGTACCATAAATTCTTAATATGAAACCAACAAGCATCTAATAAAGATTTCTACAGAGATAACAACAACTTCCAAAACCTCAAAAGGATGCCATATTTCTAAGACAATGTTTTGAAGATGAACTAACCTGGTCATTTTGAAGTTTGACAATATCTTCCAAATAGCATTATGTCCTTTTATGAAGTTAAGGTTATTTCTTCTGAGCTTAATTTGTAAAAATGTCCAGTGTTATTTTCTGTTGTGCAAAAGAAAGGAATAACAGAGACTTTGTTTAAGCAGCAGATTTTCTGGTTTCAAGTGGTCATGCACAAGATAATTCACCATTACTGTGGCTTTGCAGTTACAGGGCAAGGATGACAGGGTTTCAGAAATAATGTGGCGTTGTTGCCTGTGCATAGCAATTAGTTGGTGGCCTAGTTCAGATGAGCGTTTCAATGTCTTATAAAATGTCCAAAGAATAGCTGTCCTAGTTAATATAATTGGCTGCAAGGGACAGTTGAAGGGCACAGTTTATTTATTTCAGGAAACTTTATCCAAAAATTAAACGAATTTGGGCTATAAACAAGCTATAGGGAGAAATATGAGTAAATGAGAAATATTAGGTAGAGTAAATGAAGTAGACTGATAAAAACATTACTGCACAGCATTAAGTATCTTACCTGGCAAGTAATCAGAGGTCTTCTTGCTTAAGTTTGTGAGCTGTTTTATTGATTCATACTTGTAAGAAGAGACTTCTCGAAGAAAAACATTACTCAAAATGTGTTTAAGTGTTTATGTACAATAAATAAATACATAAATAAACACAGCTACATACCACAACTTATTACTCTATCCTACCATTACTGCATGTAGAGTCCTCATAACTCTTCCAGTGAATGCTCACACCATAGGTTATCCTTATGGCCCTACCCAAAACTTCTAAATCTCCATTAAAAACAATGTTATTGATTTTCAGCAAATCCCACCTCTGTACAGCCCATGCAGTCTATGCTGTGACATGCCTCAAAAGGAAGCCACTGATAGGGGAAGGACAACAGCTACAATGACTCAGAGGCCTCTTTCCTAAGTGGTGCTAAGTAATTTAAAGTAATCCATTGTGTATGTGTAATATTTGGATTGAATATAATCTGCCATTTCGTTACTCACTCATTTGCTATTGAAAGGACTTTTGAAACTGCATCTCACTCTGCCTCCCTTCCTTGCAGCTGTAAGCACACAGTCAGACTTTCTTTTGCCAAGCTCTATTTGGCAAAGAAGACAAGTTTCATGAGTCAGAAAAGACAAGACTTTCTCAAAATCCTGGTATCATCTATCTTTTCTGTATGGAAAAGTTCTTCTGTGAACTTGCCCTGACAGTGAACAAATGCTGCAGGTGACATTATTTGTGGTAACTGAACTTAGGGTACGAGTATTACCCTTGTTCCCTACGCAGTGTGAGCTCCCCATCATCTGAAAGCCAGAGGTTGTTCTAGTTCTGATGCCTGTAATCTGTGGCCGAACCAAAGAACCTCCATTACCCCAACAGTTTTAATGGTTGGTTGGCCAACACTAACCAGGCCTGCAGGAGATGGATATGATGTGCACATAGCTGTACTGTGGAACACTATGGCAATTTACCTCTGCACTACTCAGCTGCTCAGATATATCAACCAACTCGTCACTTAAAAGCGTCTACAGTGATCCTACTGTAGACTGCTAATTCCATGAGTTGGGAACACTGGTCCACAGAGAGGCAGTTGGGAATTTATTGTGGCTGTCAATAATGTGGTTGTCATATTCAAGCCCTGTATGCTGCAGCTTCACTAGGTGCTTATTCCACCAAAATTTATCAGCAGGAATAGATCACAACAGTTGATGCTCTAGCAGAAACTGAAAAAGGCAAATAGAAAAATCAAACATTAAGGGTTTTGACAAATACCTTCAAATACATCTGCATGAAGGATGAGGAGGGGCAACAGGCTTCTAGCAAAGCAGGCCTGTCCTAAAGCAAGTCCAGTCGTTGTGGCACAATGAATGTGGGCTATGTTCCCAGAAATCATAATGTGGCAGAGGTTCCATTGGCATAAGGTTTAGTATCCATCTATTCTTGGTAATGCAGATGGCAGGTGGTGGATTTGGACATGAGGAAAACAAAAAGGGATATATGTTGTACTATTAGCATATGTTAAAGAGAAATGTCAGTATTCTTTATCACATGAAATAGTGCTTCTCCGTCATAAGGTGACAGATCTTGCCTCATTAAACAGCCATCTAAAGGTGGTGGGCTTTTTTCCCCTTTTGTTACAAGAATTAAAAAGAAATTAATTGCCTCTAGTGCAAGAATCCCCAGTGTTTTTTTCACTGTGTGATGTAGATACAGCATTAACTAGCAAAATATAGGTGGACTGGAAAGGAGTTTTGCAGAAGGCAGGAGTTAATGGTCCATGTAGTGCTTCCATAAAGTAGGTAACTGAGTAGGCAGCATCTTTCAGTTATTCTTGTAACTGACTATAGTCAGTTTACTTGTAATGAAATTATGCTACATACTTGCTTTTACTTCTCTGATCATGTGTGCCTCAAAACTGAACTAATTTGATTTCTTTCCTGTTGGAAATAATTTATTCCAACTGAGTCAGATTCCAGTGTGCGTTTTAGACCCCAATGTGCAGTGAATCCAGACTCAGACCCCTGAACAGATTGTTCAGCTGAAAGGGGGAGGGTAACTTCCCTGTATTACAAGGTATCAATTTTTACTTCTCTTAAAAGATTTCTTAGTTCAAGTGGTATAACATGGTTGCTCTCAGGCCAGATGTTGGTGTGTTCAGTTTCAGCTATAAGGTCACACTATGGTTGGGTCGGGAACAGAATCTATGAGAAATGCAATCTCCCTCTCAGAAGAGCAACACTGTAATCACTGTGTCCTAACAAGCATGACAGTGCCAAGTGCACTGAGGGTATGTTCAATTACACATAGCATTTGCACAACATTTAATCTACAAACTATTTTGTAAAGACCAAGTGAATAATCTTCATGCCACCTACCTGGAAACATGTAGTTGCACTTTTTTACTTTCATTTTGCGAAACATTATGCTGGGTGTTGAGTATCCTGGATCTCCTCTGGCTTCCAGAATAAGCCTATGGCTTTCCGAGAACTGTACCTTTAAATGATTTAGCAGCTTTCAAATACACTTAGCTAGTGTATATGTAAAGACATAGTCCCTTCCCCTCTGAGTTTTAAATCTAAGGTCCTTATCCAGCAAACATTTCTCTGCGTATTATATTTTTATATGTGTGAGAGGTTCACATTAAACTTCCACTGGGAAATATTTACAGAAAGACCACACCTGCTGAGCTTCAGCCTTTTGGCAAGTGCACTATAGAGGCCTAGTGGGAATTCATGGAGGAGAAAGGTTGCCTGCATTTAAAAAGGGTGTGAACCCTCCATGCTCTGAAGCTATGTGCAAGTTTATATTTAGATAACCTGAAAGCTCTGCATGTGAATTGTCAGGGAGATTAATGAATGGTGCATGTTTAATATATCAAACATTTGGTGTCTCAGCCACTATTTTCATATGCACCAAAGTGCATGGGTGTTTGTTACTGAGGGCTGTATACCATGAGACATGTTTAAAGTTTACAAAGACACATTATTTGAATGTATCTGAATGCAGAAACCAGTGACACACTTTCTTTAATAAGTGGGAAGCACTTTTTGTGTTCCAGCAAGTATTTCTAAAGGGGTTTGTGAATCGAGCAGTCCTGAGACAGTTCATACTAGAATGTAATACTGATGTTTAAAAGAAACAAAATGCAAGTTCTATCTCAGCCTTGGCTTCAGTTTCTAATTTTTTTTCCCTTGGCCACATTCTTTTCATGGAATCTACTTCAATGTATTTTTAAGAAGCTATGTTGTGTTTTACAAAAGAAAAACACTATGTATGAAAAATATATCCTTTATCTTGCCTGTGGACTCCATGCTACAGCTGTAAATTTCTTCTTTCTTACTTATTTCTGATGACCGACAGTACGAAGACATCAATGGATTTGGCATGATATGCATTATTTATTTATGTCCTGAAGTTGTTAGCAGTTGTCTTGATGAGACTGCTCTACAGCTCTTGCCAGCTTTGCAGTGGCTCTCAGTCCCCTTTCCCTTCCTACCCCAAGTGCCTTAATAGGTCTACTATTTCATTTGGGGTTAAGGTACAGCATGTCTCATAGTTTTAGCTTCTGAATATTCTCCCTTACACCTATAGATGGCATTTATATGATTTTTTAGCATGATTAGCCTTCCCTGTAGTTTCTAAAAATATGTTTGCTGTCTGAAAATGCTTTCTTCCAAATGGCAATCCAGATTCCTGAACACCATAGGTTTAATTCAAGATATATTAAAAAGACTCTGCATGAAGTGAAGACTTTATATCTGCCTTTATATTTAGCTTCTTTTTTTTTTTCCCCTGGTAACTGAATGATGTATTGTAACAGCCTGCTCATTTCCAAAGAGCAGCAATCCTGTCTCCCGCAGAGGCTCCTTCACTATGCACTCCCTCCTGCAAGGTGCTGAGCACTCTGGCCGTCATTCATCGAAGTCTTTAGATACTGAGCTGCTGGTCTAAGATCAGGGTCTAACACTTTTCAGCATGTAGCTTTGCTCCAAGAAGGATTGCTCATCCTTTACTCCTGTCAGAGGATGGGTCCTAAATAAAGGAAATAATCTTGTCTTTCTGATTTGGTTGTCTAGCTGATGCCTTAGGATTTAGCTTTTATATTTTTCAGATTGTGTACTGCTTTAATGTGTAACTCTAAAACTCCATATAGCCTGTTAGCTACTGTTGTCCCATTCTGTTTAGACATAACAAATCCTCTCTAGGCCTGAGACTCAAGGACACTTTGTTGTCCCAGGCTGTGAAATATGTAAACAAAGCCTCTAAAAAGGGGGAACAAACTTGGGGTAATGACATCAGTACCTGAAATTGTAATTGTAGAATTAACCCTGATATGCAAATGGACCAAACTTATAAAAGTGTGAAAAATTTGTGACCCGTTGTCCATCTGGGTGTAGCCTTAGGGCTCTGTCTACCCATAGTGTACCTTATTGAAGGCCCTTCAATAAATATCCACTTTTTTTCTCTTAATTTTGTCTAGCCTCAGTTTTCAGGTAGCCCCAACAAGGCATCAGGCAGAAGAGAGACTATTAACCTAGACTGGAGGACTTTAAAATCAGCTCAACTTACAATATTCCATCTGGTTTGCTGTATAATGATGTTAAGGTTATGATAAGCTGTATATTTCTGTATAAAAGTTAAATTAATAGCAAAAATAAATTAATACCAAAAAATAACACATTCTAACTTTGTTATTATTTTGTTGTTATAATGAACTGGGAATTTGGCCAGTATATTAAAAATATACTTGATAAATCCTACATTATCCCTGTGGCTCCCTTCCAAATCAGCATATTTTGTGATTCTGTGAATTTAGCACTTAGATGTATGTGGACTCCACAAAAACCCAGTGAAATAATTGATTCATGTATGTGATTACTAGTGTACCAATTAAAAAAACCCCTTTTCTTAGAAGGCAGGAAGGCAGTGCAACTTTGAGTTAGGACTTACACAGTAATTTAATCCATGAGCTGAGAGGAGAACAGAAAACTATCTCAAACATACTGGGGTTATGTTCTTCAGGAAAGGAAAAATTTTGGATCATCTAACTGGCCCTCATATATACACTGCATTTTAGTGTGAAAAAGAAGAATAAATTTTAAATGTGGCAGTGGTGCCATCCCAAGTCACTCACTTCTGTAGCTATAGCTGTTTTGGAGACAACACAGTAAAGCAAATCAGCAGCTCAATTTAATTAAAATTAACTATTTTCCAGTGGATTTTTGCTAACTGAAGTAATTATCTGCACTCTATGATGCATACGGAGCTATATACCAGCCTGTAGAAGTGATGCGAAAAGGCTGGAGGGGTGGAATGCCAGCAGTAACTTCACTTGGTAGTAGCACTATTTACTTGTCCCCGAGGTACCAGTGGAAAGCTGCAAATTTGTTTTCAGTGTAAATGGAAAACAAGTATTAAAAAGACCCTTTCTAGGTAGATAGAAGAGCTTTGTAGTTAACGCTGGAAAGAACTTGACCTTCTGCCAGAGATGCTGCCTGTGGACATGAGCAATCTTGCAATTACTGGCTGTTCCATTTGTCGGCAAATACATTGTTGTAGAGAATGTTCTGAAGATACCTTTCTTCAGTCTGCATGAGAAAACCCAGCCAGGCAAGAAGGGCTGGAATGAAAAGCAAAAACACTCAAAAAGCATAGTAGTTATTAAGGCATAACACACTATGTTATATATATTTTTTTGTTTCTTAGGAAGTGACTTGCAGGTGTTTGCAAATACTATTTACTAACTATTCTGCAGTGTTTGCACTTGTTCCCTAACTCACTAATTTCACTCTTCAGTTTCAGTTTCAGTTTGCATGTGAGCTCACATTTCCCAGGTGCTGGAGCAGAGATTCCCTGCAGCCCATGGTGCAGATCATGGTGAGGCAGCTGTCCCTCAATGGAGGTCCATGGTGGAGCAAATATCCACTTTGGAGCAGATATCCCATGTAGGACCTCACTCTGGAGCAGGGGTAATGCCTGAAGGTGTCTGTGACCCTGTGGGAAGCCTGTGCAGGAGCAGGCTCCTGGCAGGACCTATGGCCTCATGGAGTGAGGAACCTGCACTGGAGCAGGTTTGCTGGTCCCATAGGGGACCCATGCTGGGACAGTCTGTTCTGGAAAGGCTGAACCCTGTGGAAGGGACCCACACTGAAACAGTTTGTGAAGAATTGCAGCGCATGGGGAAGACCCACATTGGAAAAGTTCGTGAAGGACTGTCTCCTGTGGGAAGGACCCCATGCTGGAGCAGGGGAAGAGTGTGAGGAGCCCTCCCTTGAGGAGAAAGGACTGGCAGAAGCATGTGATGAACTGACCAAAACCCCCATTCCCCATCCCCCTGCACTGCTGGAGGTGAGCAGGTGGAGAATTCAGAAATGAAGGTGAGCCTGGGAACATGTAGGGGTGGAGGGAATGTGTGGTTTAGATTTGTTCTTGTTTCTCATTATACTACTCTGATTTGATTGACAATAAATTAAATTAATTTCCAGGTTGAGCCTGTTTTGCCCATGACAGTAATTGCTGAGTGATCTCCCTTGTCCTCATCCTTACCCACGAGCCTTTAGTAGTATTTTCTTTCCCATGCCCAGGTGAGGAGGGGAGTGATAGAAAGACTTTTGTGGGCACATGGTGTCCAGCCAGGCTCAACCCACCTCTGTCAGTAAAAAGACATTTTGTAAGTGCAATCTTTGGACATGTGACAAGACGGCATTTGTAATGTTATCCAGATAATCTTTAGTGATTTAAAATCCTATTGTAGTTTCTGTATCACTAGTTTTATTATTTGATTAAAATCCAGCAGAGCATTAAGGATTAAATTTGTCTGAGGATGAATGATTTACAATTAGTTAGAAAAAATAAAGGTATTAAAGAATATGCCAGGTTAATTTATTTGACAAATGAGTGTAAAGCTACTTACATGAACATTTCAGAACAGAGCAGCACCTGCTAGGTAATAAATTTTGTAGAAGCAATGAAAAAAAATAATTAGTTGAGAACTGTAAAAACAATGCCAGGAGGTATAGCTAAGATCTATCTCACTAGGAATGCAGGGGATGACTTCCACTGCATCCCGCAGTTGGTCCCTCCAGTAGGTGACAGTCTGTAGGCCGAGGAATCCACTGGTAGGGAAGACAAGACACAAGGGCATCCTGTGCTTGGCAGTTAGGGCATGGTATGGTGGTATCCAGCCTGGCATTTGTACAATTAATTTGTATTACAATATCTGCTAATGCCAAACTTTTAGTATTTTCCATTTTAATGTCAATAATATTACAGTCGTGTTGACATCTAGCTTTCTAAAACACTCCATGTTCCTAATTTGTTTATGTTGTCAACATTTGTTATTTGTTACAGTAGTGTAAGAAACACCGAGTGGTGACTCATTTAAGCCACTTGCTGTCTGTTTGAATTTGATTGTGATTTTTCTGTAACAACAGCATCAACAGCATAATTTGCAGCACTGCAAATGTAAAGAAACAAACTGTTCCACAAAGTCTAACTAGGCATATTTATGTCCGTGGGTATTGTTACCTTAGGTTGTTGCATTCAAGTATTATGAAGTGTTCATATGTTCCAGATCCATTGCTTCACATAGAGATTAATAGTGTTCCATATATCTTGAACAGTCCTAAGAATTTTAGTTAAACTTCTAAAGTTTGAAGAAAAGGTATTGCTAGGATTCTGGACACACTGAAGCGGGAAGATAAAGAGACAATAACCTATACAGCCAATAATATTCAATCATTTCTAGTTTCCATTAAAGACAACATAATTTTTTTGTTGACTTCTTCAGCATAGGGGCTATTGCCCCTGTATCTGGGGTTTTTCATAAATATCTTCTTAGCAGGTGGGAAGGACATGCAGATTATAGGAAAGGCAATACAAATGGAAAGCAGATCAATGCTATAGCTGACAAATAAACCATGATTTTACTACAGAAACCACACAGGCTATCCCTGCACTGCTGCCAGTCGGACGTAAGCTCTGCAGACACAGGGTCTGAATCCCTGCTTCCCTCTGTGGGCCTTGGGGATGGTATTTGTTATGGCTCCCTAAAGAAGGTCGCACTTCTCTTTGCAGTCCTTGACTCTTCTGGGAACTGCATTTCCTGCAAGGAGCAGAAACATCTCTTTTGTTACAAAAGTAGTGCCCCACTAAGAACATATCTAGGGAACAGCCACGTAACTTCCCCTGAGAAATGTATATTTTTCCCTAATCTTTGCTTTGTAATTCTCATTACTAAAAAAAATAATGATAGAGGACTTCAGCTAATCAAAGGCTCATCAACAAAAGCAGACATGAAGTGAGGAAGGCCAGTCTGACTCCACCCTCCAACACTGAGCTAACTTGCAAAAGCTCCCCATTGGACCAGAAAAGGTCACAGGGTGGCTTCTGGCCTCTCTCAGAACAGCACTTCTCTGTCCCTGGGAGTGGTCAGGGGAAGTTTGGGAGTTAGCAGTGAGCGTTGTTCTGCTTGAGTCTTCTGAGTCCAGTCAGACCTACAGTTTTGGGTGCTCCTAAAATGCTCTCCCTGTACACATAATATCCTAGTAGTCACAGTAGCTGTCAAGTAATTTGGAGCCTTTTGCTCACCTGACTTCTCATCCCAGTGTGGCTTGATGGCTTCATGATCTCACACATCTTCCATGTCTCACAAGAAAGGAGGTGCATTTACATTAAAAGTCTTGAACAGATTTTGCTTCCATGAGTTTGTCCTAACCACTTTTTATTTATGTAAACTTTTAGAATCCACAACATTTAGGGAGATTCACAGGTTGATTATGTATGCATGCAAAGGTGTGTCTTCAATTTATTTTGAATCTGTTACCTGCTTGTTTCATTTGAAGTTGCTTCTATTGAAAAAGACAGTGAAAAATCTTACCTTATTTCCTATCTCCATGCTACACAGGATTTTATAAACCTTTATCTTTTTCTTCTAGATCAGCTGTTGTCCAGAATGAGTTTTCCATTTTCTCATACTGAACCTTTTTGATACTCTGCACTCTCTTTATTGCCATGCTCTTGATTTATTTTGTAATTTCTGAGACGGATGAAGAGAATTACATATCATATTCAAGATGTGGGGACACTGTAAATTTATTTTATGGTATTAGAGTACTGTTTTCCTTTTTTTTCCTCTATTCTTTCTTAATAGTTCTTAACTTTATGTCTGCTTTGACAGCTATTTAACTATGAGGTGGTATTTTCATAGAAGTATCTATTTATATGGCATGATTTCAGGCCATAATGGTAATTTTCTACTCTAGTAGAAAATTACCACTGTATATGTTAAGCTGAAATTGTTTCTTCCCGTATATATCACTTTATGGTAATCTCTACTCAGTTTTATCTGCCATTTTATTACCGGGGCACTCAGTATTAATCACATCACACTTGCCACATTTTTTTTTCAGCTCTTCATACTTGCCACCATTTTTAATTTACCTCAGTCACTAAGTGTATCAGCAAACATTGTCTGTGGTACCTGCTTTGCCCGGGAAGGCCTTTCTTGGATTAAGCTTATGTTGTAAGAGTTTGAGAGAAGAGAGTGTACTGAGAGGAAATCTTCAAGAAACTTGTGCCCATGGGAGGAAAATATTCCCCTTCCTTCTCCTTCCACGCTGGGCTCTAGCTACTTTTAGAAACAAAAGACCTTGTAAGGCTCAAAAGGGGATGCCCAGGTACTAGTGGTACCTTTCTCATTTCTTCCCTATGTAATTGGATGTATTCTGCGGTTAGAGAGACCTGATAAATCAGCTTTCATATGTCCTCTCCATGAGCTCCATTGCCAGGAAAGTTTATTATCTGACTTCGAAAAATTCCCTAAAAATCAAACTGTTTTCCCAGCTGCCTAGACTTGAGGATGCAGAATGCCATATTGAGAGTAGGCAGCAAAAAGCTAAAGGCTAAGGTTATATATTAATACTTGCTCTCAGTAAATTAAAAGGGAATTTGGCTGTTTGCTTTAATGAATGACAAAATGCAGTGATTAGGCTTGGGAATGATGCCCTCTCCCAAACAGGCACAAGGATGATGGAGTGCTCTCTATCATCCAGCATCCAGGTTCCCTGATTCCCTACTTTCTCTTTGCACCAGGCTTCTCAGTCCTTTTTCCTTCTCACACAGAATTAGTACTGACCTTGTACAGAAAAGCTGATTCCTCATACATCTTCTTCTCTTATCCATCAACAACTAACCCTAAACACTATGCCAAAGATTTCTAGTACTAGGAGTCCTCTTTCCTCCAGGGACAGGAGCCCAGGGGGAATTCCCTGCCTCTTCATCTCAAGCAGGCATGGGTTCTCATTTACTAATCCTGTCCACGTCCTCAGGCACATATTCCCGGACTCATGAGTTTTCTCTGACTCCCTTCTGCCAAGCCCACCACATTCAGTGATTGATCTTGTATCTAATTTCACTAGTCACAGTTTTCCTTGGCAAAACTCTAAAGGGTCTTAATTTGCTGATGTCATTTGTCTAGTTAATTATTGGGTTTGGGGTATTTTTCATATGATTGATATCTCTGCCAGGATTGCAATAGCTATTAACAGAATCGTGGTTAGTTCATTAAAATAAAAAATGTTGAAATACTTTATGATATTCTGCTTTTGCCGTTAATTACTAAAGTATTTTATATACTTTCATATAATTTATTACTATTATGAGAAGCAGTTTGACAGCCAGATACAGTAAAAATATGAAGGTATTCCAAAATCAGATCAAAACCCAATGCTGTTTTCATTTGAATCCTGAAATTACAAGTCTAAGTTTGACGGGAAATACTTGCTCACACGGACAGCTAAAGGAACAGTGACTGTGTAAAACACTTATGTGATTATACCAGCTCACGAAATTGCCTGTACTTATTAATTTTGTATCTTGTTTTCAGCTATATGTGTCATAGCACAAAGATCTGACAAGATATGAGCAAGTCTTACTATTGATGATGGCTGAAAGAAGAGCCCTTTTACATGGGTAGAATCTGAAGTAGGATATCTTGCAGATTTCTTTATTCTGCCATTCATTTATGTAAGAACAGGTCAAACGTGAATGACATTTATGTGGATTTTTTGCATTCTCCAAAATCATGAAGTGACAGGATAGGCCTATAAACTAAAGATAGCCGCTTAACTGTCTTTCTGCTAGCAGCTGGAGGTTATTACAATTCTGAAGTTTATATAGACTTTTCACAATTTTATGCATAGGATTATCTTGTACTGGAATTCCGGAACAGTGCAAAACAAGGAAGCAAAAGAAATACAAAACTATAATGAGAAATACTGGATAAAAAGAGGGAAAGAAAGAGAGAAAGAGAGAGAGAAAGAAAAGAAAGCGAGAAAGAAAAAGAAAGAAAGAGAAAGAAAGAAAGAAAGAAAAAGAAAGAAAGAAAGAAAAAGAAAGAAAGAAAGAAAGAAAGAAAGAAAGAAAGAAAGAAAGAAAGAAAGAAAGAAAGAAAAAGAAAGAAAAAGAAAGAAAGAGAAGGAAAGAAAAAGAAAGAAAAAAAGGAAGAAAAAGAAAAAGAAAGAAAATCTGTCATTTCTGCTAAGCTAGCAAATATAACAGCTCAAAAGTCAAAGTTCTTGTAATTCATTTGGATCCATTGTTTGATAAGGAGTATGACAGTAGAGAACACCAACATCTCTTCTTTGTAACTGATATAGTGGAGAAAGGAATTTGTGTAAACAACCACCCCTCAAGTAGTGGAATTTTTCTCCTCTTAATCCATTCTTTCTTGCAGAGAAGAGTAAAGCAGTGGCATGGGAAAAGAGAATGATAAAATTCTAAGTATATTGTGAGATATTTAGTCTCAAGACACAATCTCTGATACGTATTTTGAAAGTGATAGAACAGTGTGGATCCAATCTTCCAATAAAAGACAAAAAAATCTTGCAGAGACTGATTCCACTTTAAATAAGGATCTGGATTGCCATTCCCATTTACAGAAATATTTCATTATTAAAGAATCCTTAAAAATTACAAAGGAATCATTAGGACCACAAATCCCAAGCTTTCAGACTTTATTCCAAAAATCTTTGGACTTTAATATTTTAATTAAGAGTTCAGAGTTATTTCCCCACAAGAACACAGTTATTACTTGAAGGATCTATAATCCAAAAAATTATTATTACCTTACTGTTTGGGTTTATTTTTTTCTTTAAATCTATCAAAATAATTTATTCTTTAATGAATCTTCTAATTCTAAAATGTTGATAATTTTTTTAAGAAATTACATTTCAAAATCATTGTTAATTGTATTTATTCACAACCCAAATCCAGAAAAAAATAATTGTATTCTTCTTTAATTTTTGTCAGTAGGAGACAGTTGCAATAAAATAGCTCATGATTAAGTGCACCACAGTGAGAATGGAATTTACCTCATCTAAATTTAGTCACCTAAGAGTTTGGCAACTGTGAAGTATTCCAAAAAGGTAACTTTAGCCATTCAAGCTAATCTTTCTGGGCTGCCTCTATAGATTTCAGCAGATTCAGAGCCAAAAAGCCTAACTACTCTGCACTGAGCCTTGAAAGCTTAAGTAAAAAGCTCCTCCATTGTCCCACATGCCTTACTAGCCCTCCTTATCTTCACCCTAGTAATAAAGTTTCCTTTGATAGATCCTAGAAACAAAAAGCATCTCACCTTAAAACAGATGGAGTGGACAAAGCTACAGAATATTGTAAGCTTGTAAATTGAGTTGCTTTTTTCCCCTCCATTGCTAAATACAATTTCTGGAGAAAATCCAGAGGAAGACAATTAACTTAGCGAAAGATACAGACATTTTGAGTCAGAGGTACTGACAGCTTTGAAGCAGCCTACATCTATGTCTCTCAGAAAGAAATCCAAATTGGATACCTGGAACACACAGAAGAAAATAATTTGCAATTACTTTACCCTGGTCCTGTCTTAGCTGAAATCAATAAACAAATGGACACATATTGGCTTTAAGGTTGGTCTGAAGGTTTAGTTTGAACTGAAATAGTTGACTTAGAGCAATGACCAGAATGAGCAATGAGGCATCTCGTTCTGGTAGGACTTATTCCATTACACTGATATTGATACACTGAGTGCCTTAAAGCGTTATGAAAGCAGTCGACAAAATGAGGCAAGATAGGTCATTAATTTTCAAATGGAGGCTACTTCACACAATTTATTTTATTATATTCTTTTTTAAGAAACTCATTATGGCAGTATTGGTTCAGTTATTTTAATATTTTTGTGCAAACTGCAATTTATTACTTACTAGCTATATAAATTCTGTGGGCTCATAGTCTGTGTTGCTAAAACTACCATGATGTCAATCTGTGTGCAATTTAGTTTTTAAAGAATGCACTGGAAAAAAATGACAGCTATGATAACAATGGGCTGTGAGAGAAATTGCTCAAATGGCAATTTTTCCGTGGCATATACTTTAAGGGGTTTATATTATGTGGAGCTTAGGTCAATTAAATGTGAAAGCAGATCTTTGCTATTAGTTCTCGCTTATTGAATGGGTATAAACCATACAGGGTAAAAATTAACAGAACTTCGTATATTCTCCCTTAGCTACTCTGCCTGGTGCTGTGATAGGGCTACTGATTGTGGGTTTGTTCAGCTGATTTCCAGCATGTTCAGGGAACACAAGATGCTTTGGGGTGAATGAAAGTCTTAACAATGAGGCTTGTAGCTGTTTCTGTGAGCTTGTGAATGCCCAAACCAGGCAAAAATACCCAGAGTAGATCATATGGCTATCATCTATTTATTTAAAATAAGTGGCCTTTTTTTCTGTAAAGGCAGCCCTAGACTCTGTTTTTCACCTTTTCTACCATATGACTGCAGTAGTGACTACCCCACAAAAGTCATCCTCTACAGGACTTTCTCTAACTACTTTCCTGTCTTCAGGAGAAATGACAATCTCCATCTGATCTTTATGAAATTATTCTGCTCATAGATAAGGACCTCATCACTCTATCAATCAGCAATGCCTGAAACCTGCCGACATTTCATCAAACACAATACAAGATTCATCAAGTAAAATACCTGAGAAACATAAAGATGGGCCAGTGGTGAGGGAGGCTGAAAGCCCAGTGGGCTCCACTGTGGGTTCTCTGTCCTGTGAGATGTCTTGGATTGACTGCACAACCACAAAGCACAAAGCTTAATTTTGCAATTGTGTAATAGCACTGCATATGAAATCTAGGAAGCTATTTAAGACTAGCTAAATTGATTTTAGGGCTTTAGCTAATAACTGTAACGAGGGACTAAAATCAACCTGGGTAGAAAGGTCTCTGCCAACTATTTCAATTTCATTGTTGTGTGCTGGGAATGAAAGAAGAATAAGAAGGTTGTGACTAAACCAGTTTAGTTTTCTGTTAGCAGGGTTAATAAATCTTTGTTCTTTTAACTGCTGTGATTTGATTACCACCTTTTTGAATTGGATGATCTGGACAAATGATGACTTAACCATGCAGTATTTTTAACCTACTGATGTCTTGATTCAGTATTAGTTAAAACCTTGATTTTAAAATTATCTTAATTTCTGCGTAGACTACGGACATTTTTAATGCTTCAAGTCTAAGCAGTAATGTCAGTTTTGTAATGTGTGCTTATTGAAAAGCAATGGAATTTGGCTTCTGCAAACATTAGCAGAAGTGGTTTGTTCTTTGGATAGCAGAATTGAAAAATGAAAACTATGTAAATTAACAGAGGTACATAAGCTTGCCCACTCTAAAAATTAAAATCTTTATCCAGTAGTATTTCACACTTCTAGTACTTCACAATAGTGAATTAATAATCATCTTTTTTTAGAATTATGTCTTAGAAATAAAAAAAAAAAATCTTTTATTGAGAGGAAATATGAACATTTGATTAAGAATAAATTTTCCTGTAGTCATCACGAAAAAGACTCATTCTTGAATTAATAAATGAGAGTAACCAGTCATGATTCTGTATGTTTTACAAGGAAGAGCTGATTCAGTGGAATTGAGTGCAGTGTTTCCAATCCTTTCTGGCAAGTGAAAGAATAAAGAAGTAAAGAATGAAGTCAGGATCACACCATGGGAATACCATCATATTTTTCTAATTAATTCCATTCAAGAAACCTTAATTGAATATTTTAGAGTTAAGATAATAATGCTGCTAAGCACCAATGCAATTTGCTGAAGTCAACAAAGCATGACTGTGATAATGTAAAGAAAAATTCAAAGACAGTGAATTTTCCCATTAGTCATATCTTTTTCCCTTAGGATTTTATTTTCTGTGCTTTAGTTTTTAACCTCAGAGTCATATTCATGTATTATTAAATCACTAACAACTGTTGTTTAAGAATCTTGGCTTCCTGAGCCTAGTTAATAATCCAGATGAGCAGTCTACCTCCCTAGGGGAATTTTCCTGTGCAGAAGCTGGTATGACCTCCACTCAAACAGTTTGCACACATAATTATATTTTTGATAGGCTCTACTTACTTTGATAGCCTTTTTGATAGGCTCTACACATAATTTGAAAATAATTTGTAGTGAATTTTGTCTGGAATTTTGACCCATTACTTTTGCTTCTTTACATTTACATCACCCGTTTTAGTAAGTAAATAATACATTTTTTTGCCATGGGATACTCAAATGCATCAAATAGCTATTAAGTTATGCCCTTGACATCCTTACAGATAGCATATGGCTGCATTATTTGGCAGAAGGCAAAAGTACATGTACGTATTGTGAGCAACACTTCATATTTATGAATAGTTAAGCTAAGAGGACGGTGGTTATGCTGTTCTAGGCTTGTGTAACCACATATTTTGGAATGCTTGTATAAATTGCTGAATGAACTTTAGTGGTAATTAAGTTTATGAGGTTTACAGAGGGCAGATGCCCCCTTTCTAAATATTGATATCTGCCACATCCCCATTCAGACTTTTAGCAGGTTCCAGGAAGCAATGCAAACTAGTCCTAAGTAAAGGTATCCTTTGGTTGAAAATTTTGACATCTAGAAATCTCTGGTCATGTGCAAAATCCCAAGCCAGCCAGACTGGGCCTTTCCTTTTTAATTCCTCCCCTGCGGTTGAACAGATCTTGTAGGAAAAGTGCAGAAGAGTTGATGGAGTCACTGACAACTCTTTGCTCAGCCACTCTGAGGTTCAAACAGTCCACCATGGGCTGCAGTAAATGTCTACACATTGTAAAATCTTCATGGGTTTGAGAAAAAGGGGTAAATAACTGGAACAAGGAATTACGAAGGAGCTTGGAGAGGATCTAAGTAACTTGGGACCTTCTTTCTCTGGAAGAGTTTTACAGTATCCTAGAGAACTCCCTTTTATTGTGCTGTTAGCAACTGGAAAGCCTTTCTCCTGGCTGGATGCTTGTTTAACTTGGAAGGCCAAAGCCATTTTGTTCTGTAGTCAGTGTTTCAATTGGGCATATAGTCTTCAACATCTATTTCCAAAGGAAATCAAGGGACCAGGTATTTCCATATATTTCTGGCATTCTAAAGTTATTTTTCTAATCCATGTGGCTACAAATGGTGGCTTCCTACTTCTTTTTAGCACTGACTGTCAACGGGTAAGGAAGTACAAAGCTGATACATGGTAAATGAATTATCTTTTTTTTTTAAGGTTCATATTAGAGATAATTGAAACACAGATCAATATCATCACAATCACTTCTGAACATGGAAAAATGAAATAATGCTTTCTGGAACAACAAAGGTATCTTTTGTGCTCTGAGATAAAGCTGCTCAACTAAGTAAGTATGCTTAAACAGGAACTGCTTGTAGACTGTAGCTTGAATGCCAATTTTCAAATGAGGATATATTTTTAGATGCAGTTCATGAATTGCTAAACCCAAGATATTCAAGTGGAAGTGCAGAGCTGTTGCTGCAACTGTGTGCTAACAGCAATTGTGATTAAAACAGAATAGGTAATGGCACAAGCGGAGCAACTACATATATTTAGGTTTCTTCCAAAGCCAGCATTGTGACAACCGAAGTAATGCATGTGCACATGTGTTTCATTACATGCTGCAAAAATTAACTTATTATTTGTATTTGATTGCTTATATAATCTCCACCTCAAACCAGGACTCTACAGTCATCTGCTGATATACATTGTAAATGGAATACAGACAGAAAGGAGATGAAAAAGAGATAATAAAATAATAACAGTCTGCATGCTTGTTTTTTCTTGGTTTCTGCTCGTCAATAGCCTAAGTGTGATAAGTATTCTTGGTGTGTCACAGAAAAGGAGAGCTTTAAGGAGGCATTTGAAGGGGCTTTATGAAGTAAAAGAGAAGCTCCTTTTGAAGTGAAATGGAGAGAGACAACAGCAGAAGCAGGTGAAACATGATGGTATTTGCTCCAACATAATGTGTGGAAAACACTGGATGATGTTACAGGCAGTGGGAGGAGCTGGCGTCATAGTAACAAGCAGCACCTTAATGAATATGAAATAGGGAACCATAAGCCACAGGTGAAGACATTTAGCTTATGCTTGCTGTGATGGGGAAGGATTATACACTGAGCAGTCCCATGATTTCTGTGTATAAACATTTGCCTCTGCTGCAAGCAGGGTGAGGTTTGTAGAAACACGAGACGCAGGCAAACCCCTTCTTAGGGAGTTTTGACAAAACATACAGCTCAGGAGGGTTTGGTAACTGAATCACATGCAGTTTTTAGTTTAAAAATCTTGGCTGAGCAGAAGTATGTGCATGGGTGATAATTCTGATGAGTATCAGTTTTCCATTACAAGCTGGGGCTGTAACTTTCCATTTATTTTAACTTGCATGAAATTCATTCTAAAGTCAATCTTCTCACATCTGTTTTGTTTTAATGTTGTTACACTCTGCAAGGAGACTGTGGTTTAGAGAGTTAATCAGAAGCAAAAATTGTAATGGGTAGAGGAGGAGAATCTCTTTGGTTATTGAGTCCCCACCACTGTTTTTCTCTCTTGAGACCTGCTACAAAGTGAAGTGAAAAAAAATACTTTCACTGTCTTACTTTGAGCTTTGGGTTTGTCTCCCTTACCTTATTGTACTAGCAAGAAAACCAAAAAAATTAATAGGGATGAATATGATATTGGTATCAAGCAATCCATAGAATTGTTGAAGATGCCACTGAAGATGCACTCTCTAGTATGTTTAAGTTAAAAAGCCATTCAAAATGAGAAATGCAGTTGTTCTGGGATAATAAATAAACCAATATGCTATTTTCAATGTGTTGATACCTCTGAAAGTATTGGTCTGATTTAAACTACTTCCAGGTGCTCCTGATGTCCTGCTCTGCACTGCTTGCATTGCATGTTTTATTTTGTTATAGCTGAGACAATCTGCTAGTGAATTTTGAGACAGGAATGAACAGAACTTTTTTTCTTTCCTTTGTCAAAGTACTGCTCCTCTGAGAGAGACCCCAATGAGTCTTTTTGTGACTGCATGAGGATGCACCTTTCCTGAACCTGGGCATGTCATGAATGAAAGGTTACTAGACAGTCTGAGGACATGTCTTTATTAAGATAAAAGTCAAATTTAGGTCAGACTTTAAAAGAAAAAAAGGCAAAATCATTCCTCAATAGATATTCCTGTTTGTCTATGGGTTGCCTTTTAGGGTACTTCTGCCTGTAGCCTCCTGAGAATGATGCTACATGTACAGAAATCCTGAGGGCACTAGCACAGTTGGAATAACAGTCAGGAGATGTGATTCTCTTCAAGCACTACTGCAGAAATCCATACTGAGAAAGTCCAAAGGGGCATCTGATGATGGCGAGGCATTTCTGCCTTCCCTCTCCTTGTTGAACTATTTACTGGGTTGTTAGCATGTGGAAATGATTCCAGCAGCAAACTGAAAACCTACATACAGCTTTAAAACTATCTGAAATATACAGAGGCTTTGTGACCCAAGAGGGATGGTTATGAGTGATGACTTCAATCTCCTGTATCACCCACAGAAAAGATCCCCCATTTCTTTAGCTGCAGCTGTACTTCACCACAGCTACCAACGTGACCAGTCCTGCCTAACACAGGGGTGGTCACAGGTGAGAATACATGAACTGGAAGACAGAGGAGACAACTACCCGGGGTGCAAAACAGAAGATGGAAGACTGCATTAAAAACATGTCCTGGGTGTTGCTTGGTCCTAGTTTTCCACGCCAGCTTCGGAGGCACAAAGGTAATGTGCACTTATCTGGGTGGCAACCAGGCATACTTAGCAACCCTGATGCTGTATTCACCATGGATTTTGGCAATCAATATAATGTTGTTTTCCTAACAGTAATTATGACTCTGAGAGGTATAAAATGCCCACGTTCATTCCAGTGGAATACTGAGAGTCTAAAGTGACACCTTAAAATTTCCACCATTGTTAGTTATTACACTGTTAATAATTTTAGCAGAACTGTCCAGCTATTTCAAGCTTGTGAATGGAATTTTAAAAAACACCAGGTTTTCTTCTGATCTGACTTCATGCCTACAGTTTACTAAGAACTAAAGAAAAGTTTGCCTTGTGATGGAATAACATTCTGGAACGTGGTTTAGTAAGTGGTCTTCTTAAAGTGTGCTTTTTCCTCTCAGGTTTGTCTTAATTTTTAATTAATGCAGCTATAGATGAAAAATGAGTCTTGTACTCTCCTGGGCATGTTTACAATGGCAGTAAATGGTTTATGGCCACCTTCAGGTAACACTGACAATAAAGACTACATTACATAATACCTATGAATTAAGGCCAACATCCCTTTTTTTTATTTTCTTTTTTTAAAAATGCAATTTCTGTTACTTCATGTTTCCCTACTTTGTCCATACTTCTAGAGGAATACTTATTCAATTTCTGTTTGGAAGTTCCACAGGAACTCGGTTTTATGCTGAATGTCACATTTTTTCCAGTAACATATTGCTGTTAATTCCTCTGATTTCTCATACTTTTAAAGATGTGCATTTCACTGCCACTCACCCTCTGCTGGTTTGAATGGTGAGATTAGGTGCCATGTCCCTTGCCAGTTCATCTTTCCCTGGATTTTCTTTCCCCTCTCTTGGTCAGTCATGCTGAAGGTAGCTAAAATCTAATTTTATCTAACATGTCAATGTCACTCTATTAACTTTCCTCTGTGGTATGCTGTTTCCATTATAGGAGTTTAGAGGCTTGGGGAGGGGATGAATATCCAGCTTTAGCCAGGCAAATTTGGGGTTTCTTCCAAAGCTTCTCAGTCATTGTTCATGCACTTCTTTCCTCCTCACATCAATATGTCATTTATTCATATCATGGTATGCTGCATTAGCATCTGCATTAGAATCAGTAATTCACTGATTTTCCAGTAAAGCTGCTGATGGGCTGCACAATGGGAATGCCAGTCGGAGGAAACTATTTCCTTCAAAGTAGTATGCTCACAAAAATGGTGTGAGATGGATTTCTTTTTCCTTAACAGTACCTGCTTGCAACCTGCCAACACATTGTGTGTATAAAAATATTTACCATCTGACACAGCTCCAGAAGTACCTCTTCTTGTGGAAATTTTCCTTGAAGAAAATGTTCACTTTACCTATATATATATATATAATTTCCATGATGATTCACATCAGGTAAGAACTGTAGGGTTTTTTTTGTTTAGCGCTGATGAGTGAACAATTGACTCTGCTTTTCTACTAAATGCACAAATGTTAGAACAGTGAGCCTGTCCAGCTTCATTTTCAACTGCTGCTCTAGAGGGAGATAAAAATATGCTAAAAGGCAGGAGCTGGGTGGTGACTGAGCTATCAACTAACTTCCCTTCTGCACGGTTAGAAGAGCTTCTCTCCTGTGGCTCATACACTTAGGCAGAACCGCATTTATTTTTGCTTGCTGCCTCACTGAAGAAAGAATTGTAGAGTCGTAGAACAGCCTGGGTTGGAAGGGACCTTAAAGATGATCTTGTTCCAACCACTCTGCCCTGGGCAGGGACACCTTTCACTAGACCAGGTTGCGCAGAGCTCCAAATCTGCTTGATTTGATCACAGAATTGACACAGTTTTAACTCAGAAATGGGACTTCATCTGTTTGCGCTACTACAAAGTGAGGGTTTCTTCATGTCTATTACTTACCCATGTATCTGGTTCCTAAACTCATATTGTGAAAATCGGGTCACAATCAGACACCTCAACTTTCACATGCCTCCTTCTGTCATCTGTAAGTTCCTGTGTTGACAACCAGTGCACTTGTTGCTAATATCCATGTGTCTGGCACCACAGTACTTTGTACACCCAATCCTAGGTGGATACTTTGCCAGCCTGTACTGCGATAGTCCATTGGTCTGTGCAGAATTCTCCTGAATTCCAGCATTTCAGGAGAGCTAGCGATGCTGTTTGTCGTCCTCTCTGTCCCCATTGTGTGCACTGTTAAACAATTATGCGATGTATTGCAGTTTTTGTGTCTTTTTCAAGTTCTCAAAGGCAGGGTCTCTAACAGAGGTCTGTTTCATTCAGGGTTTTAGTCTAACTGATCAGCACTGTGTCACAGGCACCTCTAAACAGCACAATAACCAACCCCACTGGTCCACAAAACAAAAGGGCCTCTGTGGCAACAAGCTGCCACAGAAGAGACACTGCCATGGAGACTATTCGTGATCCTGTAAGAAAGATCCATTGTATTTCACATTCCTTTGTTCTGAAAGCAGTAGGAAATATCTCACGTCCATTCATCACGAGCCAATGAGTTATCCCAAGTTTAGAGTTTGGTAACAGGAAAAGTGTTAAAACTCACCAAAAATAGTCTGCCTGAGATAAGAAGAGTAGAAAGGAAGTGAAACGTGTATCAGCTGAACTAGAAGAGTACCAACAAATACTCAAGCTTCAACTTGAGAATTAAAGTATGAAGAAAAGGGAGTTACCTGCACTATCCAAATAATTGTTAGTTTTGGAATAAAGTACATGGGTGTATGCATACGTAAGTAGAAGAAGGACTGAATAGAAAAAAGGAAGAGGTTAAAGCTGACTTCTTGTGGTGTATGGCTAAGGACAATGCATTTAACTTTTAATTTGGTTATAGGCATTTGAATTCTTTTTTACATTCATGCACCTTTTCTCAGTTTTCCTGAGTTGCACCTGCCTATTTTCCCTTAAGTAATACGTGAAAGAATATTTTGTGGGTAGGTGCACTACAAGGAATACAATTCGGAGGTTGCAGACAAGGCATGTTGTTGCTGTGATCAACCATTCTTTGCATGTGTGCAAGGCCCACGTGTTCATCCAGCACCGGAGGGCCAAATGACATTCCAGGAGCAGCTGCCCAGCCACTACATCCACGCTCAGTGTATGTTCCCCACGGGGAAAGTTGAAGCTCCTATCTCAAATTTCTACCTGAAAAAAAAATGTAGGAGAATCTTACTTGGAAACATTTTGTAACCCATTTTGTGGACTATTTATTCCAAGATAAGAATACAACAGTTCTGTAAATTCACTCAAACCCAGGCTACAAATCTGATGGTAAAAACTTGGGGTTTTTTCTTTATATTCTTTGTAGATACGCAGCAAGAGTTTTGATAAAAGTTAGTGCATTTTCGATGTTAATGCAGATTTGCTTTTATTTTTTTCTCTGACTTCCGTGTTTTTTTATTTTAGGTATCACTGTTTCAAAGTTCAGTTCCAAGTGAACATCTCTCAGTTAGTATATGATCTCAAACTTATTTTTGGAACACGTAAAAATACCAAAAGGGTTCACTAATCTGATGAGATAAAATTACTTCTGAAGGATAAAATTAGCATGCTGGAAATTTTCCAACGATTATATTTTTACAGCCCTATCATGTGTATTATACAGTGTATTTTTAAAGAATCAGTACTCTGAAATATACATGTCTTATGGCTTCTGTAAAGTATATTTTGAAGAAAATTTTAGTGTGATAATTATTTTTTAAAAATCTCTCATTATTTATGAAGAATTATCCATATTGTACAATCTTATTATTACAAGAAATAAAATATTAGTAATGAAAAAGGCATCCTGATTTTGACTAAGAGGGAGTTAATTTTCTTCCTAGTAGCTGGTTCAGTGCTGTGTTTTGTATTTAGTATGAGAATCATGTTGGTAACACACTGACGTTTTAGTTGTGGCTCAGCAGTGCTTACTCTAAGTCCAGGGCTTTTCAGTGTCTCGTGCTCTGCCAGTGAGGAGGGGCACAAGAAGCCAGGAGGGAACATGGCCAGGACAGCTGACCTGAACTGCCCAAAGGGATATTCCATACCATGAAATGTCATGCCCAGTATGTAAACTGCGGGGAGTTGGCCTGGAGGCAGAGATCACTTCTCAGGGATGTGCTGGGCTTCAGTCAGTGGGTGATGAGCAATTGTCTTTTGCATCACTTCTCTTTCTGGAGGTTTATTCTTTTTTTTTTTTCTTTTGGTGGGGGGTGTGGTTTTTTGGGTTTTTTTTTTTGTTACCTCGGTTTTTCTTCCTGTGAATATTATTACGGTTATTTTTACTATAGTGTCTTACTTTATTTCAATTATTAAACTGTTTTTATTTCAATCCATGGGTTTTAACTTTTTCTGATTCTCTTCCCTATCCTGCTGGGGTGGGGAGAGTGAGTGAGCAGCTGTGAGGGGCTTAGTTGCTGGCTGGGGTTAAACCATGGCACAGCATTGAAGAAAAAATGGTTTAAATTAATTTAAATTTGAAATTTAGGTTCCAAAATCAGGAGTGAGGGGACTGATGAGTTGAAAGCATGCTGATCCCATTACCCACAGTTCAAGAAAAGAACCTGCACCATTTTCTGAAAAACGGGAAAGGAAGTATAGGTCAAGGGGATCAGTTTTTCTAGGGATGATAGGGTATCAATAACAACCTGCTTTGTGCTGCACTATTCAGGGTATTCATAAAGGGTCTGGAAAAGAGATGAGTAGTCAGGTCACAAAGCCTGATGAGGCTATCAAATTATTTAGGTTAATAAAGATGAGAGTATCTTGATTATCTGCAGAAAAGTTTATGGGCATGACTGAGCAATAAAATGGCAGTGGAGTTCAGTGTAGATAAATGCAAAGTTCTGCACAAGAAGAAAAGGGCCCTTACTTCATGTATGAAATGGCAGGATCTGATCTGGTCATTACTTCTCACAAAAGAGAGTCCTGGAGTATGAAAATGCCCCCATGGGAACATGAGCCTGGTGATCACCTGATGAAAAAAAAAAAATACTAGTAAGTGTTAAGAAATCAGCTGATAACAAAACAAATAATATCTTTTTGCTGCCTCAAAAATCCGTATTTTTCTTGCAGCTTCTGTATAGGTAAAGAATCACGGAAATATTGGTTGAGAGGGACCTCTGCAGGTCACCCAGCCCCAACCTTTCCCTTGAAGCAGGACTACTGCCAACACTAGATCAGATCAGCTGTGGCTTTGTTTATGTGAGTGTTGGAAACCATCGAGGATGGTGATTCCACAACCTGTCCGGGTAATTTGTTCCAGTGTTGCATGTTCCTTTTGGTGAAGAAATTTTTCCCCGTGTCCAGTTTGAACCTCCCTATCTGCAGTTGTTGTCGCTCAACACAGCTGCCCAATGCAAGTAGTTGTTGCTCCTTGTTTTCTACTTGCCACTGCCAGGAAGCGTTTGGCTGCACTTTCCTTCAGATGCTTTTTTGGTCCCTGAACTTCAGCAATAGGATGAAAACCAGGAACGTTTTTGATGTAAAGCACAGCTAACTTAAATAGAATTCTTCAGGGTGGGAGAGGAGTTACAGAGCATACGATAAAGGACTAGTGAGCATCAAATGAAGCTAGCAGTAGCCAGGTTGAAAAGACACTAAAAGAGGAAAGATTTTGCACAACATATGTTTGACCTGGGGAACTTTTTACCAGAGCAAGTTGTAGATGCTACAGATCTATGTAGGTTAAAGAGAAGATAGGCAAGTGCCTAACAGAGAAATCCAGTGAAGGTTACTAAGGTCAGAGAAACTACATCTGCCTCAGAAATCTCTGAGTTTGAAATATTGGTAGCAGTGAAAGTGCTGGAGGGGAGTAGTGCCTTTAGTAATGCAACACGATATTGGTCTAGCAAAGCCTTTGGTCTCACCCAGTGTGGAAGCTCTTACGTTCAATTAGTTGCTTGTAAAACTTAACTAACTTACCCTCATTCCTGTCTTGCCTTGTTAATTACATCGGGAATTCTTCAGCTCATTTTCTCAGGCACATGAATTATTATACTATTATAATTATCATTTCACTTTGTTTTTAAGTTGTGCACGCAAACAACAACAAAACCAAAACTGCAAACGACATTAACATTTTGAAGAAATAAGGCTCAGTCTTCAACATGAAACTGCAGGCTGCAGTTTGCTGGCCAAAGCCTTCTTTCCAACCTGTTTACAATAATTGGTTCCACTAAATTTTGGAAGTTAAGACTTTTAAAGGGAGGATATGCCTATGATTAAAACAACGAAGCAGCTCTCTGGAGATCTTGCTCTGATCTCCAGCAATGCCACAAATTTCCTGCTGGTTTTGGCAAATCAATGGTCCTTCATTTAGCGTGAAATGAGTTTTCAGCAGATGAACTCAATGGAAGTGCTCGGGTTAAGCACTTGCAGAAGTGCTTAGTGAGGGTGCTTTTCACCTTGCGCATCTGTGTGGTAGTATGGCTTTGGGGAGGACCCTGTTGTAGTGGCAGGGGGTGATCCAAGGAGGAGAGACCACCACACAAAGCTTTCTGCCTTGGGAGGGGAGACCACAGGGACACCGAGGGAAAGGAGGAAGGAAAAGAGGAACAAAGAGTGATGAGGAAAGGAGGAAGGTGCTTCTCACCTGGCCTCTGAGGCCCTGAAGAGCGGGGATGGTCCAGGGGAGGGGGGCAGGGAGGGTCCCTTAGGAGCGAGGCGCTCCAGAGGAGCGGGGCTGGGAGACAGGGGCGAGGGCAGGGAGGAGCGGGCAGGCCGAGGTCCGTGGGAACGCCACTCCCCGCTGCTCGCCTTCCCCAGGAGCGCTCCGGCGGGCCGGGAGAGCGGCCCTCCCCGCTGCCGCCGCAGCCCGGTCCCGCCACCCACAGAGGTGCGAACAGTGTCTCGCAGTCCTTCCCTTGGGACGGGGTCCCTCCGCCTCATCGCTTGTCCCCGCCTCGCCACCCCGGCCCGGCAGCCTCTCCCACCCCGTCCCCGTGCGGGTCACCCCCGTCCTGCTCCCGGCGCAGAGAGGAAGCTGCTGCCGGGGCGATGCGCCTCCCCACCCCGCAGGCAGAGCCCCTTCTTCCCTTTCCATCCGAGGAGACACCGGGATCTGCCTCCGCTCCCCTCGGCCCTCCCCCTCGCGCTCTCCCGGCTTCCTCCCTCTCGCCTCCTTTTTCTTTCTTTCTCTCTCTCTTTTTTTTTTTTCCCATTTTCCATCCCCTCCCCCGCCTGGGAAGACCTGGCCGCTCCCCCCGCCCCGTCCTCAGTAGCCGCGGGCGCTGGGTGGCGGACGAGCGGCGCGGAGCGGGGAGCCGGGAGCCTGAGCCCCGGGGCTGCGGCCGCCCTGCCCTCCGTCCGTCCTGCGGGGTGCCAGGTATGACCAAGACCCTTCTCGGCGTCGGCCTCGAGGGAAGAGGCAGCCCCCAGAGAGCTGGGTGGGCAGGAGCGGAGCTGGGGATGGGGGCTGAGGGGGACTGCCCGGTTGCCGGGCAGTCCGAGGTAACCAGCGTCTCTAAGGTGATAGTTTTTTGCGATGTCATTCTTCCTACGCGGGTCGTTTTAAAAAATGATGGGGCTGAGCGATGTCAATACCTTGAGTCTGGCAGCTGAGATGTTTTGTATAAAAGTTCCTGCCTCTTTAACCTGACGGATATATTTTTGATAGGACTAAAACGCCACGCGTTTCTCTGGTCCTTGTTTTTCAGTATTTGAAGCCGGTTTCACAAGACGGCTTAACGGGACTGAGGCAAGGGGCTTACTTATTGGGTTTTCGGGACTTGGTCTCTGTGCTGTGCCTTCTGCAGCGACCAGGCAAGGAGCCCCTTCACCCTTCAAAACAAACTCTCCTTTAATTCTGATTCATCCCCTCAGTATTAGCGCTACCATCCCCGCGCTCCTCTGGAATTGACACTAATTTCATCCAGATTCGTCACTGCTGGAAGCAGATTTATCTTGGAATGGCAAAAATAAAAGAGCCGTGCCAAGGTATTTAACTTGCAGGCTTTGTAGAGGGGAAACTCCTTTGGATCAGGCGCGGAAAAGCAGAGCCTCCTGCGGAAAGCAGGACGAGGGGATGGCTAAAGAGCGATATAGTTAAAGACTTACTCCCCAAATCCTCCTCTTCTTCCAGGATAGCCCTGGGCTTTAACACGCAAACACATAGGAGCGGCCGGCAACAGCGGAGAGGGCAGTGGGAAGACGGCCATCCCGGCAAAGCCCTCCCGTCCCCCGCCGTTCCTCCGACCGGCTCCCCGTCTGTGCCCTGCCGCTGCCGTCCCGGGGCCGCTGCCCGGCCGGCAGGGCTCGACCCCCGGAGCCGCCCAGCAGCAGAGCAGTGGCCTGGGCCCGACCTCCTTCCCCTCCGCCTCCTGCCGGCCCGGAGGAGCGGGGAGGGGATCCCGGCTGCGGGAGGGTCGGGAGGAGCGGCCGGGGCGCAGGGCTGGAGCCGGGCAGGAGCCGCTGCTGGCGCTGCGGGAGCGCCGCCCCGCGGCCGCGGGGGGAACTGCGCCAGAGGGGGAACCCCCGCCAGCGCCGCTTACCCACGGGCCTTTATTTCCCCCTGTGTGGGATTTCAGAAACGAGCTGTCACGCCTGCCTTGTACGCTTAGTTCTTCCTGTGAGTACTGACGCTGCCTAAATTTTGTAAGAGCCAGGAGCCGCAATGTTTTTTTTTTCCCTCAACTCAGAGGGGAGGGCAACATCCACGGACCACTATACGGAGTGAGCGAACCTGGGGGAGGGAGCGGGTAAGATTAGGGCAGTGATTTCTTCCAGGGAGTGTAAGATCTCAAAAATTTTTTCTCTATTTTGCTTTGTCAGAGTAGAACTGTGAATTCCAATTTTCAGGTCATTTCAAGAATAAGGCCAAAGGCAATTAAAGGAGGTGGTTTCTACAGCAACCTCTGTTATTTTTTGGCCTGAAAATTGCATTTAAAATTGTGTAAGCTTAGTTTGAAATGTGTTGACTTTCCTACAAGAAGAAGGAAACCCCAGGGTAGAGGCTGCACTGAACAGACCAAGATAAAACACTGCCAGGAAGCTGAACTGAACTTTTCTTCTGTCTGAGCTACACTGACATGTAAATTCCCTCTGTGGTAGCCTGAAGAAACACCTATTCTAGTTCTACTTGACTATAAGCCTTTTTCTGAGCATCTGACATGCATTCAGCTGGAGTAAGGTAGGTTATAATGACAAAATATTTGAAGGATATCCTGAAAAATTAGGTAGTTTTTGTCCCGTGGATGCAGAAAGGTTTAATGTTGGAAGCAAGAAGTTAGAAGAACTGAAAATAGTTTTACTTGTATGGATACACCTGGCAGCTGGAATGCCACCAAATAGAGAGTCCTGTTATCAGCTGGATTTGGAAACTGGAGGAAGAATTTCAACATTTTCATATAGCTGGGGATCTCTCTCACTTTCTGGTTTCCATCTTGTCTTCTCTCAAGCAATTCATCGTACCTTAAAGAGCTGACTCAAGAATTTCAATTACTGTAAGCCAATCCAAAATCTGTATGGAAAAGGGGTGAAGGAAAGGAGAGGGCAGAGCATCTTGGGGTTGGGAGGAAGAGTGGAGAACAGCATGGCAGAATGGGTAGCATACTGAGGTTTCTTTCTTGCAATCAGCTTGAAGCCTTCTCAGGACATTTCCTCCTTCCCCTGGAGGCTGTATTCTCTCTCCCCTTCTCCCACCCTGCAAAGCTGTCTTTGCACCCATCTACACATTTACATCCTCATCATCTGGCAAGAGGAGCCCTGTGTTTCCCATTTGCCAGCAGCCTGTACTGAGCCATGGCAACTGCTGACATTGCCTGTGCCTGGAGTCGGCCTCCTTTAAACCACAGAGATGGGGTTAGTAAACAGATCTTAAATGCATGGCTGGAAATGACAAAGCTGCCTAGCAGGACCACTGCTCTGGTCTGTAATGAGAATTACCATGTTTATTAAGCTCCTTGAACTTCTTCCAGTTACCCTGAAGTGTAGTTAGTTCATTTCCAGTGACAAGTGCTTCATTATAAATGAAGAAAATCTTGGCTTCCAGGTCTGCCTTTGTAAGTAGTGAGCACTTGAGTATCGTGTTTCAAATGGAAGGCTCCAAGGCATCTATGGAAGGTTCTGTGCTTTGACTGTTTTTTTTCTTTCTAAAGAGTGGCAGAAGGGAGCCATAGTACTCCACCCATTTCCTTGCAGAAAGTCTCTCTATAAGGCAGAGAGAAAAACATGGACTTTACTATAAACTTAGTTATGAGTCCATCTGGGAAGACTTCAGCCATCAGAGTGGAATGACATCAACCCAGACTTTCTGTATGAACAAGCAGTTAGTGACTGAACTTTCCGTATGGCTCACAAAGTTCAGCTACAGAAGAATATCAAATATCCACACCCTGAGAAAGAGCTGAGAAAGGGAGGAGTATTCTAAGGAAAAAGAGAAAAATCATTCTCAAGCCTGACATTAGAACTGTCTTGTTCAGGAGCTATATTAGGGCAAAGCAAATTTAAACCAGCTTTTCTACATTAATATCACATTAGTTATCCTCAAATCATGCTAGTTTGTGGCAGGCTGGAAATAAAAAAGAGGAGATGCTTCCTAATGCAACATGTAGTTAAGCTGAGGAACTCCTGGATGCAGAACATTATGGCTACAAAATTTTATATGTATTCAAGGGAAGACTGTCAAACTATGGAAGAGGAATTAACTAAGGTTTCCTTACACTAGAGAAACTACCTCTGCTTTAAAATCCACCAGGTACAACCGGCTGTAAATTAAGAAACTCTGAGGGAGGAGGGGCATACATGGTTGCCCTATTCCTATCTTCTACCCTAGGCAACCACATTTAGCCAGTGTCAGAAACAGGATTTTAGCATAGGCAGGCCTTTGGTCAGGCCAATAAGGTATTTTTATGTTCTCATAATAGTATTTCTTTTTTTTTATAAACTTCTAACTTACCCATAGATATGTAAAATAGTCATCCCTCCTCAGATTTAGTGCTAATTGAGAAACAACAGAACCAACACTTTGAAGGTAACTTGGTTTATCAAAGTTAATTTTTAAATGTACACATTTCTGCTATATCAATAAGCTAGACTGGTGTGAACAGCTGGCATCCCTCTACAAAATCTTGTGCCTGGCCTGATTCTGCTCTGCTTTCAAAGCTTTCAGATATCTTTTCATATGACCACATACACCCCAGAGCTCAGACTTGTGAGTCACTGTAATCTCCAGATGTCTTAGGAAAGTCCTCACATCTTCTCCAAAACCTGAGTTAGCTACTTTAAAGCCAGGGAGGGTTTCTTTGTATTGTGAAATGTGGTTCATATACATATCTCCTAGTACGTGGACTCCAGCTCAAGGTTGGTGTTCTATTCTGGCAAAGGTGAAAAGCGTCAAAACTGTGCTAAAACAAATCCACCCTCTTAATTTGGCATCAGAAGCAACAAGCTGTGGTTGAATTGTAGTGCTTACTTAACAAAAAGATTATAATTATTACTTATTATAGCCAACAAATATGTCTGTAGGGTAAAGATGCCTCAAAAATCATAGGAGTCACTATGATTTTCAGATTTGAAAGCAGTGTTGCCACTTCTTTTTCCGTGTTGCACATATGCCCCTGTTTTTCATGCTAGATCTTCAGCTAGCCTGTAGCCAGGCTGTTTCACTGGAGAGCACCACTTGTATTATTCTAAACTAAAATTAACAAGAGTGGTTATATTTGCCCTGGCCTACGCTGCCATTGCAATTTAAACCAGAGAGCTTAACCACATACGAATCCTTGAATTGCTTGGCTTTTAAAGTTTAATCATAGACCCTTTCTTTCTTCACTGCTGAGGTTTCCAAGTAATTGGAATGAAGGATGTTGGAACTGAGCACAGGTTTCCCAGTGGCAGCTGCCAGTAGCTGGATAATGCCACTGACATCAGTGCTGCCAAAGGAGAAAAATGGTCTTTTTAATGTTTTGAGCTCAGAATCAAGAGTTTTGGGTTCAGTTTCTGGCTCTGCCTCAGACTTCTAACAATTTTACATTTTTCCTGCATGTTTCCCAACTACAGATGGGAATAATAGTGCTTTTTGTCTTTCCCATTTAAAGTATTAGCTCTTAGTGTGGTGCATCACCCCATTTAGGCGGGGCATTCCACACGTGACCATAAGGCACAAGCAGCACAGTTCCTACAGCCTTTGTGGGATCCTGAAAAAGGCATGTGATGAGTAACCAGACTTGTCCCTCCTACTCGGCTGAGCTTTGCTGCATGTATATATAACCAGGAGACTCCTCTACGCCAGCAACATTCTGCTTTCCTCACTTGTCTGTCTGTCGTAGAAGACCTTGTTTTCTTGGGATAGCAGTCAGCAAAGTGCCATTTTTCATACAGGCAGATTCATAATTCTCAGCTGGGTGGGTAATGGAGAACCACTGGTGACTTTTAAGTCAGTTAAAGCCACATTTTGGCCATTACACGAAGGAGCACAATTGGTCTTGTTTCCCAAGGGTTCCTGAGTCTCGTGAGTGTAGTCTGTCTATCCATTTCTGCTTGGATCCCAAGTTAATATACTGGGGGTTTTCAACTGTGTTCTACCTTCAGCTATATAGCTATATAGCTATAGAAAAGAGAAGCAGAAACATAATATATAACTGCATTCCTTTGGAATAAATAAAACCAGGATGCTCTATCAAGTGGAATGACTCAGACTGCTGTCCACTGAGGGAAAAACAGGTAAAACTCAGCTGGTTTCATCTTCCAGTAGGTAGCTCAGCATGGATGCTGGCTGAATTATCTGCATCCATCTCGCTAGAAACCATTGGAAGAGTCAGAGGCAATATAGGGAATATCTGAGGCATTTCTATTTTGAGCAGAGTGTAGAATTCTGTTCCACTGATGTCCGTTCTAAAATTGCATGATTATACTTAGAAGATGTTAAGATAACTGTATATTTCCAAAGTGTATTTTCAAATCTCTCTTTCTTGTTTTAGAAAAAAAATAAAATAAAATGGAGCACATGTTACTGCTATTCATATTTTTCATACCTATATTGGGTCTCAGTAATGGAACAGAAACTGAACAAGATTTTACTTGGCACTTAAAGAAGATTCCCCAGATTGTGAGAGAAAGAACTTTCTCCCTTGACAGCCCTAAATTTGAAGCAAAAACCAAATTAGAGATGAACAGTGTGTGTGGAATTGAATGTCAAAGAAAACTGCCAGTGCCAAGCTTGTCTGACTTGAAGAACCTCTTATCGTATGAGACTGTTTTTGAAAATGGCACACGGACCCTGACTGAAGTGAATGTCCTCGGAGCAGTGCTTGACCCAGCTGGGAACACAACCACAAGAAGGCCTTCGAGAAAGAAGAGGCAGATATATGGAACAGACAGCAGGTTCAGCATCTATGACAAGAGGTTTATGACCAACTTTCCCTTCAACACAGCTGTGAAGATCTCCACGGGCTGCAGTGGCATTCTCGTTTCCCCCAAGCACGTGCTGACAGCAGCCCACTGCCTGCACAATGGCAAGGATTATGTCAAGGGCAGCAAAAGACTGAGGGTGGGCCTGATGAAGACAAAATCCAGAGGCAACGGCAGGAAACGCAAAGGTGCTAAAAGAAGTAGGAGAGAAATTTCTGCGGCCAAAGAGGATCCCAAAGCTGCCACAGAATTAAGGCAACAATCCAAAGGTGATGGGAGAAAGCAGAGGAGATCTGGGAGGAAGCAAGGGACCTCAGATGGTGTGCCCTCCTTCCAGTGGACCCGGGTGAAGAGTACGCACATCCCGAAAGGCTGGTTTAAGGGTGTCTCTGGGGATATTGCCCTGGATTATGATTATGCTGTTCTTGAGCTCAAGCGTCCCCACAAAAGGAAATACATGGAGCTGGGAATCAGCCCAACAATCAAAATGATGCCTGGGAGCATGATCCACTTCTCAGGTTTTGACAATGATCGGTCTGGGCAGCTGGTCTATAGATTTTGTAGCATTTCTGATGAGTCAAATGATCTGTTTTATCAGTACTGCGATGCTGAGCCTGGCTCCACAGGATCTGGGATCTATCTCCGTCTTAAGGAGCCGAACAAAAAGAAGTGGAAACGCAAGATCATCGCTGTTTACTCAGGCCATCAGTGGGTGGACATCAATGGTGAACAGCAGGATTACAATGTAGCAGTACGAATTACTCCTCTCAAATATGCCCAGATTTGCTTCTGGATACATGGGAATGATGAGAATTGCACACAAGGCTGAAGAGAGCTGAACCTCCCCTACTTAGCACCCGCACTGCCATAGAGTGAAAGTCGGCCGCAACAGTTACTGGGGGAACATCACTCCACATCAGAATGTTTTTGAACTCAAAGCTCACAAGAAGTGCTGTGGTGACTTGAGGAATGCTGAATTGCTGGGGGAGGGGTAGGATTGTCAGACAAAATACTTCTAATTGTAATCAACCTAGATACGCACTTAAAATCCCAAACTATATTTATGTTTGCAATTGTGATAAATTCAAGTCATTCATGAGGAGAAAAAAAATGGCTGCACCTGTTTGTCATTTTTTTTCCCCAGGGGAAAGGGTGAAACATCTCAGACTGGTGTTACTAAACAATATCTATTTTTTTCCAATGGATTTACTTTTCTCAGGGTTCTGTTCCAATTCTTCAAATGAAAGTTGTGCATATAGCATGTTACTTAATGTGCAGAATGATCCAGAGAACTGCACGAAAACAAGACATTATTCTGGCATTCTCTAAAGACCACAGGTCCGTGTTGAGAAGCAGCACTATAGTTAATGATTGGTAGTTTGGAAAACTTCCTCTTCTGGTCGCTGCAGGAACGCTCCCATGGAAATTCCAAATTTATGTAGCTGAGGGTTCCACCTTAAAGACAAATTCACTTCATTGCTCAGTAAAAACAGCAAAAAAGAAATTAACAAACAAAAGTTTCCATGTTTGGAAGAAGACACATCTGGACATAGTTTAATACTTTTAAATGTTCTTTGAGAAGTTATAGAAATCTTAAACACATGCATTTGCTTTCCAAATAGGATTTGGAGAGCTGTAGGTTTAGTTTCTAGTCAAATGTTTAGCTTTACCACTGGGAGAAGTCACTGACTCCTGAAGTGGCTACTTGACAATCATTTGGAGCTTCACAGATGATATATTTTTTGGGTGCTAAACATTTCTTCAGTTTTTATAAACTACTTTTATACGAGTTCAGCTTCATAGATAGGATAGTATGTATTAGACTGGGAGTTGGAAATCAGTATTTTAGTTTGGCTTTATACAGTTTTGCAAAGTGGGTGGTTTTGATCATGTTATATTCAGACTCCACCTCAACATGATTTACAAGGTTAACTAAAAATTTCTCCCAACAAAATTATAGCACCTTCTGAATGGTAGAACTATCCTGTGCATTATAAAAGGTATCTTAGATAGCAGCAGTAGTTAGCAAATAATTTGGTTCAATATGTTTGCAGAACCATGTATTTAATGAAGACACAAACTGACCTTGACTTTACACATCTTTAAACACAAACCACCTTCTTAAATATTGTTGTTGATTTCTATACAAGTCTACATCTTTTATTTTATGTCAAGATTTTGAAGTACACGGAATTGTTATGGTGCTACATTAATCTAATAACATAAAAAGATACTGTGCCTTTCTGATCATATCCTTTGGGTTTCAATACTTTTAGAATATTCACACCCATAATATTTAATTTTTTTACCATAAATTTATGCTGACCAAAATACATTTTCTTCCTGTTCAGGAGAAAAAATACAACAATATTTTAAAAAATTATTTGTTTGTTGATATCTTTAAAACATGTTTGTAATATCTTTTGATGGAATAAGATGATTTTAAATAACCCACTTTTTTCATAGATGATTGAGAGTATATAACCTGACACGCTGAATGTGCAGGCAACTTTGTCCTATTATTGCCAAAGCGTAAAAATTTAAGACTTGCTTCCATATCATTACCCTAACAATATTTCATTAATTGGAAGAGATCTCCCTTTAAAGGAAACTATTTCTTTTAACGTCAACCTTTCCAGGGAACACTCAACTTTTCTTCTTTTATTATTTTTTAATTTTATTTTGTGTGATTGTTTGCAGAAAACTAATAATAATTTTTAAAGTTTAGAAATAAATATCTAAGATTTTAGGCTTAATTATTTTTTATTGTTAACATCTCTATTAACACATGTGGCTTTGCTGACAGTAATTTTAAATCACATCAGTCCAGTATTTAATACTCTCACTCTGTGCAACAGACCCATAATATTCTTTAATCAGTTCTGTAATGTTTTTCTTAAGTGCCTTTTTCCTAGTTACTGTGACAAATAAGGTACCACATCATTAATCTAATATAAAACAACCCAGGTCCATAGATTTTTTTACAGTTATTGTCATTGTTGATTTGGGTCTAAAACTGATCAAGATAAGGGGGCTTAGTAAATTCCTTGTTTTGCTGAGTCTTATTTAGGTGTGCTCCTTAGAAGAAGAAATAAAACCTATTTCTTTATCAGTTTGGGAACTGGTAGTAAGGTAAGAATGAAAAATGTTGATGTCAGCTTTCAAATGGTCTTGTTATGATAATCATCTGTTGTAAATATCTCAGCCACAACCTGAGGTTCTCATACCAGATTGATAAAAACTTTGTTTTCAGAGAATAAATACTAGCTGCTCAGTGCTTCATTTTGTGGTACTAAGAGATTTAAGAGGTTGGCCAGAGCACCATAGAAGTTAATTAAACAAACAAACAAACAAACCTCTGTATCTGAGTGCACATGCACAAACACAGGCAAATATACAGGCTTGGTGTTGTTTTGATTGAGTCAGCACCTTCAGGCCTGGGAATGCAGGTACAAGAAGACACAGACAAAATGTTTTTCCTGTTGTCTCTGCATGCTAGGCAGCATTTTGGTCTTACATTTGGCCTAATAGGGAAGGAAATGCTCTGTGTAGGTATTGTGACTACCTACTACAAGGACTTCTGGAATAGTTCATAAATCAAGTGCTTACACACAATCTCAGGAATTCAATGTCAACGTAGAGCTCTTGGTACCCATGACTGCAAATGGATCAAGAATTTCTGAGCCATGGCCATCTCAGATTTTATTAAAAAACCTGCAGTTACTATCTAGTTATCAATGAGAAAATATGAGGAGGAAAATATGATCTCAGTAGATCAGATCTTGCTGTTGTCTAGGACACCAGCAGCAAGGCTGGGTTTCCAGCCCTTGTGATGTTTCCCTAAAGGATTTTTCCTCTCTCAGGTACCTGTCTCTACATAATTTTTCATCAGTACTAATGCTTTTCCATAAGAGTTGGGATAGCAGATCTTTTTCTTTAACTGTGTCTCTGGCCTTAGGAAAAAACAAACTCAGTCAGATCTCTTTTCTCCTAGAGGGCTACTGGAATTTAAAAAGTGAACAAGTAAGTTTTTTTCAGGGCCAAAGATAAATCTCATATGCAAGCTATTAACCCACCCAGACCAGGTTCCGAAGATATTTGTGCATGTGTTTAATCTGAGGCTCTGAGACACACAGTGGAAGTCAAGGGGGTTACCTGCAATGTGAAAAATTAGGTCTAAGTTTGCATTAACTTAACAAAAGAAAAGCACAACATTACATAGGAAAATTATTTGTTATATGAGGTATAGAGTACCCACTGCTTTAATATATGCTTAAAGAAACTCCTTGACTCAGTTTACAATTTACCATCTTAATTCTGCAGGTTTATGTGTCTGTGTGAAGTATAAATCAGCATGAATATGGCTTAAGTAAAAAAAGTAACTCATTCACATGGGGAGGACAAGAAGCAGCTGGGCAGTTCTTTCTATTCTGCTCATAAGGGATGACCTGGCAGAAAACAGCAAACAAAACAGAAAGAAAGAATAAGTAGATGATGTGGAAGACCAGGAAGGAGATGGTATGCAAGGGATAAAGAAAGTGTGCAAAGCAAGAGATGAAATGGCTGCAAGGTAGAAGAGGGACCTATTGTGAGAAGGAGTAGGCAGCAGGTTGAGACTTAATAGTATGAATTAAGATGTGACATTCACAAGTTTCATGAACAATTTTTCACTGTTAAAGATAAGGTTTTACTTCCCAGCCAACAGCAACAAGGAATGGGCTGTGAGAGGACTCGGGTTGTGGCGGGGACCACTAGCAGGCAGAGGATTTTGACCAATCCATGCCTGAATTTGCAGGCATTATGCTTCTGTTCATTTAAGGTCCTTGGAAAGCAGCAGATCCATGTTCTGAACTAAAAGGCTTGGCAGTATGGATCTCCCAGTACACTGGATCACCAAGGGTGTAGTGAGTAAAGGGAGTTTCTCAAACCTGACCTTTCGCTGGGATTCCTCTAAAGGCTGTTCTCCACTGGAAAAAAAATCAAACAAAAAATCTCAGACTTGAGGCATTTAAATGTTGGGTCCATTTTTTGCATGTATCTAGAAATTCTTGGCAATAAATTTTTTTTCAAATGTCTTCTGTTTGTGTTTGGCATCTGTAGAAATTTAATCAACTGCTTCTAATTTTAAAGCACAGATTATTGCAGATACTTCCATCTACAAATTCCTGGATTAAAGAATGACTGGGAGGAAAAAAAGAATTTTATTAAATTGAAAGCTTAAAATTTCACTCTAATCTCAAAGGATTTGGAAGTATATTTGGGTCCCCTTTGCACCAGCCTTTTGCTCCAAGTGTCACAGCATTTAGGTTAAAAACCTCCAGAATTGGTTTGAGGATTCTTTCATGTTCTTTGCTTTTTTAAGACTGACAGAAAACTTTATATTTTTAACTGTGCAAAATGACAAGCCATTTGAGAAAATAAATGCAAACCTTTGCTCTGTTAAGATATTATATGATGCACTTATTATGTCAATAAATATTTTCTGTTGTTTTTCTTTTCCTCTGTCATGATGCAGTTTGTTAGCTATGGTTGTGTTACACAAACTTCATTCTCTAAGTGCCTGTAATGATTTTTCAGTGAATCATCTGGGACTTGGTCTTACAAGATGTTAATGTCTCTTTAAATTTGTTCTGGGAAAAAAACCTCCCTGTCTTCAAGATTATTACTCCATGAGCAGATTTGATGAGTAAAAAAATTTAGTTCAGCAAGGAAATGACTCATAGTCTATTCTGCAAGTTATTAATTCTAAAATAAGTAATTAGTTCTGTTTCTGCTATTTGCTATAGTTACACTTTCTGCCTTAGAGATCTGTTGAACCAGGCCAAATTAGAAGTATGTAAAATATTATCATCTTGGTTCTTAGAATTGTCTTAACTCTGTGCCTCTGAAACTGGTGCTGATTTTATCTCTGACAGTAAAAGGAGAGATTTTTGGCAAGGCCAAGAGCTGCTGGAAAAATTTAATGGAAAGTTAAGAAATTATTACAGCTGTGATTAACAGTGTGTCTAATACAAGCAATATTTACCAGGGGTGTGGCAAGGGCTTACCCATCAGCTCTTATATGGGTCCTCATATGGGGCAGGAGTAAGTGCCACAGGGAAATAAATAGGATTGAAAGCTTTGTGACCTGGAAAGAAGTCCATTTGGGGCTGGTAACAGGATCTAAATCTTTTCATTGCTGAAATCTACTTTTTGCCACCATCTGGGAGACTGTCTTGGTGCCTGAGAAATGTTTCTCAGCCTCCATTCAAGGAACACAAACAGAGACCCAGGGGTGACAGCTGTGTCCTCTGCAGGCCATTCCCAAGCCACTGGCACAGATGTGGTTTCTTTGGTGGAAGATATGTTCCAACACGTGTTATGGATCGCACACTCCCAGGGGCTCTGGGGGGCTTGAACCGGAATCTTATCCAAATGTCTATTCAGCCCTAAAATGTTCCCATACAACCCAGATCCTTGTGCAGGTATTTGCCAGTCATACTCCCATTTCTCACAGTCTTTAACAAATGCTCAAAAGGCCTTCCCCAAATAACAGACACTCAAATCATCCAAAGAAGTGGCACCTTATGCTATTTATTATGCAGGTATTCCTGATGAGTCACTCATTCCTTCTGCTTCAAACATGTCTTTAGACCTGGATAATGGCTAATCCTTCAGTTGTTATTGCTAAGAAAAGAGATCAGATATACTGGAAAAGCCACAAAAATATTTACTTGTGCTTCTTGGTAATTATGAACACACCATACTTATTGCAGTTGCTATGGCTCTACTTCTTTTCCATGTGAAAGAGGTTGAAAACTTTGGATGAAACCAAATTGGGCTGGTTTTCAGACAAATTACTCAGTTGCCCTTTGGCTGCAGTTGCAGCACTCTCCCACCCCTCCCCTCTGGTTTAATTTCCAAATTTATGGATTAAATGCTGTTTAAAGCTTTGCTTAATCAAGGATGAAAGCAGCCAGGAGACAGCACACAGCAATGGACCCTTTCTGGCTGTATCTCTCTGTGGACATTTTGAAGCAGGGAGAAGAAGAGGACAAGAGAAAGCAAAGGGGAAGCCCGTGATCAACAGCAAAAAAGCACAGTACCTTACTGAATGGAAGAAAATGTGATTCTTACTTTTTCCTCCTGTCAAAGGCAACACTAGTTTTTGTATTTACAATTCCTTTGTGTTTTCTTGAACGATTCATCAGCTAAATATTTTTGGCTCTGTACAGGAATGAACCAACAGTGGTGGGGATACAACATGGCCTTGAATGCCAGCAGGGGCTTCCCCTCCCCAAAACACTCACAATAGAAAGAATGCTAAATTACCCCAAAGGGAATTACTAGTAATACAAAGAGGGGGCAAAAGTCACCTCTAAGAAAAGTACCAATGGGATATTTGGGAAAAAAGTTTATGCATAAAGGCAGTGGAGACTTTATAGCTACACGTGGCACGGGTTTTTCTGCCATGGTTGTCTGTGCAGGACATTGATACATTCCAGAGTTGTGGTGAGTTACATGGTGAAAGAAAAACTACCTGCTGGTTGTCTATCCCACCACGACCCCACAGCAACAGGGACCTACTCTGCTACCAAACTCTTGCTGGTTATTGTGAGTTTGGGCTCAGACCTGGCCTTCAGAAATGGTGGATGTGAAGAGAGGCTTCCAAGGATGTGGCCACTGACAATTCAGGTTTTATACATTTCGCTCTGCATCTACATGGAGGATGTATGAAGCATTTTTAACAACAGTGAGTTGAAACAGTAAGCTTTTGTAACCAAACACTGCATCATATTCTCCTCTCATTTACAATGCTCAGTCCTGAAGGGAAATTTGACTCATCACATAGTATAGGTATTTACCTGTTTTAGAACATTATATACTAGCCATTTGTGACCTGGAAATTTCTTTCAGAAAGAAATAAAAAGGAAGCCAATACTCAAATGGGAAAGTAGCTTTATCAGTGTTCAATTTACTGCTCAATTTACTTCCTTGCTTGCCAATTAACCTGGTACAACAGTGATCTGTGACCCAAAAATGCTGCTCATTCAACTGATGTGCTTGAGTCCTTCACTTCTTGAAACTGATTTTTCCTTACCAGTTCAGACTAGATAAAAGCAGGCATCTGTGTGAAAACAGTGTGCACAAGCTTAAAAAAGCCCACAAAACCAGCTGCCACTAATTTTATTTCAATATTTCATATCAGTTTCCAACTTCATTTAATTCTTTCCTGCCTATCTTGGATTCTCTCTAAGTGAGAGAGAATTACACTTCTTAATTTTTAAAATTGTGCCCATTTTTGACTTTCACCTTATTTTCTACTCTAATAACAAACACTTAAAATTAAATAAAATAAAATAATGCCCAACAATTGCTACATAATGAGGAACTTGTGTTGCTGTTTAAGAGAAACCCCTTCAAAGTGCTATTAAGGTAACAGCTGCAAACAGAGAATGAAAGGAAAAATCACTGAAAGCAAACCAGTGTTCATCGATCTAAGACAACACATCAGATCTGGAGCTAGCCTTGGGAAATGCTTTCGTAAGCTTTGAGTCAACGTAAACACAGGCTGCCAGCTGAAAGAAAAATTTTGTGACGTCCTTACTAAACAGCTCTGGGCTTCCCTGACAGCTCCTTCTGCCACGGATGCCGAATGAGGGAGAAGCCATAGGCTCTGGACCCCAGCAGCAAGCACAGGGTTTAATCTCCTAGGCACATCCTACTCTCCAGAGGAAACTGATTTAATTTCACTGGTTTAAATGACTGCAAAAATAGCAACTATTTGATGCTATCAATCAAATTATACTAACTGGGCTGTAAATGGCTCCTATCACGAGATCCACTGTAATGACAGTTTCAAATAAAAAGTGAACAATTCCTGACAGGGAGATCTGCCTGTGTGGGATCCACATCTGCTCAACACCTGGAGAAATGTGGCAGAAACTTTCTCGGTAGCTGGCTGTGGGTGAGGTTTATTAGACCAGTTATTTAAGACCACTGCTAAGGTAATGTCTTGTTGCAGCAGCACAGTCTTCTAGGGCTAATCCAAGGACAAGGCTTGGAAAAGGACAGCTAAAGATGTTTCAGATAGGTCTTAGCTGCAGCATTTCTTCACATACCATTTGCCAAAGAGAACATCACAACTCTACAGAGAGGGCAGAATCTTCATACTCCAGAATGTGCAATGCACCTGCCTTCCCTCTCCTCCCCCCAGTGCGATTAAACAGCACAAATTTAAAACACTGTAGGTACTGGAAAGAACTTAGGAAATGCCATGCTTCATTATATCCCCTATTCCAGCCCTTTCTTTAACACTCAAGGTGGAGCCAGGGCTGAAAGCACAGCCAGTTTGCCAAACCTGTGCTGGCCCTCGTGCTCATCTCTTGCCACAGCTGTCAGAGCCCAAGTACAGAGCCAAAATTACGCAGTCCTGGGACACAGGGGTGCAGCCACCTACTTTTCAAGGCCACAATGTAGCTTTCTTTTTTTGATTTGGTAAAGATTAGGCTTCCAGGTTAAGTATTTTTAGGCACATAAGAAGTCACATTTCTAGATCCAGAAGCCAGCTCCCTCTTCCTAATTTGAAAGCAAAATTTTTAAAAATTTTTAGGCTTGTCTGGCAACATCACTGCGGAACCAGCTTCTGGTAGAAACATGATAAAGATACAGCTCAGAGATACAAGACTGGTGGGAAACAAGGTTACCTATGAAGCAGATAATTGATAAAATAACTGGAAGACTCACTGCCATTCTTAAAAAAGATTTGACAGGATTTTTTTTCTATTACCAATTGACTATGTGCATGGACAAAAATTGTTTTGTTTTTATTTTAGTGAGATTCCAATGTCATCTCTTAGCAGAGGGCTTTTTAGGCAGCTCCACCAATTACAGTATTAGGATTTCAGCAGATAATGTTACATGCCCTGGGGCAATACAAAGGCAGTTGTGATGGTGATGATGATCAACCTTCTACTGATGAGACTGGTTTTGGGAAAAAAAAAAAAAAACAAACAAAAACCAATCCAGATATTCTGGCCAAAAATACCCACAAAACTTTACATGACAGCAGAGCAGTTCAGGCCTGTGTCCTGCCTCTCGTTGTCACCCCTTCCATATTCACAGCATGGTTCTTTTCCTTGCACCAGTTTCTTTCCCTTGCTACCTGTGCCACATGCACATGCCATGAATGAGTGCAACTAGCAAGGAAAAGAAACCTGTGCTCTCAAACTGTTAATGCTACCACCATCCTTATCTGAGAGGCATCAAAAACTCTTCCTTCTGCCATTTCCAGCTACTTGCATCATTACATGTATTGGGAGACACCTCAAGATGGGCACATTCATCACCCTGCAAGTGAGGACCTTGCTGCTGACCCCCACGTGCCCAGCTGGGTGTCTCTCACCAGATGCACAGCTCCAGATGCTTTTGTAGCAGGGGCGACCTCAAGCTTGCAATCGAGAGAAACAAGACATCCACAGCAGTGCAGTTTAAGTGTGACACTCAAACAGAAGAGGAGCTGATGATGCTGTCACAGCGTGTGAGACCCTGATCTTGTGCCCACACGCTGCTGTGTCCTGTCTCCTCCCTCACCTCTCCCATCGTCCTCCAGAGACCTGCAGCTGCTTCTTGTTTCTGTCTCTCCTGCCAGGTGCATGAGCAAGCCACACGCAGGAGAAACAGAGTTTGAGGATCCTGCATTTGAAGGTCTGAGGAGGATGGATAGTCCCATCTCCTCTGGAGCCACTCTGCCCTGCTATCTTTGCAGTGTGCTGAATTCTCCCACAACAATTCCTGATGCACAAAGAAATACAACCAGATGAAAAGCAGGATGTGGAGAGACATTCAGCCCACAGCTTCCCTCTTCCTTCCCAAATTTTTTCCTTTTCTATAAAGATTTAGCTGAGTCTTATTAATGTCACAAAAGCCCAATGGCAATGCTCTATACTGATACTATTTAAACAGCCAAATTTCTCCCTTTTAAACCTTTTTAAAATCACTTCCTTTTAGAATTTTTATTTCTGTTCTTCTTTTCTCTTTTTCTTTTTTTTTTTCCCCCAAAATGGCTGCAGACTATGAACCAATGTATGCTGAAACCACAGCCCTTCAGGAAGGTCTCTGAGAGCACAGAGGAGCACAGGCTGACCATAGCCCAACAGTGCAATCCTGCTGGGGAAGGCACAGGTGTCACAGTTGAACAGAGTGCAGGGAATACCAAGGTTGAACTGGTATCTAGAAAACTTGATTGGCAAGGACAGTTTGAAGACAGAGGGTATAAACCAAAAGCTAACTGTCCAAATACCATCACTGCTGCTGCAAAGAAGAAAGAGGGTTTCCCCGTGGACAGAAGAAACAACAATTCAATGTGCAGCAAGGAGTTGTCAGGTTAATAGTGTAAAAAAACCCCAGCAGCTCTCTCAGGATGAAGGTGATGATGTTCTTCAGTGCTGTTTGGAAAGGCTGTGGAATGATGGAGGTCTTCTAGAAAAATATGCTTTGTATTACCCAATTTTGTTTTCAGAGCAGGGGAATAGAGTAGATATATGTGATTTCTATCTTATCATTCTGCCTAGCAGTCTTAAAGTGGAAACTTCACGTGCTCTGAATGCATTGCCCTTGCAGTGGAATGCAGAAAGCTGTGTTGGTCTTGTTTATCTGTAGCAGAAAGCCAAATTTTAAATGAAACAGTATGCACAGTTATACTGATCTTTTATATTGGCAATAAAATGCTTTGGCTAAGAGAAAAATATTGTATTTCACACTAGAGTCTGTCCCAGGAAAGCATAGATTGGATCAGCTTAGCTCTTTAGTTTGGCTAGGGAAAAATGATTTCATTTCAGTTGCATCTCTCCTCCATCTCTGACAGATCTATCAAAATACTGGATTTACAGTTCAAGTTTCCAGCCACTGTAAGTTCAGTTTCAAATGGAAAAGCACGGCTGGCATGCTGAACTCTGCTACTAGAAAAATAATATTCTCAAAGCCTGCCAGCTATTTTAAAGGTCATTAAATGACAGAAGGACATCCATGACAGGCTCTTCATGCAAACTGTGCTGAACTAGGTTGTAATTACTTCATACATGAGACCAGCTACTTCATTTTAAGATTTCCAGAGCAACCACTTGCAATACTGCAGTGGTGTCAAGTTAAATTTGTTAAAATGTAAGTTAGGACTGTTCCCATGTTAGCCTCAAAGGGATAAAGGTACAGCAAAGACAGCATTGCTGGTTTGAAATGGGGGATTTTCCTTGCTAATGACAGAAGCAGTTCATGGGATACAGCCTGGCTTCAGTGCCACTGTTTCCAGGGCTTGCAATTCTTCTGCACTTCTCTGTTTCTCTAAAACACACAGTTGAATGGAATGTAGATGATCTGCCCATTTCTCAGTACACACTCCTCATCTAAAGAGAGATGGAGGTTGTTAGTGATATGCTTGCAAATTCTTGGAGGTATTTCTAAAAGCTGTTAAAAGCACAAACCACCCAAATCCAGCCTTCAACATCTGTTGGGGGAAAAAAAAAAGCTGTCTGAAAAATCCACAAGCCAGGCTAAATGACAGAGTAGGATTAGAGTCAATCTTGATGATCAGTCATGAAGACAAATGTCCAAAGAAACAAAATATTTTAGCAGATACATAAGCCACTTTATTACAATAAATAATTTCCAGGATTCTAAAATCCCAGGCAAATCAATCCTAGATACAAAACACTGTATTTTTGGTGGACAGAACAGTGAAACACTTCTCTAAATTACATTTTTCTTCACTGAATGTATATGTGCAAGACATATATATCAAGACCTAATATTACATCTCAGTAATCATAAAGAATGTAATCTGTCAGGCTGTGTTTTAAAACCTCCAGAAGGCAGCTCTCCACTTACGAATCACAAGGTGCACTTTTTTTGAGATAACTGAAAATACTGGAAAAACTAGGTAGGCTTAAGTGTACATGGACACAAGTATTACCTGTCCTCCAGCAACATGGTAAAGAGCTACTCATGAGAAATAGGTTTTTTTAGTATCTCAGACTAAAAAGTGAATGGAGCATTAGAGAATTATACATACACACAGTTTTATAATTACTACTTACAATCCTAAAAAATAGCTGAGCATTTAAAAAGAAAAATCTGCTTACTGTCACTATGTAATCTTTTTATGTTACTGAAAAAAACCAGTATTTTTTGTATGGTCTCAGTTAATCAATGGGAATCAACTCACTTGTACAAGGACTATAGTAACAAGGTGTTTTCACCTGCATATTTTGGACTTTAAAATATAAAGTTCAAAAGAGAAAAAAAAAAATTATCCAGATAACTAGCCTAATTTAATTTCACAAAAGTTTAGGAAGATGCTTAAAAACTGTCCATGCACAAACCCAGATGCACTGCTGGGTGATGTGTATACAACTGGAGTTAATGGAGTTTTATGTAAATTCAAAATTAGGTTCAGTGTGTTGAACACTGCCTTGCCTCTCTCCCTGTCTGGGCCTCGACCATGCCTTAAAGAGTAAAACATTTTAGCCATCCTACAGGAATCACAGGCAGCCAAATATTTTGAGAGAGCAGTGCATTTCCACACAATTTGCCTTGGAGCCAACAGTTCTTTAAGCAAATTCTACACAATCAAATCTTGAAGAAAACAAAAAGAGGCAAGCAGCTGGGTTTCCATCAATACCATTTCTGAAATGAGAGTGACGGGAAAGCAATTCGGGCGCAACACCGCAAACTTTCACAAAGAGAACTGCAATACTTGGGACCCAGGCAGCAAGGAAAAGTCACCAGCTACCTGCAAACTTAAATGTATTTAATTATCTATATTTATTTGTATATTTAAATATACATTCAAAATCAGGAGAGCTCATGTCCCGCAAAACACAGAGATGGGAAAGCTCAGTGTGTCTGTTCACCCCTGAGCAGCAGGGATGCTAGACAGGTGCTGGATACTGCCATGATGGGATGGAGGTGAGCTGGGAAATGGGGATTTTAATGTACTGCTGGAAACCTCTCTTTTCAAGCCCAAAGGGGATGATGTGCTCTATCTCCCAAAGGCATGTCAACAGAAATAGATCCTAAACAAAAATCTCAAAGTGGCTACAGCCCTGTGAATTTTGTGCAAAGGCAGATTCAAAGATGCTCTGTTACCTAAGCCAGAATTTGTATAGTAAGACAATCTTATTTATGCAGTATTCTGGTCTCAGTATTACTATTTTCCCCTCTCTTTCTTCCTTTGTTAAAAACTTAGTTTTTCCACGTTTCAAAAGAGAAGTGATCTATTTTCTGTCTTGACGTTTTTCAAAACAAATTCAATACTGTTCTTTCAGTTGGCTGGAGACAGTGTGGGATTATTCCAGATTGATCAACCCGGACTGACAGGGTGTAATTACAGACTCATCGTAGACACATAAGGCATAATCTTAAAATTAACTTCAGAATTTAACTTGTCCTACTCTTGCGTCTCAGCAGCACTTTTAAAAATCCCTTTTACTTATATGCAGACACACTCAGAGTATGAAAGGCTATTTCTTTTAAAGCTTGGTGTCTGCTTGGAGCTGTAAATTGTTCTTGCACACAAAATCTTTTTGCTGACATTTAATACCCACACTGCAGGCCTGCAGCAGCTTACAAGGCTGAGGGCACAGAGCTGCCCCCTCCCTGGGGTCACTCTGTACCCACAATGTCCCAGTGCCCACCATCTTCCTCAATTACAGACGACCTGCAGCCCCAAGAGCAAGAACACACCATCTATCCCCCACACCACTCCCTAGTGCATCCATCCTGGCCCTCTTCTCCTTCCCCTCCTTAGCGCAATACTATCCCCTCTCCCACACACTCAGCCTCTTTCCAGGCCTGGACAAGCAAAAGTACAGACAAGGACTATGGAAACGTGATGTTCTTGAGAGGGCAGGGGAGGATCCCTCCTACCCCATGTCACCAAGATCCCTCCAGTCCCTGCATACTTTCAGGGACAGCAACTAACCTGTCTCCAACTACCCATTTATGTCTGAAAGATTGGCTCAGATTTTGCAGGATGTGTCTTCACTGGTACACTTAGAGGTATGAAATCTCTGCTTCAACACAGTGGGATAGTGCTTTGGCAGGACCTGCAGGACCTCTTAAAAAATGGCTACTTTAGGGTTTTAGGATATTGAGGTAAATGGAGAAATCTCTTCCATCATAATAAACTATATTTTGAAAATATAGCTCAAACTTTGCCATGTTTGAATGAGCATTTGAATGTAGGTGCTTTACAGTGCTCTGTAGGGTGGGCATTCACCAACTCTTTCACAGGTTCTCCAACACCATCAGAGAAGAGGTTTGCTCTCTTTCGTCCTTGCAGTGGATGTCACACCCATACACACATTTCTCCACTTGTTTCAGTTTCTGTTTCTGGTCTACCACCTTTGCTAACTCCCAAAGGCTACTATTCTTACACCTCTAATTGCATGCAGAGATGTCTTGGGCAATGAAACAAGCATTGGGCTTCTGCTGCCCACACCACTTGCAGAGTTTAATTAAGGGAAAGGGAAGAGGTGGTGAAGCTTTAGGAGCCAAGATCTTGAGCAGAAAAAATAGCCGTGCTGTCTGCTTTAAAGTATGTATAGCCTCTCTCCTTCTGCAGTTCCATCTCTGAAATTCTTATTTCAATCCCTCATTACCACTCAGAGTCTGCCACTTCCCACACTGCTCACAGCACTAGCAGTATATAACACATGGAAAGAAGATTTTCTATTTTAATAAAATTTCTGATATATTTCAGGTCCTGGAAGATGTGAATCATTAACTCAAGTGCATTATCTTTGTGTCACTGCCACTATTCCTAACACAGCAAGTTTCAGTTGGCTTGTCTAGGCATTAAGAATTATTGGGATTTTTTTTTCTCCCCCATGCAGAGTAAGTTACCTGAGCATAAAGCTCTTACTGAGATGAGAGATGGGGAAGTGGGGCAGGAGCAAATGTTCATGCCACAAAGACAAAACAATGTCAGCTGTGGCTACTGGACATTTCATTAACTAGGTGCTGTCTGCCCTCAGTAAGTAGTACCTCATAATACTGAAGTCTCAAGTTCATTTACAAAGAAAATCTTCCTTTCTTTCCTTCTCTTTTTCTCCCACCCTAGAATAGCTTTTGCTCTTGACTTTTCTGCTTGTTTTTAGGGCAAGTTGCTAGCCTTTGCAGCTGCCTTACTAAATCTTAAGAATGGAAGTTCAGGTAGCAGACTGATTGTGCAATCAGCCTGAAAGGCTAAAGTGGTCCCCAGAATCTTAGAAGACATCAATTTAGTTCTCACCATCCAAGCTTTCATCTGTAGAAACACCAGCATAAATTCAGAAGCCATCAACTCAAGCTACAGTACATTTACAGCTAAAATTATCAAATAAAGCCAATTAAAATTAATGAACAAATGAACAAAGAAGATGAGTAGGAGGCAATCTTAACTCCAAACATTAAAAAAAAAATGAGTCAGTTCTGCAGAATGAGTTGGATTTTCTTTCCAAACCTCTGCAGTAAGCTGAACTCAGGTTCTTCATGTGTTTACCACTCCTTAAGGCACTCATGGCTTAAAACGGAGCTACGAAAGCCTCACGTGGCCAGAGGTACCAGCTTTTAAAGAAGCCAGCACACAGGACAGCAAGAACTTGGATAAGGGACATATCAGCTGTCTGAAATCTGTCCTCCCGTCATGAAAAATGCAGGGGAAGGAGACAGTTTCTTCTTTCCACAGATGGGAGCACTCCTTCCCACCCACTCTTCCCTACAGCTCGTATTGAAAAGTGGTTAGTCATAGCAGGACACAGACACGTTCGTGCCTGGATGATGAAACTCAGATGATAACAAGAACATGTTCTTGTCTACAGGCCAGGAGACAACCACGTGGTTCCCTTGCAAGCCAGATTTGCTAATGCCTTTGTGCCGGGGAAAGCAAGTCACTTTTGTTTAGCCTTAGTCAGCATTTGGGGAAATGCACGGGTTTTACTTCCCACAGTTAACAAGCTTCTAGATGCTCTTCCACCAAGTCCCCTACTTGTCCAGGCTTCTATTTGTTTACAGGATAACAAATCACGCACACACAAACACACAGAGCTGTTGGCCATGAGATCTAGAGAAAACTAACCAAAATCAGGACCAAAGGTGTTGACATGGATGAAGTTAATGCAGAAGTCAATTACTCTGTGGCAGGGGCATGTACCTGGCAAGGAGAAAACCCTCACCCTGAGGTCTGGCCCCTTGAAACATGTGACATTGCAAACTTTCATTCGCAGTTTAGTGAGTAGTAGTTCATCATCTGAATTTGAGTAAGACACTAATGAACTGGTCTAAATATATTCACTTGTTTGGTTATGATTCTCCTCTGAAAATGCTATCCTCACTTAGAGAAGACATGCACAACACAGTGGTAAGAAGTTGAGTGTTCCCTGCATTTGGCAAGACACAGCACACAGGCAGAGTAGGAAAAACCATGGTGAGCCTTTCTTGGGGTGCAGTTAGTGACCTTGTTCAGGTCTTCATGCTCAAAGAGTGAGGAAACACAGCGATTTGCTGAGCATTACACATTTTTAATCCAGAAAACTGGGATGCAACTGTGAGCTCATCGTAAGGCTGCGATATAAAACCGAAACCCCCTTTCTTCTGCCCTGGGGCATTGTGAATGCTGTAGTGCCAGGTGGTGGCACTGTGACATGGGGGTTCTGGGATCCCCCAAGTGCAGCCCTGCCCCCCACACACCCTTCCACCCAGCACCCTTTCAAGGAAGGCCTTTATGGTCCCAGGGCAGTCCCTACTACTCTTGGCTGGCCTTCCTACTCTTGGTTGCCACACACTGGGCACAGCTGAAAACAGCTGGGGATGGTAGTGAGATGAAACTACTGATGGGGTTATTCAGATAGATAAAAGAAACCATAAAAAAAAATCCTCTAGCACACGCTTGGTAATTCATTGGTTGCAAAACCGGTGCAATGAGTGCAGAAAGCTGTAGGTGTGGCACTTAGGGACATGGATGAGTGGTGGAGGCGGTAGTGTTAGGTTAACAGTTGGACTCTATGATCTTAGATGTCTTTTCCAATCTCAATGATTCTATGAAAGTCATTTCCATATGCAGCAGACTCATCAATCACTCTCAGGGCCTAACCACATTTTTCTTCTCTCAAAGTGTATTATTGTGTTCAACATCTTAATGATTATGAAACTGGCAACAAGATATTTACTTTGATCAAGGTGTTTATTGCATCTCAGAGGGCACACATGCACTGGGGTTTTTGTTTTGGGGTTTTTTTTTTGTTTTGTTTGGGATCTTTTTAAACTGAAATACAAAGAAAAGCCATTTTGAAATTAGCTTTTTATAGAACTTTCCCATAACAGTGTATGTTATCCCCACAGCAAATTCAGATACAACCACTTTTAATGGTACCATACATTGATTAAATAGTTCATTTGAAAGACTTTAGGTGAATATCTTTCCAACCCAATATGCTTTTACAGAGAACTGCCAAGCCACTTGTAACACTGATCAACAGTGACCTCATTGAAGAGTCAAGATCTTACACCAAGCCATCAGCAAAAACAGTATGATAACAAATAAAAATTAAAGAAACACAGTATGTACAGTAAAGGGCATGGATCTCTGGATCAGAATTAAATCTAATCACCAATAGTACAAAAGCTACTCACAGCGCATTCGGGGCAATGAGAAAACACTATCCTAAGGCATACACAGGTAAGCACTAAATTAAGAGATGTACGGAAGAACTGAACAGAGATGGGTAACATCACTTGTAATGTTTTGACTACAGATATACCAAAAAGTGCTCTCGTATTTGAAATCCCTTAATGCCAGCACAACTATGGTTGCTTTTTCCCAACTACATGGAGAGAAACTGACCCTTTACTTATTTTCAGTGCATTTAGCAAGAACTGATAAATATGCCAATTATAAATGCAAAAACTTAAATAATTAAAATAGATTTAAAAATAAAAAAAGCAATAAATATGGTATTCTTTCAGATATGATTTTTCATTCCTGGTAAATCATGGAAAAAGTATTTGTCATGGAAGTTTTCCTTTATATTACTTTAAATTATTTTAACATATACAGTGCCAGAAAAATAAAACATTTTTTTTCACGACAATTGAGATTCCTGTGACTGGGGAAAAAAAGTATTCTGCACAATTTTGTAAGTATTTTCTTTACTATCTGGTATTATCACACTATGTTTTTTAACAGATAAAGGAGAAATTGAGTCCTAGGGAAACTTTGGGTGTCCTCAAAAAGTTATATACATTGAAACCTTCAAAAACCACAGACATTGCTCCAAATGGCTCACCAAACAACAGCTGCATAATCTGCCCCTGTGGGATAGGTTCAGAAAAGCACTAGAAGGCATCAGAAACATACATCCATTGTTTAAATTGTAAAACACAAATAACCCAAGTACACAAATTTCGAGAGAGTAGGGATAACAGCTAAGGTAGTACACATTCCTAATGTTCACTTTCACAGCTGTGCTACACGTTTCAGGAGGAAGAGAAAGTCTGAGTAAGCACTGGGTTTGGTACTGGTGGCTCACTTTGAAACTCTGAGCATCCATTTGTAGACTGCAAACTCACGTTTTTAGCATCCAGTCAGAAAAACCACAGCTGTGAATACAGAAAAATATTAGATGAAAACATATACAATGAGTTAGTAAAGCATGCTCTAGAAAGAGCATCAAATCTGCTCATCTCTTCACAGCTCAAGGGATTTGCTGTCAGACTCTAGTGAAGCAGCAGTCTTCCCATAGCCAGTTATGAATACCTCTATTATAAATACAAGTTGAAAGCAGTGAGTCCCAGCAGTGAAGGTGTATCTCCACTCCTGGCCATCTCTGCCAAGTGCCAGGAACACCTCCCTGGGGCTGGAATTTGGAGAAGGGTGAAGTGGGACTGGGAGATGCCTGCTAAGAGCAGCCTGAATCACTGCTGCCAGCTCCAGCACAGAGTGGGCTCAGAACAAATTTTAGAATTAAGCTCTAGGAAGGATGAAAAGTGACTCATGAAAAAGGCTTTAAAGTTATATAATGATTGTCCTCTCCTCACCTTATTCTAGCCACATTATTCTATTCTTCATTATAAAATGCATACCTTACTGCTGCATTATTTTTTAATTGTTAATTAGTGTTTAATTCAATTTGATATTCCTACCTGGCTCTCCAAAACCATCAGAATAATGTTTTGGCCTTTATTTCCTTCTATTATGCAGTAATAAGTGATTTTTTGCTTCTCCTCCATTTTTCTTTACATTTACTCCTCCGTTGTTGTTCTACACAGCACTGCTCAGGACCTCATGGCCTTAGCATTCAGAAAAGCAGTGCCTTGAAAAATTGTATGGCAGGGGAGAATACTAGCTGGCAGCAGCAAAGAGATGCAACCAAACTTCCCTTGAGGACAAGAATACGTAAGTTTTTCCCCTTTTGATACCTTCACACCTATGATACCAAATCTTTTTCAACACCCACAAGACTAGAAGAAGCCTCTTCAGCACCTTTTCCGCTCCCCCCCGTATTTGTACCCTGTTATCATTCTACATGTGTCAGTATTAATTTCAGGAAAAAAACCAAATATGAATCATTGGACTGAATGGAAACAGGGTAAAAATGGAAGTTATACACTGAAGATACTTCTTTTTTTTTTGCCAAAGCAACTGTCAGGAAAAGTTATCTATGAGTCAAGCTTTGAGGCTAAAGTTAAGACTACGGACAGAAAATTTGGTTTTCATTACAGTGCATGTTTCTATCTCTGCAGCTGTGATTTCATCAGTCGTATTCACCCTAAACAACATCTGTGTGCCAGACATGTACCACAGCGCGACATGCTCGAGCAGGCAGCCACAGAATACCTTATCGTTTACAAGAAATCCTTGATGTTAAGATCCGCTAGTGGGTCCTTTGTTGGAGGTTTCTTGGGGCTCTGAGTAGCAGGAGTTGGGCTTGGAGAAAGCTAACAGATGCCAGCCAGGAAGGCAGGAAAAAAACAAAGCAGACAAGAATACACAAGCATTAGATAGACATAAGCAGTTCTCACATGAGCACATTGCAAGCATACAAAGTTCTCATTTGTCTACTAATTCAGCTGTTTTGCTCAAGCATTGTTTGGATTCCATCCCTACTACAGGGTTAACAATGTTTGGCAGGTTTAATGGATAAGGCTATAGACACTGCAGATCCTAATTAGCATAGCTTCAGATCACTCTCTCCCTGTAAGACAGAATGGCGTTAGGATGTTCAACCCAGACAGAAGACAGAAAGCTGTTAGATGTTAAAAACCAAGGTGCAGAGCAAGCAGAGTGCATCCTGCAGGGTACGACTGAAAACCCCTGTGACTGGCAGTTAAGTACAAATTACTTGACACTGGTAATGTAAATAAGAGTCCAAAACAAACCGGAAACATGACTAGATTGTACTAGGTTCCTCCTTTGATAGGTATAAAAATCATCAGTTATTTCATAGAAAACATCAGTTTTCAAGTTCCATGCAACACTCCTCACTGTTGTGGTCAAATGATTCTCCCATTCTGTCCTTACTCCTCTCCATTCCTACCTCAACTCAGGGCACAAGAGGTATTTTATATGTAGCCCTGGCACCTTGATGACCACTCTTTTAGAAAAAATTTTCTGTGTCCCATAACGTTATTCTAGGTAAGTGCAGAGATAATTTAGGGTAGGAGGAAAAGCAAGACTAAGTATATTCTTACTTAGAAGAGTTTCAAGTTCTTTCCATTTCTACACAGAAAACCTTGACAAGCTTCATTGGGAATGTAGTTCCCTACTTAAAATGTGTGGTTTGCTATATGTTGATTGCTTAGCATTTGCAAAACAAGGGAGGTAGCCTGGTTTCCAGGGTTACCAGTGAGATTTTACAGCTGCAGCATCAACTTCCATCTCCCTCCTTACTTGAAAGGCAAGACGGACTTCTGACTTACAAAAAGCAAAATACTACAGCTAAATAATTTTCTGCCTCTCCTCTGGAAGGGCCTTTCCTTTTCAGTGTTATTACAAACTCTACTTTGAAATAATAGCCTGGAACAAGTATTATAGCTTATGCTGCATCATCTGCTGAGTGTAGCTATAGTAAATTTTGGTAGGCTGTGAACAGAATAGCAATGCCCGTGAGTTCCACCTTGAGCTTTTACTCAAATATCACCCAAAACCAGATCTTGTATGTAGTTAGCTGTAGGAGACTTTTCAAACCTGTTCCATTGGTCTCATACAAGGCAAGTGAAAGAAAAAATGAAGGTGGTTCGTGTGATCTGCTGCAAGGGAGGCAGCTGATCCTTTACGACATCTCATTTTCAGACCTAGAGCTAGAGTTGAGCTGAGGCAGTGCACACACACAAGCTACTTTCTAGAGACATGGAGAGCAATTAAACATTCATGTAGCAATAACGCTCACCTGTACACCAGGGCCAGTGGCGGCTCCGAACGGGGGCCTCATCATCGGCTGCCCATACATGACCGGCTGTTGGGGCATCATGGGCACCCCTGCACCTGCTGGGGGCTGGAAACCAACACCGAGTCAGCAGGGGTCTGGGGGAGGGAAGGAGAGCAGTGTAGCAAAAGAGACTCACCATCCCAAATGCTGCTCCTGGCTGTGGGACAGGTGGAGTACCTCCTGCGGCAGGAACAGCACTTGCTGGAGGCACAGCTCCTGCCTAAAAAATAAATTAAAAAAAAAAAAGCAAGCAGAAAAAGAGCAAAAATCTAGCACCAGCCATCTGGAAACCACACAGAGGCTCCAGCATTCTCAAAGCTGTTCTGGAAAGTAAGACTGCTATGCAGCACATATGCAATTTCAAAACCACAATGCTTCAAAGAATGAGGGAGCTGAATGAGTCCTTATGCACAGCTTATTTCTTCATAAGAAAGCAACAGTGACAGACTCCATCCTCTTCATGAACAGAGTCCATTTTCTGACTACAACTCAAAATAGGCCCGAGAAAATACACACTTTGCTCCTCTTTCTAAAGAGTGTAAGAAAGCATCCCAGTTTCAGCTAACACACTATGGCACTTATTGTAGCACTGTATTTTAGTAAAAGCTTAAGCAGATTGTAAAGCTAAGGGAAATAGCTGCTATAATTAGCTCACAGTGAAAAAAAAAAATTATGCACCAAGATTCATTGAAGTTAAAGAATAAGTTCACACACTTAAACCACGATCAGAACCATTACATACTTTACTAAGGACAGTTTAGTTTATCTTGCTATGCTTTTCATTCATATGCTTGACTTGTTATGATTTTAATTCAAATAATACAAGGCAAAAAAAAAGTTTATCTTCCACTAGAATTCAGGAAGAGAGAACTGTTAGTTTATGAACTCTATTCCAGTCTGAAGGTTTTCTGGGGAGCATTTCAGTTTAAAACTGGACTGTGCTTACAGAGTCCCCAAACTAAAACCAAGATCTGGACACTCAGGTGTGTAAAGCAAGAAATTAAATCACACAGGTTAACGATATCAGATGCAGTGATCTGACTGCTTTTACAGGAACACATTGTAGCTCAACATCCAGTTAGGCAGATGCCAAGAAAATGGCCACACAAACTGAATCTACTTTTGCCTCTAAGCACTAGGTCACTCGAGGGAATGGGCTTTGATATGATTCTGTTGATTTTAATCCTGGAATTGAAAGGTCACAAGGAAGGGAAGAAGAGACCAAAACTTAAGTGGTTCAACCGTGACATGAAGAAAAGCTTCATTTTTGTCTTCATATTTACTCTGCCTGCAGGCCTGGGTTTCTTTGGATTCAAAAAGTGCACGATTTTTAAGAAATATATACAACACATATGTTTCAAGAAATGCTATCAAAACTACCCAGCTTCCCAGAAAGACCAGTGACTTATCAGATGGTAAAATCACTACAAGATAAGGCTGATGCTACAGAAGCTTGAAATTTCAGGCAGTGCAAGTCATCAGGTAGTTCACATCAAGTAAAGCAGTGAAGACATCATATTCAAGCTTACAGCACAGAAATGGTTAATCACCACTACCATATTGAACCCGTTGGCTATGAATTGCCTGTTGGACAGACAGTCCAAGAGGAGCCATGTTAGAAGCTTCCAGCTAGTTTTAAGCCAGCAATAATAACTGAAGTGCAGGTGAGGTGCTGTTAGTATCTTCATGTTTAGTAAGTGCAGTAAGAGATCAAAAAAAATTCACTTACACTGTGCAGTATTGCCCAGCCTTTCTATTAAAAAAAAAAGTTAACATTACAACTAACACATTAAGTGAAGTACAGAGAATTCTTGTATCTTCCATAAGGTTATGGAACATGCTCAGAGTCCTGTTAACACCTGGATGTGGCAGCAAGGAACTGAACTGGTCATTGTCCCCCTTCAGAGTTCTTCCTTTCCTTTGCCAACCCAACCTTGTTCAAATGGAGGCTGTTTTAAGCCTCGTGAGACATTTGATGAGATGAGTTATGACCCCTCTTCAGACTACTTTTGTAGCTTACTCATGATCAAGTTACTCTTGTGCCAAGTTTAGAATTTTAGCTCAATTTGCCCCTCTTCTCTCAAAATTAGTGCCTTCTGATACTTTTTACAGGGTAATCTCACCTTTCCCAACTGCTTTACCCTGCTAAATAAGCTACCCACTCCTGATCTAACATCAGTTACATTATCAGTATGACTCTGCATAGTCTTTTGATCTACTTCATTCAGTAAGACTTGAGAAAAACCTATATATTTTGTCTCCTTATAATACATCAGCTTTGGATCAACAGTGTTTTGTTTTGGGCACTTGACCTGGGCCTGATCCTGGCAAGACCTACATGGCTAATCACACACTTGGAAACGCCCACAGGTATTAAATGTACATGTAGAGCAATATCTTGATACGTAAGTTAGTGTATTTTTCATTTACTACTCAATGGGTTATTTATACCAGCTACAAATCTGTTCTTAAAAAACGTGACTTGAAACATTCATATAATTTACACAGAAGCAAACTGTTTAGCCTCAGTAGACTGGAGCAGTGCCTACACATTTGCTTGCACAGTCTCATCAAATATTTGAAGTCCAACACCAGTGTTGTCTATGGATTAACCACCTACCAATGGACCACCTGGGACACCACCAGTTGACCATGTTGCAGGTGCTACTTTTGGCTGCCAGTTCGCTCCTCCTGTTAACTTTTTCTCTCCAGCATTCCACTGAAGGTCTCCCCTAAAAGAGAGGGAGAGAGGCAGGCTATCATTTGCACACTTCCACAGTGAAAATCAAAACCAGTCGCAGCACACATTAGCATTAGACGTGCAGCTACATTAGCTTATGGTGTATGCAGTTATTAACAGAAAGATATACTTTTAGTGACACTCAGTTTCAAGGGTTGTTAGCAGTAGACACCAGAACACTCTATGCTGATGTCAGTTACATGGTTATGGCCTTTGTGGTGAGAATTAAAGAGAAGTTTTACTTAGTATTGGCTGAAGGTAACATATTGCATATACCCTTGCAAAGTAGGAAGAGGGACTGCTACTGCCTATTCTACTGGGGCCAGGCAGGACAGCTGCCTGCTAGATGTCTTTGAAAGGCCATTTCAGTGCTGGAAATCTTGCTCAGACAGCTGAAAGGAAGTATTCAGTTCTGCAAAAAGTTGATAGATACAAGAGAAACAAATCATTCATAGAATAACAAGGCTGTCGCAAAACCAGGTTTTGTTAGAGGCTGCTCTACCCAGGATAAAATACACCTTTCGAACAAAGCAGATCAAAGGAAGCTACATTTTGGGGCTAAACCTCATGATGTGTTTGTACACATCCCTCCTATAGTCTCCACACAGGCACAAAACATTTTGAAGTCTTGCAGACAGAGGAAGACTCAGGGCAGAAGCAAGCAGTTAGATTAAGAAGATAAAAAAATAAATGCAATGTTGTAAGTATTTCTTTTTGCAAAAAGAAGCTTATCACGGCATGGAATGAACCTCTTTTCTATTTTGGAAGTATTTCAATGCCTACGCAATAAGTACATCCAGCATCTGTAAAAATACAACAGAACTATTATATTTTAGCATAGATTACTGAGGGGAGCTATACAATTTATTATCTGGACTATTTGCTCATTATAAGCTGTTTGGAGATCAGCTATCCAATACAAAGACAGTAATTACAGGAAAAAATATTTCTAAGACTAAGATTAAAGACAGCAAGTTTATAAGCTATATCAGGAACATTGAACCTTAATTATTCAGTGAATTTGTATAGAATAGAATGCTTTCTTCAGAATTTTTCTGGATTGGGAGGTCAGGGCATATAACCAACTCATTGTTTCCTATTAAACACTGAAATAGATGTAGGGCTATACAGCAGAGTAGAAAACTTCCTTTTATCTTTAAGCAAAGTTGAACTTACTTTTTAGAAGTAGTACCAGAAATTCCAAGATCTGAAAATTTTAAGAAAAAAAAAGGAAATAAAAAAGAAGCCACACATTTAGTAAATTGAAGCATGTCAAAGTAACAGCTTACATTTCATTGCACCTGGGCTTATCAAGAGCAAAAAAAAGTTTTGGCTGTCTTCATTTAGGCAGCATCACAAGACTGGCCACATCCACCTATTCTTCAGGAAAACATCTGAGAAACCCTGAGATATCTTGCACTTGAGAAAGTCATTTTTGCTTCATAAGCAAACCAAAGTAACTGCATTTAGGTCTACAAAATGATAAGTTATTTAAGAGCACTAAACTATTTACCACGAATGACAACACTAGTTTCTGTTCCTCAATACATGTATGGAAATAAAAAGCTGTATTCCACATACACATAAATGTGGACATTGCCTATAAGTTTTGCACTGTTTTATCTGCTCTGTCATACATGGAAACTCCAAATAGTTTCCTTAATTACCCTTTGGAAGAAGTCTTAGGTTAAATTTTAAAGAGCACTCTTCTCAAAGGACCAGTATAAGTCCTGTAAGTCATAAACTGCTGTTTGATTTTCTCCTCCAAACTTGGATGTACCAAATGACTTGCAGAAGACGTTTCAAGGGATTAAAAGTCTTGCTAACTTCTAAGCACAGTACTTCCCCCCACACCTAATAGCCACGTCTGTATCATAAGATCAGTTATACCTTTGTTGCGGTGTGTTTATATATACTACAGGAGTTATTTCTTTTATACAGCTCGCCAAAATACAACTTCAGCAGGATTACACCTTAGCCTAGGTGGGCTTCTGCTAGGTTTTTTGGGGGAGTTTCAGCTACTGATCCCTAATTACAAAGGCTCTAGCCCTTTTCCTACTACAGGAAAGAACATATTTTAGTTTAGCATTTCAAGAACGTGTTTGGTAAGTTCTCTGCCTGAGAGAAGGCCTGTTCTCGAGTGCACTCATCACCCCATGGCTACTCTTTCTCTCATTAAGCATGAAGTCAGGTATTTGTGTCCACCAGCTTTGCTGCTTAAACTCCAGAATGCCACCAGACACTTTGGACAATTTTAACTTTTCCATCTATGACAGAGGGGCACATGCATTACGAGTCTGATGTGCCTCTGGAATGTACCTGGGATGGTCACACATCACAAATCATACCTACCAAACAAATGCCATTATTTGACTCAGATCCTGGGCTCAAAGAAGGACAAACCCAGACTTTGTGAATCAGCTACCTGAACCAAGCCTTATTCTTGCCAATAACTTCCCCAATCTCCCCAGCGGAACAGGAGGAGACTGAAGCAAGCTAAAATAGACAGGTATTTGGCTCCATGGAAAAGCAACATGCATGCCACACCTCTTAAAACCAAAATTTGTCACTTACTGCCTACTAAGTTTGCAAGAGACGAATCAAGATCACTTCCAAGGCCTTTGCTTGCTGCTGCAGCAGTGACTGTTGCTGTGGCTGTAGGTGCTACAGGTTGACCAGAAGGAACCATAGTTGGCATAAGAAGATCACCTAAGCCATCAAATACTGAAAGTGAAAGGAAAGTGAGTTAGAACAGCAGCTATGATCAAAAAAGCACTGCCTGCTACTCTGCTGTTGCTCAACAAATACAGCACAGACAACCACATCACGAGTCTTACTGAAACACCATTTGACATTAAAAGTAATGCCAACAAGGGCATGCATGTCATTTTACTAGACACTGAATGTACAGTAATCCTGAAAAAGCTATACCAATGAAAACTGATATGAGAAGACATGCCTAAAAGGAATTTAATTGGAGCATTGAATCTACATAGATACAGCACCACTTCCACATGACACTATTTTTCTCACAACCATCCTTAGAGAGATGTCAGATACACATACATTTGTCAGGAGATATTCATTTAAAGGTTTTTAAAATGAACATCTTTCTGCAAACACCAGTCAGAATTACTGCGGCAAAGGCAGCCTTATACCTTGACATCTCACAGCAACAGGATTGGCAGTTTCAAGATGTTACTATTCACTTGCAAGCAGCAGGGAATTGGGAAAACCTACTAACATCTTATGAGATCAGAAGGAACCAGAACCATCCACACTGACAGTGCTATTCTCCTTAGTCTAGTCATCTAACTCAGAAGTTCATTTTTCAGATCCCTTGAAGTCAAACTGCTTGGTACATCTCATGCCTGAGTTCTATCTTCTGATCTGTATTTGAGGTACATGCTAATCTTAAGTCAACAGGGAGGGGTAGCATGTGCACTGGCAAGCAACCAAATAACCAAGCAGCGGTACTATTTCCACCTTTTTTCTTGTACGGTTGTAGAACTCACCAATTTTAAGTTTGTAGCAAGGACCCAGCATGAAAAATATAGAATGGAAGAGATGCAAACAAAATGATAGCAGTGATAAAAGTTTAAGCTTATAGTCAGGCAAAGAACTCTAGGCCAGTTTCTGCTGTGTGTACCCTCAGGTGCCATGCAAGCTCCAGAGCACCTTCTGCAGCAGTGGCAAGATGACTTGCCTGTATACTTGATTTACAGAGTCGAGTTTTCCTTGTGTAACTCCTGATTCATGCTATCAAGCACATGCAAGGATGATGTATACACTAGTTTGTTTTTTACTGACATGGTAGAGTAAAAAATGGGTATAGAGAGCTCTTGGGCACACACCAGCCTTATCACCACCCTGAGGTTCTTCCAGCAGAGAAAGAAAAAGGAGGTCACTGATATTGCTTGTACTCAGAGCCTAAATATGGTGCCATTAATTCATCTATCACATAAAACACATTAGAAAATTCATAGGAAGAAACCCTGTGGCTCACCTGATGCATCAAACGAACTGCCAGTTGTTGGAGCTGTTGTCCCAAAAGCTGCATCAAAGTTAGGCTGTAGTAATCCAGTTTGAGCTGGAGTGACTGGGGATGGTGATGGAGAGGGAGCAATAAAAGAACCTCCAAAGCCTTTAAAAAAACACATAAGAGAGGTGAGGACATAAGAGCCAGCCTTGTTAGACTGTGTTTACCAAAACCTCGATCTATAGAGGGCAGAATGATAAAGACAATTCTTACTAGACCATTTTAAATAAGTCAGTACTACACAAACATCCTTGGTGTGCCAGGTATAACCATGGGAATTTAAAGATTTTCTGAGAGTCACCAATAAAAATATTAGTGATTTTAGTTTAGATTTTTGCTGAGGCAGACCAGCAGAGTAGGGAATGCAATTCTTCTGGCTCTACACACTATTGTTCTAGGAGAGTAATATCACAGGCAGAATGCAACAAACTATTAGTTCAGAAAAAAATTTAACAGAAGAGTAACTTGAGAAACGCATATGATCACACATCAACTACTTTGGAATCTCAATTCATAAGGCAGTGTTTTACTAACCCAGTTTAGCCTTTCTAACCGTCTTAAAATATCCTGGTTTTCCTGGTCAAGATATCTTGAAGCTGTCCCTCTGCCCCCATGCCAAAGCAGGATCAATTGTATTCAAACCAAAACCCTCCATGGGGAAATGAGAGTGGTGTGCCATCACTGGGTCCTGGGCAGCAGCCCAGCAACTCGCTGTACCATCAGAGACAGGATTTAGGTGTGGAAAACCTGGCCCATACGAACAAACACATGAGCTGCAGACGCAGCTGGGAGAGGGACTGCAAACCTGACTGTGCACTACAGGTCCAGGAGAACGCAAGCTGATTAGAAACACCTCATAAGTTACACCTCTCAGCTGAAGCTTTCCAGATTGCAGGTAATGACCGAAAACACTCAGATCATAACCTAAACTGGTCCCTTCAGATGCCACCAACCAAGGGCACCAGCTGGAGCCATGGAAGCAAGAGCAGGAAAAGCAGAGTAGCCTGCTTTCTGCAGTCTGAAATAAAGAACATTTCAGCAGCCTGTGTGAGCTTCCCTGTGTTTATTAGGCTTAATTCAGTAAAGTGGAACCAAGAAGCCCTTATAACCCAAATCCTAGCCCACAGCAAGTCTCATGCTCATAGCTGCTAACCCTGAATATGGAAAAATGCACTGGGATCAGAGACCTGCCCTCATCTCTCCATGGTCTGTTCTTGACATGAGTTTGTCACGGAATAATGTAGGTTGGAAGGGATCTCTGGAGGTCAGCCAGCCACACACCCTGTTTAAAGTCAGTCTAATCAAATGAGGTTGCCCAGAGATTTGCCTTGGCACCTCCAAGAGATCTTACTGACTCTCTGGGTGGCCTGTTGTCATATCAGACCATTACAGTATTTAATGAGTTTCCCACACACATTGCGTTTTTTTACTATCTTTGTGCACCTCCAAGAAGAACCTGGCTAGTCTCCTCTGTATACTCCCATGAGTTTAGACATCAATAAGGATTCCCTTCTGCTTACTCAAGGCTGAGTGAGTCCAGTTCAGCCTCTCTGCATATGTGATATGCTCAAGTCACCATCTCTGTGGGTCTCCACTGATCTCACTGTGGTATGCCTTGATCACCCTCATCAAGAGATTCGCTAATACATTCCAGATTATCCGTGCCCAGCCGCATTCCCTATCTCCCTTCCAGCACATACTATGGCGGTTCCCGTTGCCCAAGTGCCAAAGCTTGTGATAGTGATGCTTTCTCCAGCTGTCTAAAAAAAAGCTTCCCCTACCTGCCTCATCACCTATCCTAAAGGAAAGCTCCATGCATTCAACTATCTGCAAAAAAGTACTAATCTCCGCAGAATCAGACCAGAAGCAGGTTGACCAGATCCAGGGATGACAAAGGCAGTTCACGGCAGCAATTCCTAAAGCACAGGAGCCATCTAAAGAGCCTATCTTTCCACTTCCTGAGTGAGAACAAGGAGCCTGGCAGAAGGGTATGATCCAATATCCATTAATAAGATTCTGTTTAGAAAGCTCTGTAAGCTTTTGCAAAGTCCGATAAAGTGTCTGTTTTTCCAGGTACAGAAGAGAGGACTCCCCAGCTTCTGGTGAAAATTTGTATGATGGTCTTAATTCCATAGATGTTAGCCTTGCACAATTTAAGAGGAATACCAGGCACAGAAGCCATAAAAATTCTTTAACAAACCAAGGTCCTAGTTGTCTAGAGATTGCACAAGACCCCAAGAAAGTCTGCAGAAACAACAGCAACTGAGGTAGATGAGTTGTTTGGACACCCCCAACTGCCTGATTTTGAGGTTGCTTTTACGCAGTCAAGTAAGATTTCATATAAGAACATGTTATTAGAGTACATACTGGGACACACATGCACACAGTTTAATTGGACAGAAAGATCTAGAAGGGACAATGGCTAGACTGTTGTATTTATCAGGATAGTTCTAGTTTTGTCTGCTGAAAGGCTTAGAGTAGGAAAACATTTCTTCCAAATTTCCTAAGCAAGCCAAGAAAGAGCAGGAACTTAATTGACAGCAGAACACTTAAGAAAACTATGAATAGAAAGTATACTCATAACATTATGCATATAAACACTTAGTACAACCAAACACTCATAAACCATGAAGGACAAGCCTTCAGCCACCATATGAACTCCAGACACTCTTAAATTTAAAACTGGATTACACTGCAGGCTATACATCTGCCATTATCTAGAGAGAACAAATGCTTAGCAATATGCTGCAATGTTTATAGACTCTCTCTGTCTGCCAAAAAAAAATTTTAAAAATAAAATCTACTTAGAGCCCTTTGGAATGTATATTCAAAACATAAATAAAACAAATTTTTAAAAATCATCTATTCACCCCAACTGCTTCAGGTCTGCTTGAGTATTTAGATTTAGAACATCCCTTTTACAATTTGGGTTTTGATTTAATGCTACTCATCAGATTCAGAGAGCACACTGCTGAAGTTTAAGCCATCTGGAACATAACTCCTACTTGCATTTAAGCTTAGTTATGGATAACAACATAAAATATTTTGTATTGTAATGTTTGCATAAGCAGAATTAGTTTCTGTCCAACAGCTTCTTTGCACTCAGTCTACTGATAACACATGTAACTGCAGAAGACTGTAATGATTCAGAGTCTATTAGTTAAAACTTGATCTATGGCCTTAAGCCATCCATAAGCTAATAAAAAGAACTACTGAAGCAATATGAAAAAAAAAAGTAGTCTTCTACCTTAAAATCTGAGGCAGTCTGTCCTAAAGCTTTAGCATACATTTACACATTATGTCCCAGTTCAAGAATCTGGCCTGCTGATTGAGAATGGACGTATGCCTTATTATTATCCAGACAACTTCTTCCTTCCTGTGGCACAACTAGACAATGTCCACAGTTCGAGCAGGTACTTGAAAATGTACTGACAACCTACCCACCAATTCCACAGATTGTGCTGGTTTTGGCTGGGGTAGCATTAATTTAAATCATGACATAAATTCCCCTTTCAGAAACATGGGAGAATTTAAAACAAGTCTTCTACAAACCAGAAGTGCATGTTTTGGGATCTTGCTCCCTACAAACTGGGATGGGGACGAGTCACAGCTGTTTAGCACAATCACTGTAGCCACTCCAGTACATGGCATAGCATGAATTTTGGAGAATAGTACACACAGAATTCAGCTGAAGCTGCTTATCGGTAAGATGCAGACTAAAATAATACAGTTATCCAACCTTTGATAGAAGATGTGACAGTGATGCCACATTCAGCACCAGTATAAGGAGAGGGTCTCTATCACTTCTCTTCCCTTGTGCTCAGAAAAGCGTGCTCTCATCGTCCCACTCTCCCTGGCTAAATGCAAGGGTGCTACCAAGTCAGTCATTCAAGCCACTAAAATTTAAGTGTTCATCCTGCCTCAATTAAAGCAACCAAATTGAATGAACTTGAAGTCTAATTGGCAATAAGGAACAAGAAGCACAGCCTGAAATACTGCTTAACTTTAGTACTGCTACAGACAGCCAAAGAAACTTTATGCAGACACTCATACTCAGTGAACAGTACAGAAAAATAAGGCTGTTTGGGAGGTAGGAAAACAAAGAACACAGAGAGAAGATAATCTAGGAAGTTATCTTGTACTTCAGTATATTGCCTCCATTAAAAATCACTCTAGTTTTAATTAAAACATCTAAAGTATTAAGAAATCTTGTGAATCAGTATTTTATTCCATTATCTACACCCAAGGAACATAAAAGATTTCAAACACATTTCTTGGTATTGCTCTAAAGTAACAAGTTTTTCTAAGTCCTTTATTACCAGCAAGTAGGTCTGCAGAAGCTGAGGAACTAGAAGCAGCCTGGGTTGTGGGCTGGGGTTCAGAAGCACTACTTCCAAAAGCATCTAAAGGGAATTCCAGAAAGCATCAAGAAAAAGTGAGGAATTCAATATTAAATACATCAATTAATCACTTATCGTAAACAAAAGATAGTAAAAAAATAACCACTTCATACATTAGAAGAAAATGAAACTGCTTGGCCGTCCTTATTGCAGAGCAGTAGCATAGATGCAAAGTTCAGGTGGAAAAAAGGATGTACAACAAACCAGCACTTGAAAGAAATCTCTTTTATTTGGGCCTCTTGTCAGATACAAATCCCAGTATTAAAGACAACAGGGTTAAGTCTTTTGGAGATGAATGCATTGGTTGAAAGCTTGGAGTAACTCCATCCAGAAGCCAGTGGTTCACATGAAATCTTTTTAGAGGAATATCTTACTAATGTTTGGAATTCAATGCTTCTAAGCACCACTTCTGTTTTTGAACATGCCTAGAGTTGGTTGTGCCCATCCTGATTTCCACCTTGTCAAATCCAACAAAGATCCTGTGATTCAGATATACCCAGTTTGAGACAAGTCACCCTCAAAACTTCAGCTGCTTTGAGAAACAGAACTGAGAGAAAACAGCATGACCATGGAGATTAGCAAAAAAGAAAAAGGACAGAGCAGACTTCCGCTGGACAGCTGAGGAAGAGCCACACATGCACTGACTGAGGACAGAATGGCAAGTGCCATGACAACAGAACGACCACACCGACAGCTTATTTGCAGTTCATTACGGTGCAATTTTAAGAATGGGACACGCCAGACTCAGCCCTAAGGGCACACTGCAAAGTTGTGAGAAGGGGAAACCCGCAGCTTTAGCAAAGCGCAAAGGTAATTGAAATGAAGTGATTCAACTCTTAAGTGGTGAGGAAATGAAAATACCCACCACCAAATAGGTCAATCACACCTGAAGAATCCACCTTTGCTGGAGAGGCAGCGGGTAGAGGAGAGGGGGCTGCAAATGCATCCACTGCAGTAAGCATAGGATAAATAATATTTAGTATCAGCAAGGCAACAATGATAGCTAAATATTTCAAAGCCACATGGGCTCCAACAGTTAGAACCACAGATTTGGTAAATTCGGGTAATAGTCTCCAGAACTGCAAACAGAAAATGTTACATTTCTCACACAGCAACTGAAAACCACAGTACTTTAAAGAAAACATGGCTTATGAAGCATTTTCTTATGCTTAGAGGAGGATTTCCACTCTCAACTACTACATCACTTACTTACTGAACTTCAGTGTCATGACTTGCATCTTCAGCAAGCGCACATCTTGAGACCAAGGCAGCAAACCCAAAACTTAGTATTTCTTAGTATTTCAGTTTAAAGATGTAAATTTGCGGTAAGTTCTTTTTTTTTCTACTTTTGGAAAAAAAAAACACGCCCAGGAAATCTGTGGGATGGCCTGTGAAAACAAGCACTCACCAGATAAGAGATCACCAGTGAGAGAACTCTCAGGCACAGGAGAAGCTCCAGGTTGTGGAGATGAAAATGTATCTTCCAGAAATGAAAGAAAAAACGAGAAGTAAGTATCACTCAAATCAGTTTACACCATCGCACAGACTCAAAGCAGCGGAGTATTGGAAGAATTCCCTCTTTACCTGTACCAAAGAGATCTATGCTAGGAGTAGCATCTGGTTTAGGTGCTGCAGGTGCATCAGGAGCAGACTCAAATAAATCTAAGGCCAAGAACACAACACATCTTTAACTCATTTTTGAAAGGCAGGACTGAAAACAGAAGTTTCCAATTTTGCACACCATATTTGAAATTAATAGGCTCTCTGGTTTGAAAGCCTAGCACACAACACGCATGCAACAATGAATTGTTCATTTGGTACTCCTGACAGATCAATCCACCAGAATCAAAGAGTTAAAAACAAAATTACCACCAAATATATCTAGAGCAGGAGGAGCGGAGGTGGTGGCGGTAGCAGAAGTGGTGGCAGTAGTGGTAGTGGCAGTAGCTGTAGTAGCAGTAGCAGCAGCAGCAACAGCAGCAGCTGGAGAAGGAGTTGTTGCAGGAACTGGAGTGGCTGCACTAGTTGTAGGGGTAACTACAGGAACAGCAGTCTCTGTTGGCTTCATAGCAAAGAGGTCCAGCTCAGGAGCAGCCTCTGCACTACCTTCGGATGGGGCAAAGGGGTCTTGTAAAAAGGAGAGGGGAAATATATGTGTATGCATACTTAGGATCAGTGAGGGAGGAAGTCAAGAACAAAGCAACTATAGGCAATGCACATACTGCAAATACACGCACGCACACAGAGGAGGTCGCTCTAACATCTAGCTTACTTATCCAGACATGTTACTTAAGTTTTTCTAAAATAAAGACTGTCTGAAAGGCTGAGCTAGTCTAGTTACTAGAAGGGAGAACTTTCAAAGGCTGTTTGATGAGGCCAAAAAACAAATATGACAAAGGATTATCCAGGCTACTGCTTACAACTCAGCACTGTCAGAACTGTTCATTAGCACTACCAAATAAACATGAAGTCACTGGGACTCGGAAACAGGCAGTTTTGTTAAGCATGCTCTTCAGTCTAAAGTTCATTTTTACCAATTGCAAACACTATGAAATTTTTGAGAAAAACACACTGCCATGTAGTTTAAACAAAAAAAAAGAAGCCAGCAAAACAAGAGACTATCTAATGACATAAAACCCACCATTTCCTGAACATGCATCAAGAGCTGCTGCTACAGGGGTTGGGGTAGCTGGTGCTGCTGCCCCTTCAGCTGCTGCAGGGGCTTCCCCAGGAGAAGCTGCAAAGGCATCTTGGGTGCAGTTTTAAAACAGAAATTAAAAAAAAAAAGAATAAAGAGAAGAAAAATATAGTAAAAGAACCAAGTTAAATTGCATAGGTAGATCCCCTTATACAACATGAATGTAATTACTCCAACAGCAAGACAAGTCATGCAGCGCAAAACGCTTTGTCACTCCCCCAACCCCACACAAGCAGGTTCTAGACAAGGTTTGCCGATGGAGCTTCTTGGGTTGCCCACAATAAGCACAGTGAGGGTAAAAGAAGGCATTATTCTCATTGTATAAGGGTTCAGAGCAGCATGCTAATGTACTACCCAAAATTAACTAATTAACAAAATTAACTTAAGAGCAGATCCTAACAACTTGCATGCTCAAAGCCTGTATTACATGTGATTAATCTGCAACTGTGAGTTTACTTGCATAGTGCTTTGCACTGTTATGAAAAACAATCCAATTACTCCGGCAGATATCTGCATCTACCATTTCTAGTCTTTGAGCCAAGTCAGTCATGCAACATCTGAAAAATCAAACTTACTTGTTTCTTAACAGTATTCCAACTGGATCTTTCTGAAGCCATAACCTGATGCATAGGTTATATTTACTCAGCTTGCTTCAAACAGATCAAGATTGTTCATCTTAAACGATGGCTGGCCAGCCATAGCCTGTCTGTCCTTTTAGGATCACTTCTAGGCCAACCAGTCAAGTTAGGGAAAACAACTGTTTCGGGGTTTTGGAATGACTTGCTCATGAGGTTTTTCTGAATGTTTTTTTTTTGCTTGCCACTTGCTCTTTGTGTGTTTTTTGTTTTTGTTTGCCAGTTCCTAAGTGGCATGCTTAAATTTCAAGCTATGAACAGCATTATTTCTAGGCTTAAACCAGCATTTGTGCTCTTAATTCTATGAAGTAGTCCTAATGGACAGTGCCATTTGGACTATCCTCATAGGCAAGCATTTTCTTCACAAAAAAAAAAAAAAGACTGCACAACGAGGATTAAATACTTCAAGATGCTTGTAAAGGACATTTTTCTACTGCTACAAAAGTTAGCAAGTTTAAAAAAATCTGTTAGGGAATACTGCAATTGCACTGTCAAATTAGCACAGGAAAAAGCTTAACATGCTTTAACTCGAATGTCAATTTCAAAATGAAAACAACAATTTCAAAAACAAATTCGTGCCAGGTAATCTAAAAAGCTCAAAAGAACATGCATTGAAACTTCGACAGAAGAGAAGAAAGCCCACTAGTCTTGTACAATAGAATTAAAATGAGTTAGTAGCAAAAAAGGCCTGCTAATAAGCCATTTCAAATATAATTCTATTTTTCAAGTAACAGGGTTGTTCAACAACAAAACTGGATGGCAGTTGTCCAAGTAAAAACATCAGAATGAGCCAAACATCCCAGTATTGTATGTATACCAGACACTGGCATGCACCTCGTGGAAGGAATTCAGTGCAGAACTGAACTGAAGAGTTTTGCATTATCTTGCTTGAGAAGATGTTTTGTGTACCATCATGTGTGTTCAGTTTTGCTCTACAGGGCCAGCTTTCAGAAAGGGGCACCCTGGGCTCTTTCGAAAAAACCTATTTGTGCCCACACAATCTTGTAGGCCAACAGCACAGACATTGGTCAACCCCACTTATAATTACTTCTCAGAATGAAAGGGTAGACTCCAGATGACATCTAAGGCAGAAAATCTGAATTCATAGAGCTAGTCATTAGTTCTGTGTTGGGATAACTTCAGCCTCAGAGTGACACCTATTCCTGTCCAGACGTAGGCTACTGAAGTTCCACATGTAACAGTCATAGAAATTCAGGTGGGAACAAGTTCCTTCCAGTCCACAGATGCAAGGAAACTGATAGTTTGGCACCAGCTTTATTATTTACTGACACTTCTGAGTAAGGTTCTTGCCAAATGTTGTAATTTTTTATAGCATCAGACTTGGGTTAAATGGCAGGTGGGATAAACACCTAAGTTCATACTGGAATCTAAATGAAAAATGTCATAGTAAGAACTCCTAATATTAGTTACTCTGAGAATTTCAAGAAACCTACACAAACATAGAGACAAACCAACCCGAACAGGTGACCCTACAAGTCAGTTTAAACCAAGGGTTTGCCACTGGGTTTTTCTTAAGTGAGTGCTTACTAAGTTCTTTTCAAAAAGCTCTGCTGCTCCTGCACAGTTGCCCTCTGCTAAAATCCAGCATAACATGCAAAAATGGATACAATTAAATCCGCATATTTTATTTTTTAAAAAAAGGACAGTTTATTTTCTTTTTTGTTCCCCCATATTGGTGTAGTAACCCTACATTTGCACATTCAGCAGTGTAAGAGATTTTCTCCCTTTAAAGCTGTTACTGTATTAATTACATTTTTGCATCTCCTGTTTCAAAAGTGAATTTAGCTTCTGACTTCTAGAATCAAGTAGCATATGGTCCTCACTTGAATTTCTTGACATTCTGAAAACTTAAAGGGATGTTGCTGAAACCTTTGCAAGTTCACACTGCATGGAACAGCTACCAGGAGTGACAGGTATGTATTACGCACTGCATTACACTTGAATTCATAAATATAGTTCTTACTGAAATAATGTGCAAACAAGGCCTTTTCAAAGTTGTTAAATACTGAAGTAGTGCTTCAATATATCTTGTCTGCAGCAAAATAAGTGTTCCTGCAGAGTAATCTCTTCCATCTCATAATTTCAGGCTTTATTTGATGCCATGGCATCAATACATGACAAATTTACTCACACAGATGATACAACTGACTTATAATCATCAATGTATTATGCAACAGGTGAAACAATCCCATGGAAGTCACAAGCAGAGGAAAGATCACTGAACTAAAGTGTACACAAGAAACTGTTTCCAGAGTTTTTCCCTCTTCAGTCACGCTTCATTACTTTCTGATACAGAAAACCTGGCCTGAGTTAAAAAGAAATATTTCACTACACTCACAGCTAGGACATAATAATAACTATGCAAAGTGTTTGTTGTTTGTTTGGGGTTTTTTTAACTAAGTGCCAGCTTGCTATACCAGCATAAGGGACATTCATTAGCCCTTTACTGCCAGAAGTCCTTATCACTTTGCCTGTAGCTTCTTTACAGGGAAGACCACAGTTCTGCCCACTTACAATTCAAGTCATCTTAATGCCTAATAACTGGCATTTGCACAGTGTCTGCCATGACTTGTTACTTGCACTGATTACAGAGTAATCCCACAACAAAATGTAACTCAAGAGCACATTACACGTCCAAAAATACCATGCCCAAATTCTATTACTGAGTGGCATATCACAGTATTTTGCCTTTCTTCTACCTTTGCATTTCTCCCTCTCAGGAATGATTCCAGCTGCACTTTGAAAACAGCCTCCTCTTGCTTATCTTTGAAACACAATAAGGAGTTCCTCAAGTTGGCCCAGGTAACTGAAAGCTTGCCCATTCATCAGATCGAGTTCTTTAAAAAAGCTATGCTAGATCAATCCTGCATTTCTCATCTGCTTTCCAATACCATATTAGCAACGAACACATAAAGCAGAGCTTATCTCTCCAAGAGGTATCTCAAAGCCCAGTCCTAGGCAGCATGCAGGCTCCTATAAGCTGAAATATCAGCTGTACAGTGCAGTCAACAGTTATTCCAAAGCCTCCTTTACTGCTTCTTCCTTCAGCTTGGCTACCTTTTTCCTGCAGCTATCAGCTTCTTTCACTGCACAGACACTCCCTGAAGACTCTTTACATTCTTTCTCCTGAGATCACTGCTCCTGTACCTTCTCCTACCATACCTTACCACAAGAAATCGTGTGAAGCAACAAAGCACTGGCAAGCTGCAAGAAGTTAAGTTGACCTTGAAGACTGTATCTCCAACAGACCTCAAAGGTGAAATACCTACTTAATAGGATTAAGTGTAAGCATGTCTAGCATCACAAAAACTAGAGAGTAGCAGTGTCTGCCAGAAAACTACTTCTTCTTGGACTGTACACAGTCTTAAGGTAATAAAGAATGTTAGTATACGATGCTAGAATATACTTACAGCACAGCTGTCAGGTAACAAAAAACCAAAGAAACAAAAAAACTTTAAACCATGAGCAGAGATAGAAGTTCAATATAGACTCATGGATCTTAAAAGGGTCTGTCCAGTGGGTGTCTTGAAGGCACTGCTAAAGTATCTTTACTGCTGAGTGTGTTTAGAGATTTTTCTTCTTGAGAACTAGAGGATTTCTGCTATCATAAATAATAGAGCTTTGCTTCATTCTGAAGTGTTCCAGGGGGAAAAAAAATCAGTATGCATCTAATATATAATCCACTGGAGATTTATAGCATTTGAGCAACAAAATACATTCTCTTTAAAGGAAGAGATCAAGTCACAGAAGTCTGCATACGGCAAAAGTGAAATTCTTTCCACACTGAAGGGTGAAGCCCCACTTCTTAACATGCGTCACTAAGTTATCTAATGATCAGTTAAATCTCTAGAAACTAAACACATCCAGGTCTTTGCCTGACAAGCCTGGAGGCAGGCACGTGATTTGGCAGTAGCTGTTTTTCCAGGCATAGAGTAGTGGAAAAGGTAGGAAAAAAAAGATTGCATCTTGTTGCTGTAGTACTGGAACAACAAGCACAGATAGGTGTTTTTCTAATCCTGTTTCAAGTTTACAGTGATTTCTATCCAGTTAACTATTGTTTCATTTTTCAAAAAGTCCTATACCTATTACTAAATTAATTACTAAATTACTAAACTAATAATGCAATTTGAAGGTGTCGTATCCAAGCCTGGCTCAACCTCAGTGCTTACATACCATAAGTTTCACACTCTATGCATCTGTAGGGTTGTTAATGAGCACAGGCCCTGGCTTCTGCAAAAGGCTCCTGAGAGCAACCAACATCAAACTCTCTCTCGCTCCTAGTGGCATCCAGAACCTTGCCCATGACAATTTTGAAGCTACTTCTCAACTGGCTGACCTTGTGGCATTCGTATTATTATCAATCTTTGTAAAAGGAGGGGTAGGTAGCAAGTAGCAGTTGTATTCCTTTCTTACAGCTTTTCAGCACTTTAACGGGGGATATTTTGGTGCTGTCTGTTGCAGCCAGTCCTAAAAAACCTTCTAACTGGGAACTTTCAGTCTTTAGGAAACACCTTTGCAGTCAAGCTGTTTACATATGAGACCTCTCCAGCACTCCTGTCAGTAGAAGTGATAGATAAACACACCCTACAGAGAAGATACTGGAATTCAGTCTTGATAGCAAGTAAGTTATTACTTATTCCTGATGTCCCCTGTCGTGCCGGAAATATGCATGAGAGAGGAGAAAACTAGAAAAACACAGTGGTCAGGTGATCTTAAACATGTTAATAGTTTGTAAATGAGAAGATTTCTCCATTACTGGGCTTGTATATTTTTCAAAAGAAAAGTAATTTCTGGCATGCTGCTGGGAAGCCTCCTGCTCCACAGGAGTAAAAAGAAAACTGACAACATACAGTGGGAAACATATTCTTAGAGTTTAGTCCTGCTCATTCAGTTTCTAATGTTATCTGCTATCCATTTGAGCAAGAATACGTTTCCTTTTTTTTCCTTTACATATTATTATTTGCATAGTTGGCATTTAGTACAAGTTCATCACAACTTCAATTTACTGCAAATATTTGTGAAATAAAACCCAGATTCAAGATTGCTGAAATAAAGTAATTTCAGCTGGCTAGATACTCTATTTACAGGAAATATCCAAAAGAAACACAACACAGACCAAGTAACAAAGGGGAAGGACACTGTCACATCCATCCTCTTCAACCATGAAAGCACAGCTGCTTTTCCCAGAAATTGTAGTACAGTGCATAGTTATTGAATAACGTGGAAACAATTCCTGCTTACCCCCATGTGGACCTGAGAACTACTGTTCTTAGCTGTTCAATCATAAGGTAGCTCAGCCTCAAGGTTTACAGTTTTCCATTTTTCATATATACGCAGAGGAGTCTATTAGCTAAAAGCACAGCAAACAGAGGTAGTTGGGCAGTTTATATTTCCTGTTCCATCTAGCATCCAACACACAGGCACTTCTGGCACAGCTGGTTAAACCAGAGGCCTTGCTACACAGCTGAGCTCAATATTGCTTCGACTGCATCACAAACTGGTGTAGAGCACTACAGCAACCAAACTAACCTCCAAAGAGATCCACTTCAGCAGTGGCAGCAGTGACAGTGGTAGTTGTAGCGGCAGCAGCTGTAGTAGTTGTAGTATCAGTAGTTGGAGCAGTAGTTGCAGTAGGCTCTGAGGCAAATGGATCTGAAATCTGTGGCTCAGAGGTAACACCGGAAAGTGCAGCCAGATTATCTATATGCAACCACGTAATGAAGATCAAACAGGAAAGGTAAGGGGAAAGGCAGAGACCACAATCACTCAGCTCCAGAAAGCTGGAGCTTTTAGTAAGGAGTCTTAACATACAAATGTCTTAGAAATCAGAAATACTACTCACCCTCTCCCAAGAGGTCTAGTGATTGTCCATTAAAATGACAGCAGAATAAAAAAACAGAGCAATTAGCAGAACTGCCAGATTGAAGACGTTCATTAGCCAAATGTTCATTCTAAATCACGTCTAAGTTTTGTCTAGAAACATAATTTCTACACTTGCATTTCTAGCATTCAATAAGTTACTCTGACATGACAAAGCTCATTCTGTTTAATAACTCTTCAAAACAACCAGTACATGCCTAGAACCCTTCACAGAACAGGCACTAAAGCAAGGGTACTTTAGCAGTGAGCAGCTTGCAAATACAGTGTTAAGTTACTTCAGGATATGATACATGGCATCCCTAGGCCCCAAATATATTCTGAGAGACAAACAGGTGGTGGTTCTTGGACTTGGGACAACTGCTAAGTGCAAAATAAATAAATAAATAGAGCAGCTCCTCTTCGAAAGCTTTTTCTGCATTTATGATAGAACAAACATGCTCTGCAGAAACAACTAACTCCGTTAACACTTGCTATAAGGAGTATGAATGTTGACAGCATAAGCATAAGCAGACTGGCTCTGCTCCAACTTTGATTCCTTAGTCGACTGTTTCTGGAAGCCAACGAAGCATCTTTAATGACAGACTTTCCTACAATTTGATGTCCTCTGAGATCAGTCAGATTGAGCTCAAACACAGTTCTGCCTACATAAAAATCAACTACAAGATATAAAAACATGTGAAAACTAATGAGTTTGTTCTATTAAATTTTTATTCTGTAGTTAAGATAGTCTGAGCTCAGCGACTACTTATCTACTAACCAGTAGCTCAGTGTTGCTCCTAGATTCATTGCACACATAACAGGGTCATGGGTTCATCTGATCCACACTGAACAGCAAGCAGAGTCCTGATGCTTCACTGTGGGTCAGCATTTGGAAGCAAAATGATTTGAGCAGGGGCAGCCCCTATCTTTACAAATATTTATTTTACAACACTTGCAAAAAAAGGCAGCAAAACATTTAGGTTTTTTACAATTTTCATAATTGGTTCCTTGGGCGATGAGGCTGACTGCACAAGCTGGACTAAGTCAAAATACCATTCTGAAAGAGCAGAACAGTACATTAAAAATGCAGCACTCTGGTATCCCATTACTGCACATCAGGTAAATGTCTCGCAGCTAGACTTGAAATAAACAACTGTTGGTAAACTTTTAAGTTCTACTAGCTTAGTCTTCAATGCCTTTTTGTTATTCAGTTATGTTATAGAACTCAATACAGTGAAATTACAATTATCCAGCACAGCAATCTACACTTAGTCTTAATATGGGAATGATTAAAACCAGTGGTTTTTTGCATAGTAATATTAAAGTAACAATACTGTTAGCAAATCCATGTTCTAAGGCACACTGTATGGTAGTTCAGAGCAGAAATTCAAGTAATTTTTCTTTTATATCCAAGCGCCAAATCTCACAAAGATGAAGACTTTGACCTACTGTATTTTTTGTAATACTATAACTTACTCTACCTGCCAAATGCCTATCTATTCTCCTCACAGTATGCTGCAAGCAGCATATTACCCTATCTTGATAGCACAGAAGTGTAGATTTTCACATTATAATTCATTTGCTAGATGACATATTGTGTATTCAGAAATACAGTATACAACAAAATAAACAGTGTACTGTACATACCCCTAAATATAACCCAGTATAGTGAATATACAGCCAAAACACATAGAATCTTCACTGCCAGCAAGACTGAGAAAAGCACTATTGTTTATTGTTGACATGTATTGATGATGCACCATGAAGTATTTCATGTTCACATTTTCCTGGCTATTCTGAACTGCAGCACTTCTTCCAGCTTCCTCCCTCTGTTTTCTCATGAGTTTCCACATTAACTTGCTGTAGCCCAGAAGAATAAGCAGCTTGAGTAGCAGGGAGGCACGGTTACAGCTCCTCTCAAAAATCCTGGGTGGAAGGAAGGTCATCTTGTCCAGCCTCCTGCTCATAACAACAGTGCTCCCAACACCACTTTAGGTCAGTCATGGCTCCGACTAGTCAGGTCTTGAAAAATCTCCAGGAATGGAGAGTTCACTAGCTCACATCAGGGACCAGCCTCAGTACTGCCCTACCCTCCAAGTGAAATATTTTTATTCTTTCAGAGAGTTAAAAAAAAAAAAATAAAAGGCAAGCAAGATTCCAGTGCAGTAACAGGTCATCATACCTGAACTGCTGCCAGCAGTAAAGCAGCAGACAAAGCTGAAGCTTACTAAGTTACCAAAATGCTATTCTGAAAGGTAAGTATTCTTGATGAGGTTAGTGATAGTTCTGGCCATAGGAAAATGGTTAGCTGTCCTTTTCTGTCATGGAGTAAGACTAGGTGCATTACTAGTCAATTTTAAAGTTTTAGTAATTCACAAGAATAAAAACACCTAAGTTCCAAACTATGAGTGTTTTGTCCAAAAAAAAGAAAAAAAAACAAATCAGTTTTCAATTGCTATACAAAGAAATACTCTACAATATTATTGGCTATTTATGTTTCTGTTATTGCAGGAGTGAGTAACTGCTTTAAAAAGTTAGCTCTTTCAAACGTCTCAAAAGCTTGTATTTCAGTGCTTGGCAATGACAAAGTAAGACAAATAGGACACAATCAAAATATTGCAGAATAATTAGTCCCAGGCATCCTAGAATAGATGACCCTTTGGTCTTGCTTTCTGGGTAAGATTACCTTTTTGTTAATAAAATTGACATTTGCAGGGGGAAAAAAGAAATTAATTCAACAGATTAAACTGGAATATGCAATACAGTGTCTACATGACAGCCCTAGCTATGCTCTCATACTGAAGTGGCTGAAATACAACGTCATCTTTAATGAACTACAACTAAGAACAGAAATAGGGACTGCAGAAGCCACCAGTACCCAGTATGAGCACTGACAGCAGAGTCAGCACAACTCAGTGTTGCATTCCTGCCAGGAGAGGGCTGATGAGTTCATTAAGCTGCCACACAGGATCTCTTGAAATTACACCACAATGGATTTACAACTGTGTAAATTAAATCACATTTACTGGCCTAATTCCTTGTCTTAACAGGACAGGAGTGAACACTGCCTACATTCACTGTGGTCTTCCAGATCACCAGCTGCTAGTGCTGCCTGGAACAACAGGGTCAGATTTCAGAGAGCTGGTTAGTTACTCCTGTTTGAAAGCAGTTAGCCCTCTACTTCTATTTTCATATTATTATTCTAAGCACACAAGGAAGATACTTTATTAAAATATGTTAAGGCTTGTCAGAGGTAATCACACTTGCAGCAGAACTAAGTTGCCACCATCTGCTTTACATGCATTTTTGTTTTAAAAGCTATTTTTGTTCTTCCTCCTATTGATCTGTGGGCTTTGCTCTATGAACAGAAGAGCTGGTTTCTGCCCCACCTTGTCAATAAGCACATAAGCAGTTCTGGTTCTTCTGGTTCAAAGTGCCTACCCTACCTGCTCACCTTCATCCATCCCCTTCCTGCTCACTTTTAGTCACATAATCCTGGCTCCCCCAGCTTTGCAGTCAGGCCCTTATAAGCAGCTTATACTATTATGCATATCCCTGGAAAGAAGAAGTAGCCTTGTGCTGCAAAGGGATGCCTGACTGTCAGGTCAGCAGAAGCCTGGGAGTGAGTTGAGAACATCCTGTGCTAGCAGAGAAAGGGGCAGATTTCAGCTCAGCCAGGCAAGAAGATGGAGACTGCAAGAAGAGATGCTGATAGTGAGGTTTCTCTACCTCCCCATGAAGTGCCTCCAGCAGCAGCAGCAGCAGCAGCACCTGCAGGAGCAGGTGCTGGAGCTGCCTGCCCAGTACCAGCAAAGTCTGGCTGAAGATCCAAAAGATCACTGGATGGTTTGGAAGAGCTGCCAAGAAAAAGAAGAGAGACATTAAATACTGGAGAAATTCGTCCATTTCAATCAATTTTTTTTTTTTAAGTCATGACTGGATTATAGGAATCAACCTTAGTTTGGATGAAATAGAGACATTTTTTTCAGGCCTTAGGATTAGAGAAGTGGCTGTAAGCACCTTTAGTGTAGTGAGTCCCAAGAATATGTTACAAGCCAGGATGGGAACCTTAACTTACTTCCATTTCCTGATAATGACATTGCAACAGATCTACAAGACTTAAAATTCCTTAAAAACCCCCAAATAACCAAACAAAGAAAACCCCCAACCATAACCAACTAACTAAATCAAAAGAAACCCCACCACAATACCCAAACCAGAAAATGCAAAAACCCAGGTGGTCCCTAAAAACAGAGAAAATAACGGCTGTGACTGAAACCAGCACCATTCTACTTCCATATTTCATCATGCCATGTCAGAAAGCAAAAAACCTGCATTTCCAGGCAATAAACAAGCATTAGGTAGAAGAGAACTGGCAAAATTTCTATGGGTTAAGCCAGTCAGGTAATTACTTAGGAAACCAGATCTTGTTTATCTAGAACATTTAAATAACAAGCAATAGAAGCTCTTTCTTCTGTGAAGTTCTTCACCTGACACTTAAATTAGATACATCTTACAGACTTTTGGTTCAAGCTTAGAGTTTTTACACCTCTAGAGTTCAGTCATCTGCTCTTTACAATGAGCAAGAGTGCTTTGTTCTGGTTTTGACTTGAAAACAAGGTTCAGATTTTCTCACAGGTAAATTTTTTTTTTTATTTTAGCCTTCAGAAGTTCATTATCTTTGTGCTTCATTAACTGATTTGAAAAGCAAGAAAAGGGAATATTAATTCAGCAGTTTTAGAAGGAGATTCCTGAAGGTTAGCAAAGACTCCTCTGGATTTCCACATTACTTCAGTCTATTCAATTAGACGTTTCTGTAAAGTATTTTTGGTTTTGGGTTTTTGGCTGGGGCTTTTTTTTTTTTTTTTTGTGTTAGAGTTTATTTGTGATCTATACTGGTAGAATAATGCAGACCATTGAAAACTGATGTACACTACCAGTAAAAGAAGCAAAGCCTTTCCTGTTGCAAGTATGGCTTTGGAACCCACATCAAGCTCAGTAAGTGAAATACACTTTTTAACTTACCTGACTGGAGCAGCTGTAGATGAAGTTGCAAAAAGATCAACTGGAGGAGATGTATCAATAGTTTTTGCTGGAGTAGAACTAGGAGATGTAACAGTCGTGGCTGGAGAAGACTGGAGAAATATTTTAAATATACATTCAGCATACCAGCATTTCTCCACAACCAACTCATGCACAGATGCACATACTTTAAAAACCCAATTTTAACATCAGGTCTTTTTTATTGTGAGCTGTTTTCTCCTCTGAAAGAATTTAGGAAGACTGGGCTAAGTTTTCAGAAGGGAGTAGAGCTGAGAAACCCCAAGGTGACTCCAAAGAAGGAAAGAAGTGTCTACAAGATTTATTCTAAAGGCATTGTTTCTATAAGTGTCAGACTCTTCATGTTGTCTGTGGAATGAAATAGTTGTCTGTCCTCAACAGCACCTCCGTAGTCTAACCACAGAAATGGTGAGAGAAGAGAAATGGTTAGAAACTAGTTAAAAGTGTGTTTGTAAAGCTTCAGAAGAGCATTTAAAGAGCCATCAGCAGCACTCAAGGTTAAGCCCTTGGGAAGATACAAAAGACAGCTCACCCTATGACTTTGCTTCATTAGCTCCTCCAATTCTGGATAAAGATACTTTAAGTATGGCAAGGACAGACACCCAGGAGAGTATATTGCAACTCCTCTGTGAACTTGAAGACTCAAGTTACCTTGTAGAGTGTCAATTTAATTCTAAAAGATACTATAAGCTTTGGTACAGCATCTCACATGCTAGAGACATCCTTTTCCTAACAACTGAAAACAAGTCCTAATTTTAGTACTGCCATTCTGACCATTTCCAAGAAGGAAAAAGAACAACAAAGGTGAAGAGATTTTCTTCTGAATTCTTCTACTGCCATCCCATCATCACAACTCTAGCAGATGGGTGTAAGCTTTCTAGACTCTCCTCAGAGCTTTAGTAAGGTTTGAGACTATAATGGTCCCAATCCCTCACGTGCATCAAAGAAAATTTGGTTAAAGTTGTAAGAACACTTTCTGAGCCACCATATAGTTCTCACCAACTGCTCTTGTATTAAATAGGAGTGTTGGGGGGTCATTTTTTGCTTGGTTTTGTTTTCGTTTGGTTTTGTTGTGGTTTTTTGTAAAGGGCTTTTCAGAAAGAAATTTAAGAGCTTTCTCGGGAATCAGGCATTGAACCCCCTGCCTTAGATTCAGAAGATTTCATTGAGTTTTTCCTGCACAACACCCATTATGAGACACAGCTATAGCACCTGGCAATGCTCCAGGGATACCAGGAGCTACTATTACTAACACCATAAAGCTCATTAGTTTATCTGACACTCAAACCAAGGCATTTTCACTGGCAACTCTTGCTTTAAATTAAGGTCAGCAGTCTCACTAATAAAGGTCATTTCTGAAACTAGGTATATTGGATGAAAATTTTCTTCTTTCTTCCTGGCTTTTCACATGAATATGGTTTTAAAAGAGTCAGAAATTCCTCCTAAAAAGCTGCAGAGGGAATGAAGGTGTGAAGGATTTGGAGCAAATTTCTCAGTGACATGAGACGGCGGAGTGAAAGCCAAAAAAAAAAAAAAAAAGAAACTGAGACAAAAATACGTGTATTTTTTATGCTCTTACAAGGAGCAATCATCACATCCAGGTAAAGTTCCTTAGCATCCTGACTGGTACAAGCACTGCAGCCTTTCAGGTCAGTGACATGCTCTTACGGTGCCATTATTTATAAAGCCACAAAAAGATGCGACTTTGTCAGCTAGGTGGCAAAGTCTAAAAAGTAGATTAAAAGATGGACATTTAACTCTTTATGCCCTTACAATGTTCTAAACCATATCACCTGAACAAGAATTTTCTAGTATAGCAATTGGCGGTATTTACCTTGCTCAGAGGAGAAGGAGCCCCAGATCTAGAAAAAAAAAAAGGGGGTTTTCAGATAAGTACAGTTTTGAAACCATGTTTCTGGTCATCAAAACTCCTGAAAAAGACCAAAACCTAAGACATGAAAGCTTTCTGAAGACCTCTTCGACTGCACGCGCTCTACATTTCTCAAACTTCCATGTGCCACTTTAGACAAGGAATGCAAATTTTACTTCAAATCTTAAATCAATCTTTTAAGCTAACTGGCATCACAGGATTATTCTGCCTTTTAAATAATGCCTTTACCAAATGGAGGAAAGGCAGAGATGCATGCAAAGATCTCGCTTCAGGGCCTGCAGGACCCAGTAGGAAAGAGTTACTGGAGTAAGATGTCACCATATTAGAAAACCATGCAACAGTAGCAGACCACCACCAATACTGAAGCAGTTATCTAACATAAGTCTTCTGAGGATGTGTCAGCCAATTTTCCAAGTCTACTTTCTTTTAAAGAAAGTCAGAGTTACTTGAAAATAACTGCATTTAAAAGTACGAAAACAGTGAGTTGGAAAGTTCAAGCTGAAAGTTCTCCCACATGCACAAAAATCACACTAACAGTAACTGACAGTGCCTTAATCATAACTTAAAATGCACGTCAGTGCATTTGTTTGCTTTCATTATGAGGTATGAAAATACTGCTACATATTTTTAGAGCTGCTTTGATCTAAGAGATGAAAGGAGGAGTTGAAAATAAAGCTGCACCAGTATTGAACTAGCATCCATCCCATAAGTTACTTGAATTGTGTAAGTCCTAGGAGCTGTAGAACAGATTACAAGATTTCCAGATCTTCTAACCACACAAATGACAAAAAAATAACTTAATGACTATATACGAAAGCAAAGAACAGTCTCAATTCAAAGAAAATATCTAATTGTTCAAGAAAATATTTTAAAAATACACATAACCATGGCTGCAAGCAAGTGATATGTAAAGGTATGTACTTACCCTTCGCTAAATTGCAAGGAAAGCAACAGTAAAAGAAAAAACAGAGGTTTAGCTTAATCCTTCCTAGATTTAGCCATGGCAAGTATCTAGTAAGAAGATGCAAAACCATTAGAAAAGAAATAGATTTTGATGATAAAAGCCTTAGCAGCATGCAAACTCCCTTCTAGTTTTCCTCAAGTAATTTTACTTAATTTTGGAAAGCATCTAGTTGTTCTGTGTGTTTCCCCCACCACCAGTAATTAAAGGTTGCCATTAAGATGACTTTTTAAAGGAAAGGAAAAGCCTTGTCTTATTTCTTTTCTAGCTAAGTGACAGAAGGAGGTTGGTGGATGCAAACCTAAACATGAACTAATCTCCCACTGTCGCTATTATGCCTAGTTACATGGTACAACATATATACCTACTTGTTGCCAGGTTTTTTTCCTTCCAGTGAGTTTAGATGTTGCTCAAGGGTCTCCATGAGACTGCTGGGAGCCTTGAAAGCAAAGAGAAAGATACACACCTCAATGTATTGCAGTGATCTGACCATACTTTGAAATCCAGCACCAACTTCCCTGAAGTCCACCATGTGCATGCTCATGCAGTTACTTTATTTACACCAGCGTGGAAATAGTGGATTCCATGCTAGAAGTATTCAGGCAAAGCCAGTTTTTAAAAAGATATTACTGCATCCAAATTTGCGGAGAGAAAATGTCTACCTACACTACGCAGCACCTGAAGTCTAAATCCAGGATGTGCTGTTCATCATGCTTTAAATCAGTGTTAAACATTGACAAGAACACAGGCATCCACAGGGTTAATTTTAGGATTCACAGGTTCAAGGTCACACTTTCAGTTTTACCTGTAGTCAGACCCCCAACACCTCTTTCATGACCAGAGGGTTAGAAAGCATTTGCAGTCTCAATGAAACAAAGCCCTTTGCAATGCCCCCAGAAGGAGCTACCTCTGGCTCAGGACTCTCAACATCACAAAACCTTACAGCTGTTCTTCTCAAAATGGCACCCTGGCACAGGTTACTGTGCAAATAGCTCGAAATGCAAAAAGATTACTATTTTAGACATCTGTAAAAAACTGAGCTTTTTCAGGCCTCCCTGATCTTAGGTTTTATTTTAAGCAACCTTTTTGTGGTCAGCAGCCAATACCCACAGGCACTTGCTGTTACAATGGCAGATAGAAAAAGTAGTTATAAATGCACACTGGGCTTAGCTATTCCAGTATAAAAATAGAGTCTGGATAAGTAGACTCCTAGAAGATCTACGAGCAGAGAAGAAACCCTTGAGAGATACAGTAGCATATAATAATTGAATATTTCATTAGGGTTACAAGTTTATCAGTTCATCAGTCTCTAAACAGGGAATTATCAGTCTCTTTCAGATCAACCACAATTCCTGACAGCAATACCTATGATGTTTTTCATAAATAACATCTTTAATTTCAGGGCAGACATAATTATCAAACAACTCAGTTTGTGATGCTTGAAAACAGACTATCCACTGCTCGTATACTGAAACACCAGCTGGCTGGATGCACCAGATATTTCAGGATACATAGCACCTGCTAGTACCAATGCACAGCTCAGCGTACTTGCAGTGTCTGCATATTGATTTTAGCATTAAAACCAGTAGCTTAACACATCCAGAAATTTAAAACACTCAAAATAATCTTAAATGACACTGAGTTTAAATACTTCCTACGTACATAAGCAACGAAGAGACATCTTGACCTTGCTGCTTTTACAGGCATATTTATTAACTTTCAATTCATTTGGGCATAATAACAATTGGTTAAACACAAGTGACCTAGTTATAAGAATTCTACAGCAGGAAATAAAAGAAGAAAGGTAAAACAAACTAAAAAAATCCAGAGAGATTCAGACTTTCACATATTCAAAAAGGCTATATTGTAAGACGCAAGTTGTGCAACTTCAACATGTACGTAAAAGCTATGTTTAAAAAAAAAAATTTAAAAGATTACATGATTTACTGTTACCAGTTACTTCTAGACACTTTAGATAGCTTTCCCATATATTAGTCAAAGGTTTCTTAAAAACTAGCACGGTAGTACAAAACTTATTTATCAAACAGGACTCAGAGAAGAAGCTTCAGAAAATTTCTACCCAGATGCAACAGTCTGGAAAGGAAATACTATCTGGTACCCAATTTGCAACACTGAACATTGCTTAATTTCTTCTAGATACTGCTTTAACATTAGATAATCTATCAATTCACATTGTGCTGGAACCTTAGATACGGGTTCCCCACTAGCTACCAGGGGCAAAACTGTCATACTTTAAGAAATGCTAGTAAATAAAAATGAGCAAAGATTTTTAGCTGCTAAGATGCCTTCTCAGCCTCCAAAACTTTGCAGCCAAACTATGAAGTCCAAAGATGACAACTATCGACTTGAATTACACTACTGGGACAACTTGTCTGGATTTACAGAGTATGTACACACAGAGTGTCTACACAACCAACTTCTTGCAGAATACCAACTATTGCCAGGGCTTGCTATAGAAATTTAGGTATACCATTAATACTATGTAGAATTATGTACTGATTATTAGCTGAAATTCAGTTTTATTTTTCACCTTTCATTTATTTCTCTCCGAAATACGCTGCTGAGGTCTTAATACACAAGCTATACAGCATGTTTCAGGCTAGCCTTAGCAAGTGAATCCCAAGCAGCCTTTGGAAGAATACAGCTGTGAGGGACTACCTGAGCAGAGACTGAAGTGGTCAGGAAGTTGGATGAGATAATCACTGTAGATCCCTTCCTTCCAAAAGAGCTATTCTATTTTAAAGCACTGGCTCAAGGGGTGGAAGGGACCATCCTGTAGCAGTAACTAAGGTGCTGCTGAGCAAGTGCAGCACTGACTGATGATGCCGAACAGGCTGGCACAACACAGACAGAAGCGGACAAAAGTGCCACAGAAATTTATAAAGTATATTTCATTAACTGGGTTTAAGGTGATTTCTTCTGGTTTAAGGACTTAGTTCATGACTGACTGGACTGTGTTAAAAGAGTCCCTGAGGTACAGAGTTAAGGGAACATACTATGTCAGCTACTTCAGGATTAGGTCTGGTATTGCACATGCTGCTTTTCTCTGCTGAAAGACTGGCCAGACTTTATAGCCCCATTGTATCTGAAATCCACAAAGATTAAAACTCTCCACCTTCTCATAACGTCTCACTTTCAGAATTTTTAAGTGGCATTTAACTAAAAGAGACACTATTTTGGCACTGATTTAAACCAGGCTTTCAAAAGGCTATCAAAAACTGCATGAACAAAACCTATATGAACAGTTGGGGTTTGCAGCTAAGTAGTTTGGGTTGCTCTTCTGTTCCAATTTCACTGTCATCAAAACTGCCACAGGTCTTCAGCGTGGATCTCTTCCTCTAAGTAAATATCCTCTTCACATCAAACACAAAGCCAGGCACCCAGGCCAATTTGAAAGTGATACTTAAAATGGATCAGCAGCTACAACAAGTTAGGTGGTATAACTTCACCAACATTTGCATTCCTGGTGTGCTTTCCTAATTACATAACTTTTATTTATTACACAAATCCAAAAAGACTAAAAGAGAAGCTTACCTGTGTAAGATCAGGGATATCACCTTTGTCAATCCCAACTTGCTGTGGAGATAAAAGAGTAAAGGTAAAATCTAAGTGCATTATTCTACTGCAGCAGGCATTAATTTTGAGTAGAACTGCTCTTCAAGTTATAATGCACTCTTCTTTAGAAAAATACTAGAGTTAGAAAGCAGATGTCCATCTTTCCAGCAGCTACCTTCAAAAACCTGTAGCAGTTTTTTGGGGTTTTTTCTCCACAAATTAAATATCCATTTAAAATAAAAGGATAAAAAAATGGAGCTGGATTTCACACATGTGAAATTCATACTCTATACTGAAATACACTGGTCATACACCGTTGTCTCAGAGGACAGCAAGTTAAGGTCTAAGTTTGCAATCTTCGGTTAAGTGCCCTGCTGCTTCACTGTGGTTCTTCAGTGACTGCTAGCTCAGCTTTCGCAGAAGAGCAGCAAGCTCCACTGCACCTTGTAATCCTGAAGTAGTCACTACAACCCCTGTCCAGAAAAGCTGACCTATGTCTCTAAAGTACTTTACTTCCTCAAGTTCAATACTCATATCTGACATTATAAGCCATTAAGGAGTCCATCAGGCTTCTCCATAGATAAGTGAATTAGCAAAGAAACAAACTTTTTATTCAGCTCATTACTGCTGTCCATTATAATGAAGTATGAAACATGGAAAATGTGCGCCCTGTGCCAAAGAGCCAACTACCACAAATGAGAATCCAGCAAAGGAGTTAATTAACCATGTAATATTCCTATTATCCACATAAGAGGATGATAACAAGGAATAAAACCAGGAAAATCTCACATTACAGTTAACCTAATGTTGGCTGCAAAGACTAAAAAAACAGACTTACAAAATCTGCATGCTTTTATTCCCAATTGCTATATCTTCCTCTTATGTTCAACCCTGTCCTAGAAGTACGCATTTATTACAGCATTTCTCAAAAATATTGGAACATTTGAAGTCATGTCATCTGTTAATTTAACCAAGAAAGTTGAGTTTGGCTGCACCATAGAGACATGGGGAAGTCCTAAGCGGGGCTTAACTATAAGAGCTGAACAAGCAGATCCAAGATCCAGATCCATTCATATACATTGAGAGAGATGCTTAACAAGAGAAATTAATATTTTACATTGGTGCTAAAAAAAAAAATCACAAAGTACTTAAATGCCAGACTCCAGAAGACTGAAAGTCACTTACCTCCGCAACTTTAAGAAACTCTGATACTCTGGTCATTCGAGTTAGAAATCGTTTGTAGATTTCAAGAGCATCTTTACACTGTCCCTTTTTCATTTCAAAAAATTTCTCTAAAGGAATAATGTGGTAAATTTCAGTTAAGATGTCTTATATTTGGTCTTACATCCGCAACTCTAGTCTTCAGAAAAATTGTGTTTCAAGAATATGACACTACATTAACATTTACTACTTGGACATTAATCTAGTGGCATCTCTCTTGCCTAGTATAATTTAGAAGTTGGACTTGCTGAGCTGCTAAAGAATTATATAGACCATCATATTGAACTCCAACTAGCCACAGCATTGTGTGCGATGTCAACCATTTTTTTAAAGACTAAAATGTAAGCAGATGAAGTAGCTACCCAACTTAAAGTTCAAAATAATTAAGGATACTTAAATATATATTAATATATGCCCTCTCCAAATTGCCTTCACTCCAAAGAACCATATTTTTTTCACTTAAGTAGCTCTCTAAGGTCCATTTGTGTCCATTATTAAACACAGCTGCCATATATTTCAACCCGAACTTACACTTTAAGTAGCAGTAGACAGTGAAATTTCAATTGAATTTTTATGCCCAACCCATTGTGTCAAGCTGGTGATCACACCAGGCTGCCTGAGCTTCAGAACATGCTCACAGCCTCCTTTACATGTTGTAGGCTGATGGTAGGTAGGGTTCTGGAGGGGATCCAGTTTTGGCAGTCATGCTTTCAGGCAGATTGGGAATGTTATTCAGGAGTATCTTACTTCATAAAAGGCCACCACATAACATTATCACTCTCTAAAACTACCTGAAAGGAAGTTATAGCCAGGTGAGGGTTGGTGTCTTCTCCCAGGCAACCAGAGACAGGACAAGAGGACACAGTCATAAGCTGGGCCAGAGAAGGTTTAGGTTGGGCATTAGGAAGAAGTTCTTCACAGAAAGGGCGATTGGACATTGGAATGGGCTGTCCAAGGAGGTGATGGAGTCACCATCCCTGGAAGTGTTTAAGGAAAAACTGGATGTAGCACTTAGTGCCATGGTCTAGGTGATAAGGTGGTGTTTGGTCACAGGTTGGACTCGATGATCTCAAAGGTCTTTTCAAACCCAAATGATTCTGTGATATACAACAGAAGAATGTGGGCATCTTAAAAATGCAAAACTTCTAAGCTTACAGGACATATCATGCATGCTCACACAGCACTGTACACTTCTTTAAGCACAGTGATGGTCAGTGTCTTTAAAGTATGCATCTATACACTTTTAAGGACATGTGATGATCCAGCCTCAGATGAACACTCATGTAAACGGGTACAGCTTAAAAATTACTCTCATTTCAGACTAGAACAGTCAATATAAATGTAGCTTTAATGAAAGTTAAGTAAAAAAACTGAAGCAGATCTGAAACAGATTCTTCACTCACTTATGGTATGAGATAAAAGCCAGGTTACTTACCTAGTAAGTTAATAACCCCATCATTGTAGCAAGCAAAAAGTTTGATGAGATCTTTAAACAGAAGCATGAATGCAGCATTTATGACACCATTTGTCAGTTCATTTGGATGAACCTACAAATAAAATATCAGTTATTTACAAAACAAGCATAAAATGCAATCAAACATTTTGCCTTACACCAGGTATTTGATGCTGTTATAGACAGAATCAAGTACTGAAGGTTTCATGCTAAGACACTAAACAAAAGCTTTGGTTGGCAGATCAGGGACTGCTTTCTTCATCACTCCAAAACAATCCACTACAGCAGAGGTGTATCCACATCAACATCTTAGTCTTGTCTCCTTCACTTATCACAAAGAAGAGGAAGGCAGAGATGCTATTCATGGTTTTAATGAAATGGACAAAAGATGTCAGTTTACAGCAAATGTTACACTGTGCCTCCCACAACAAATGATTTCTGTTTTTGTCCTTAGGTCAGATACACAATCCCATCAGCATTCATGATATGATAAATACATTGCACACACATATTTCTATGAACAGTCTAGATTAAACTTTAGACAATTTAGTTCACAGCTGAAAACCAGATGAAGATTTTGAGGAAGTCAAACAACGTACATGTGGTATTTTAATGGGCTTTGCCCTCCCCCCCAAAAGAAGTTGGTTGCCAAGAGACAGAAAATAGAGTGTTCAGTCTCCTTGTTTTGTCCATTTCTTCCCCCTCACTGATGCAGAAGATGAAACTCCAAGTTCCCTCTCTACAAAACCAAAAGTGCAATCTTTACATTTCATACATATGGGCAAGGGCCATTCTTGGCCACAATACCTCAGCGGGACACTGAAAAGGGGATTTTTTGGCCCTCAATAAGGATGATGAGTAAAGCATTACCTACTGAAGATGAAATGTGTTCATTATAACAAATCATTTATAAGTCACTGCCCAGTATTAATGCTAGGTCAGCTTCAATACATACATCAAATTCAAGTAGTGCATCAATTTGTTCCTGTAATATTGGCATACTCTTCAGCAGCTTTTCAGGAGCCATTGTTCTCATTACACCTTCAGCTCTGCAAGAGGGAATACAGATTAGAAGCCATGCTGTTTCCTCTGTCCCTTCCCTGAAACTGACCTGCTGTCTAAAATTTATGCTTGAAGCACCTGTAACTCATTTTAAACTGTTTCAAAAGCACAGTCTGATTCTCCGTCTTCTCATGTCATCATGAGAGATGGCACAAAAAATACTTCATCCAGCCACCCTTCCTGATAGCAGGTGAGGAAAGGTTTTGTGTTAGGTGATGAACACAAGAGATTGATCTCTTTATGGAAAGACGACACTGGGAGCTTAAATTACTAACTAGAAATACAGCCACAGAAGTACTTAGAGAACTGATATACTTTGTGCACAAAGTTTGTTATGAGTAACTAATGAGTAACTAACTTCATTGCTGACATGTCCATGGATGTGTAGCATTTCTTAAGAGTCATCCATAGTCTCATAGCAGTCTTCAAGCATGGTCATTTTTATCTCTGATTATGACAAACCTGCACAACCATCATTACGTATTGCCCTGTTCTGGCTGCAGACAGGTGTATATATGCAGACCGGAAATGCATACTCTTACTTAGTTTATGCTATATTCTGAGGCAGCACCTTGTTCTGAGCACCAGAAATAACAGGCAGAGAAAGCCTTTCCAGGAATTTACAGCAAGGCAGGAACAGCGGGATCCCCAGCAGCCCAAACCTAACTTTATTTAACATCAAGTGCTCAAGAGCAAACTTGTATGGTCCTCACTAAGGGAATGGCACCCAGCTACACAGCAAAGCTGCCACAGTAGCTTTCTGGCTGTTTGAGAAGCAGGAGAGAGCAGCCTGGTAGTGATGCCTGAATTAACAGGTCAGAATCCCAAGCTGCAGAACACACCAGAACTGCCAGAAGGATCCTGTATGCAACTCATGATTAGCAGGAGCATCTTTAGTCTCCAGTCAATTAAGCTGCACTTTCAGTGGGTGTTAAGCCACTTGCTGTGTCATTTGTGCTTCAAGAGAGAACCTAGAGCCCTTAAAGTCCCAGTTGGAGGAGTCAGAGACCAGAAAAATGTTCTCATGAAAACCAACATACTACTCTGGGCTGGGTTAACTTTTTTTTTTTTTAACACAGTTCTTGTGGGAAATAAAACCAGCAGTTTGCAATGTTATTCTCTCAGTTTATAACTGTTTGCTCTGTTGCCTGGTAAGAACTTCAGGTGCTCACTTCAGGCTTTGTTTTCAATCAGCCATCTTTCTTAGGGAAAGTGTTCGTAGAGTAACGAAACATCCTAAACATAGTTTCAGAGTGTTTCCTTCTCCAAATCCTAAACACAGTCTCACTGCAGCAAAATCTAATTAGGGTCAGATTTAAACCTAGCACTAAAAGCTCCCAGTTCTGCAAGGCACCTTAGTCTTCAGTATTTGCCTTACTACTTAGTATTTCCTCTCCTCTTTGGGCAATTTTTAACCAATTAAAAGTACTTTAAAAACCAGGTTTTTCGTTGTAGCTACACAAAGCATATAACAACAAAGTCGCTGAGAAATTAAAATTAAGTGTAATGCTACAAATAAGATTTTCATGGGTCAGACAACCTTATTAATTTATGTATCTAAACTTTGCTTACCCTTTCTTCACTCTTGCAAAGTCAAATGCCATTTGTCTGTAGGAAAATGCTTTTTCATTCAAGTATCTACTATAACGCCTTATAAAGGTGGACATGTCATAACCTGCAAAAAACAGTTAGGCATCTTACATTTAATTTTCATGCTTGAAGTTCTTTAGTAAACGATAATATACAGCCAACAGACCCCAAGATTATGTGATTTCTGTTACACTATGCAGCTTCGCATACAGAACAGGCATCACAAGACATCTTTCAGCTTCCGAAGAAAAACCAGTAGTGGTACACCAAAACAATCTACCACTGTCCTCTGCTTCCAACAGATTCATGCAATGCACCAGTGGCATGGTTCCTGAGGAAACCTGCTAGAGGTCCCTACACCGTTATGGGGTAACATTACTTGATGGCAAAAAAGTTACCCCTCTATTAACAGGGAAAAATACCAATCTAGGAAAAAGCAACTGAATCACTATTTAAGACTGAGTAAACCCCAAAAAACTAAATGGAAAATTATCCATACCAACTTCTAACACCCATAAGAATTAAGGAGATAGCTGATCCAGCCCAGATTTCAACCAGCACTTGAAGGATTTGTACAGTTTCACCTTTTGAGTAAAAATATTGCAGGAGATGAGAAATATTGTTCTGAATTTGTTCAGCAGTTCATTTGTGCTCCTGTATTTATTAAGTACTTATAAAAAGGCTTCAGTAGCACATTTTTATATTATTTACATCTTATCAATGAAGGAGCAAATTAACAATATTATCTTATTTAAAATCTTGTTAAGATTATAGACATAAGTAGGCTTACCATGAGATCCACTTTTGTCCAGAAAATTGCTGAGATTGAACAATGTGTTTCTAGATGCCAGGTACTGAATAAATCTCTGCAATACAAAGTCATTTTTCTTATCACAGGCTGTATCTGAAGGCTTTGTACCTCCTAGCAGCACAATTACTAGTCTACTTTCAGCACACAACATGAAACCACTGATTTTTGTCTTAGCCTGCAATACCTTCCTCAAAACTTTTTTTGTCCATTCAGATAAACTACTTTTAGTCAGAATCTCTAGTAAGTATTCTACTGTATATATAAAAAATAGATTATGTGCAAAATACAAAATGTATTGCGAAAGGAGCAGTAAAAATGTTTAATGCTCAGGGATTTGAGGGAGCACAAATTTATCTGCTTACAAAGCACATATCCAGGCTAGTCCCAGACTTCTCAATCCAGCAGCCCTCTGTTTCAGCCAAGCTAAGGGCGTGTTTTAATAACAAGCAAGGCCCCCCATCAAATACAGGGACTAACAGCCTGAAACAGTTAGAGAAATCAGATAAGAATGTTGACCAAAACTTGGAATGGAAAAATAGGAGTAAAAATTTACACTGTGAGAAGTTCATTGCATGAAAACACTTCACATACAGCAGGGAGGAACTGTTTCCCAGTCATACTGAAGTTGTTTCACTGTCATACTGAAATTCTTTAAACATGCTGCCTCTTTTTATGCAAACATATGTGCCTATTCAGGTCAATAAAAAGCAAGAATAAGGAGAACTTGATCCAAAAGGCTATCAAGTTGAATTTACAGCTCTAGAAAGATTTTAACATTCATGCAGAGAAAGCAGTTATTTGGATGGCAGTATACACAAGCCAGAGCAGCAACTTTGACCTTAGTCAAAAAATCCCAGGTAGTGTTTAATCCTGTGTAGCTCCGTTTTCACATTCAGTGCATAAATTGTCAGCATCCTGGCACAGGCTGCATCTGGGTCTTACATAACGGTTTTATAAATGGAGACACAGATAAACAGTCCCACTCTGTTGTTAAAGGCAAGTTTTCTCTTCATCAAGAATCATTCTTGCCCTTTGTTCTCAGGTCCTTACTGGTTCAGAAAAGACACCTGGGCACTACTAACACTTTTGGCTTGGAGTGTGTTCAGTGCCAATGTGGCCTCGAGAGAGCTGTTAACACGTACCTCATTGCCATGGACCATTAGATGATGTGTGGTGACTAAGGCTTTGAACACGACCACCCAGCTACTGTTCGTTGCTCGCTCAAAAAGCGTATCAGCCATCTGAGGGATATTCACGTTCGTTTCATTAGTTGCTTGGATCAAGTCTGTAGGAGAGAGAAAAGGAAGGCGTTAGGTGCTACAAATACGACGAAAAGTTTGCAGCATGGCCCAGTTCTGAGCCCACCAGGCTGCAGGCCATGGCTGTGACAAACAGGAAGTTCAGTGCTTACATTCCACATTTTAAAAAAAGAAACAAAAACAACAATAAAAAACCCCAAACAGAAATTACATGAGTACATGCTGACAGCAACAGGGGTCTAATTCTTTCATCCAACAATAATAGTTTTCTAACAATTCTGTCCCGAGCGATAACCAAACGTTTCTCCATCTTTATCCCAGATGAAGTTAGGGTGCATAACATCATATGACTTTACTGCTTGCAGGTTTTTGAGTTAATTGTCACAGAGTCCATTACCTCTGGGTTAGAGGAAGAAGTGCTACTGAATTCTTCACTTACAGCTAACGTCAAGCACACTGAACCCAGCCACATCAGCAAAAAGAGGTATCACCAGAAACAGGTACTCTAGTTATCCCAGAGGATGTTTTAATCAGCAAGCTCCAGCACACCTCCTGGAGTTTCTACAGACCCAGAAAGCAGAAGAGTGTATTCGGGCATGCATTAAGACCTCTTCAACAGCAAGAAAGAACACCAGGAACGACATTAGTTTATACTGAAGCAACTGCACTTCACATAGAAGAAATAAGGCATTAGACTGTCTCAGGGAACGACAGTAACATACAGCTTGGTGTCCTGTACATTAAGAAGATGTAGACTTGCACAGAAAAGTGCATGAAATTGAGGTAAGCAGTTAAATCATAAACAGTAGGGCAGCAAGCTTTCCACTGTCCTCTATATCCCACATCTGCTGATAGGATCTGTGATTTACTACATCACCTGTTATCTACTGACTCCAGCAATTACCTTCTACAAGCTATCACCTATTTTTGAGACACAGCTGGAAACTGCATACTGCAACTGCATGACCAAAACCTGTGTGATGCCAGACATAGTCCTAGCAAGACTTGAGGAGACAACTTTATGCAACACAAAGAGCACCAAACACAGATCTAATTGTAGGGCTGAGGCTTAAAGTTTGAAGACCTAAGCAGAAAAAATTTAAAAGTGTAACTACTAGACTAAGCATTATCTGAAATGAAAATACTCATCTTCTACTTTCCCTCAGAGGAATCATTGTTAATGATTTCTTCCCCACCCCCCGACTGGAAATTTTCCTCCAACTATTGAAGTCATTCAGTGATGACAGATATTCTACCTCAAAAGCAGACAGGGTATTTTGTGACTGACCCCTGCACACCTAAACTATGGGAGTCTACAGGAGGAGTTCAATTCACTGGGACAGTAGGGTCACCACTTTGCAGACTTCCTTTCCCTCCCCTACATAATCCCATGCAATGGAGAGCATTAATGCTGCCAAGAGTGGAAAGTCAAGGCTTAAAATTAAACTACTGATTCTGCCTTTGCAGGACAGGAGAAGTCCAGAAGACAAGTCTGTCTAAACAGATCAGTGAGTCACATCAGCTATGGAGACCCACCTGGTGTGTACAGAAACCCACACTGCTGTACCAGAAGCAGTTAAAAGTTCAGGTTTTGTTTGGTTGGTTTGGGTCTTTTTAAAATTCCTGGCATGTAATCTTTATGGGTTTTTTTCCTTCTATTACAGAGACGTATTTAAGATCCAAGAAATCTCTGGCTCAGAGTCACAAGCTTGGGAAAACCACAGTGCTTGCTTGCATGTGAAATTGTTTATTGTATGGGCATAAAAGCTGCAAGTTGCCTTCAGTTTCAGGCCAGGGGAATGATTTTCTGGGAGGAGACAGGAGACAAAAATTATGTGATCTGTTTGCTAAGTTTGAATTGAAGATGTTTGTTGTCATGGCATTTTGTTGTCTTGGTTATGGATGCTGGGTTTGAGTTTTTTTGCAGAACACCTTCTGAAATGTGTTTATTTCTATAACCTCAGCAATACTGCCCTTGAAGGAGGCAGTTCTGCAGACAAAGTATTATAGCAGTAAAGCCATGCTATTGAATGACAGCAGTTCAAGATCACAGAGCTCCAAGAACTCTCCTTGATCTTGTTGTACAAACAGGCCAATGATCTTTTATTCTGTACTGCTGATTAATGCATTACAGAAGACAGTGGTTTGTAAAAGCCTAGAAGCAAGTCACAAGTGGCTTGCGCATTGTTCACCCCGCTCAGAGATTTTACCGCAGGTGACAGCATTTGTCTTATTAATATAAGGAAAAGCATCAAATTTGTAAGCTTTCCATCTTGGGCTTCAGTATGTAGATTTCTGTGAAAGAGGGACACTATAAATTGTGTATTCCATCGGTGCATTTTAGGTAATGAAACCTCAGAGGAGTCCACCCACAGAAATGCTGGCAATGGAGGCAACAAGGCACCACTATATGATGCCACAGCACTGCTTATGAAGTCACTCAGTCATTTCTGTCTCCTCTCCAAACTGCTGGAGGGTACAGCATCTTAGTCTGCAGCTCTGAATGTTTTAGGACATGAGTAATTATAGTGTGCAAAACAGAGAGGCATGATTAAAATTAAGTCTACTACTTTCAGTGCACAGAAAAGAATTAAACCATGCATGAAGATGTCACTTGTCATCTGAGGCCAGAAAAAAGGAGATTGGGGGTGGGGGGATAATTCTTGCAGAACTGTTTCCCATTTAGTCACACCACAAAGATAAGGTATTCAAATTTCCTGGGCTTCTTTCCCCAGTACCGTAGAGTCTCAGCTTAACCAGCAACCATCAGCATCTGGAGCAAAGCACTAGTACAGCCAACTTTAACAAACTGAGCAGCAGAGTTTGGTGGCTAAGCTAAATTTTAAAGTAAGAGTTGGAAAAATTAATTTGATTTTAATGTGGTAAGGAAGAACAGATACAAGGAAAAAGAAACCCTATACAGGAAAAAAATCTAGAAACTACATTTTCAAAATATACATATTCAGACATTTACTGGTTGGACAGTTTAAAGAGACAATAAAGCTTAGTCTTCCAAGGAAGTCACAGGTACATTTGTTAATACAAAACAGGCAATATTAAGAAGTAACAGATGAAGAACAACCCAACAGAAGCCATACTGAAGCAATCTTACAAAGTTGATTCCACTTGGGGCACACACAAGTAGGGCAAACAAGGATTAAAGGTACCTTCCTGAAGAAGTTTCTGCTACTGCAGGCATCCAGTACACTGACAGCTAATCCCCCAAACCAGACACTGAGCTCAAATACAAATTCCAAGCACAGTAAGAAATCAGGAGTCATACTGCAGTAGCAGCAAGTGCTTTTACCACAACTTTCACAGAAGTGAAGTAATTGGAGAATGAAGACCTATATACACTTTAGTTGAATCCATTTGTTTACTGTGAACTAAATTACAATTACTGAATCACAATACATGATTTCTCCTATTTCCTCTCTTGACATTTTCATAGCTGCTATTTTAAAAACTTCTTCAATTAAAGATACCTTTTAAAATTATAATTCTACTTCAATATACTTTTTCTAGTTAAGCTTTGAGATGGAGAATCAATGCACATAGAAGAAACAAATGGTCGTCAATTCTCTGCCACCATAACTTAAATCTAAACAACAGTCTTTAAGCTCTTGGACAGGCCAATTTTTTCACCCAGACTTAAGACAATTGCAACTTAATCATACTCTAGGTTTACTTCTCTTCCCTAATTAACACCTCCATTAATAAAATGACAAACCTTCCAAATAGAGGAAGAATGGTAGAGGGTTCACTGAGGCAGACTGAAGTTAGTTAAGAGACCTTAGATCTCTCTTCATGACATTTTGAAGAGCCCACTAAAAGGTGGGACTAGCTTTAGTGTTTGTTAAGCTCATAAGGTGAAAAAGGGAACAGTAAGAACGTTTCAAAGGTTTCAGAATTTCAGACTCTTTCGGTCTCATTAAAAGCTAGTTTCTAGTTCTTTTTTTTTTTTTTTTAATGAGAGAGATTATACAACACTTTAAAGAATCTCTCTTAGTCCTTTGCCTTTCCAGATTGTATTCTGGATTTGGGCAGGGTTTTTTCCTGTTTCGTTTTGGCCTTTTTTTCCTGAATTCTTTAATAAGCAAACCTGGGATTTCCCAGTTCATGATTAATTATTCACAATTTACATTTCAGTATGCAGAGAAACAGCAGCAGAGCACAAGACCTCTCTGTTCAGAGGAATATCAGTGCCAACTTAAGAGCAGCTGTCATTCCAGACTGAATTAACACACAAGCTGCCTCAGCATCTGAGCTGTGTCATACATTCAGTTCCCAAACTTTGCCAAATCTTTCCAACAGTAACCCCCTTACAGACCTTCCTCTCTATTACTCAAATGCTACCATAGTCTTTTTTTCTTGCTTATAATTATTTAAATAATGCCTTGAACCTATTGAAAAGGAAATGCAGGATTGTTCCAAATCCAGGCTAGCCAAGAACAGAAAGAAGCAGCTCAGAGTAAGAGTTTACAAGCCTCAACCAAGGAAGTCAAATAGGCAAGTAAGAGTAGAGTCCCTCCCCTGCAAGACAGAACTGGATTAGGAAGTTACTACAGCATTGTGCTGACCAATGCAAGAGCTGAACTTCCACATCTACAGAAAGCTGACCACAAAACAGTACTGGAAAGCAGAACAAAGTCACCATTTTCTTCTTCTACAGTAATTGCTCATAAGAACATTAGATAATTTGAATGTTGTTGGATTTGACTATCAGGCAATTCCATGGAAAAGAGTTTGGAATTCATTTCTGAGGTTATAATTTATCATTTATTCTTTTCACTTCCAGCTTGCCCAGTCTATACAAACACATGTCTTGATCTGGCTTGTAACAATCACCCCAAGCAGAACCGCAGTCCATGCTGTCCCCTCCTTCCTCTCCAAAAGTCTGCCCCAAGGGTTGCTGTACCTCACCTTGATCCCAGCAAGCCTAGCCTTTATCAAAGTCCAGCATCTTTCAGATATTGCCTTGGAATCCCCATGCCTACACCAACTCAACAAACCTAAACACCACCTTCCACTGAGCACGTGCCCTCCAGGTACTGTAGACTCCCAATAATGCAGCTGTAGCCCTCAGGGGATGGCTACCTCCTCTCTCCAGCCTTACTTCAAAGACCTCCTCCTTCCAAAACATACCTCAGACTCTTGTGAGGACAAATACTTGCTGCAGATCCTGAAGTCTGAGAGGTCATGACAACCAGTCTTTCAACCACACAACAGCACCTCACACCAAGACAAGATTTTTTATACCATTTCTTCCTCTCTGCCTGCTCAGAGGCATATTGTACTACCCAAAGTATTAAGTGTTTTGCAGAACCCATCAATCACATGAAGGGTCTGAGAGACAGGGTAAATGACCGAGTACTAGCAAATTTCTCTTGAAGCATCCTCCAATTTCTCAGCCTGAGAGTCTAATTAGCCCTAGAATCATCTTATTATCTTGGTACTCCTTTTTAAATACAACAGTGCACCACCCCCTAGACTATCAAACACCTATTCTGAAACAAAGTGAAAAATCTACTGCCCATACACATTGCTGGATTTTATTCCAACACACTTCCATATGGTTTGCACCCCTCCTTAACCAACATATCAAGGCAAGATATTTGGCCTTAAGTCATCTGCAAAAATCACCCTAGCTCATTAGCACTGTTACCTCAGTTATGCTGCACTTGTGTTCTTTTTGGTCCTTAATTATTTATATGTATGGCTTTTCCCCCTGAGAGGTTCAGGTTCGGGTTCAGCTCTCTTGGAAACAGGAAATAAAAGCCAACCATCAGATGATCTTCTACTGGATCTAAAAGGGTGCAACCACAGCATCTGTCTCTCTAAGTATTTAATAATGGGGGGGAAGTGTGATTACACGGTGTTAAAAAAAAATAGATCTTGCTTTAAGCAATTCCTTCAAGTTTCATGAACTATGAATGTTTTTTTACGTAAAAGGAAAGTTCCCAGAACTTAAGAGCTCCACTGCCTCTGGGGGAGAACAGTGTACACTACCTTTAAAGTTTACATTGGAGTTCCCTCAAGGAGAGTAGTACAACTAAAAGGAGACATTCAGGCCAGCTGCAGGAGCTCAGTTTTAAGGAGCAGTCACTGAGGTTTTAAGTATACTCTTTAGGACTGCTAATTAATTAGCAATTAATATATTTTATGAACAGAGTCTGAGACCTTGCTGACACCCGTGACCCAACCAGTCAGAAGAATATGAGTTTCATTTTTACTAAGGTATTCCATATCTGGAGTAACAGCAGATAGGCTACACAAACTTTCTACTAGAAACATACTATGGAAAGCACCTTTTTACCCTCACACATATGAAGCCAAAACACTAAACAAAGGGGAAAAGGCCCCATGGTCCAAGAATTCTGCCCGCTTTCTTCCAACTACAGCTACCACAGCTTTTTAAAGCATCTTCACTATAGGAAAAGTATTAGTTATTAAGCATGGAATCTTTTCCCTGTCCAAAGTTGTATGAAGCTCAATCTTGAACCTCAATTTGTGCAGAATTCACCCACTTTGAATACCAAAGAGTCTGTCTCAGGCAATAATACAAGTTCAGCAAAGGAGAGGAAAGATGAGAAATCATAGCTTTAATGATCTTTTCCTCTCACCCACAGAGCCCACTTCCAACCCTCCTTCCACACAAATCCTGCTCCACAACCAGCTAACAGAAACATGCATTTTTCTGCTCAAATACAAGAATTAAGCATTTCTGCTTAAGTTGATATGAAACACCAAGTAATTCTGGAGCTAAATGTGCCACTTCTCTATTTTATTGATTTACTGGAAGTAAGAGCTGAGCCACAAATCATCATTGCACTACGTTTTTTGCATAGCCCTTAATAGTTTAAGATTAAGATGCAAAATTCTATTTGCATTTGGTGGACACCAACCAATGGTTATAAGGTTAAAATATAATAGCAATTGTCTTGGAGAAATGCTATCTCCCATCCTATTGTAATAGGGCATCTTAGATGCCAAACTCTAGGGGGAGAGGAGACATGGAAAAACCCCTGCTAACCTTACAAGTAGCTTTCGACCAGTAACAAGGAACATGACAAGGAACATTTATCCTGCCTGGCAAATCTCAGACCTCATTCTACGAGACATTTCCTTCAACACTTCAAACCTGGAAGCCTTAACCAAAATACACATTAATTTAGAGACGAAACTGCAACGGCCAGCCAACCTTCTGCCAAGCCTTCAAAGCATTTATTACATTTCCTCCAAGAGAATTGTTCTCTCCATCCATGCAAGCATTAAAGTGACAGTTCTCTTACATCCTAGCTCTTGCTGCAAACAACAAAGCAATTTTAAAGGCTTTATAGAGTTGCAAGATTATTGCTTAGAAGGATAACAGTCAATAAAATTTACTTAAATGACTGCTGTCAATTGTCTATCGACACTAGGCACATCCACAACCTGATACCAGGATTCCAGTTGTGGCCTCTGATTATCCTTCCATGAAAGTGACCAACCCCTAACATTACCTATTGGTTGTATCAATTCATAACTCTTATCACTTGGGTGCTTGCTGGAATATCAGTAACTGGATCAGCTGCAGCTTTTAGCCGGAGAGTACAGCTACACTAGAAACACAAGGATTTCATGTTTGCCACAGTAGCACTGGGCCATTTACTGTAATCCCTGCACTACGGCATTTTCTAATCAGCCTTCACATGCTGGGCTGATCTTACACTCCAAACACACCTGGCAGAAAGTGGTAATCAACTGAGGCATGGTACCTGAGCTCTTTCACTTGCCATGCTGGAATCCAAGAAGAATTCTACACCCAAATTATCTCCTTTCCTCAGAAGACCATTTGTTTTTAATAAACTTGTAGAAATGAAACTATCACTTGCCTATCAACTCTGCCCAAAACAGCAATTTGTAATCCACTAAAAAGCTGAATGAGACTGAAAATATATTGCAAGAAGCCTGATGTTCCAGCTCCAATATTTAGCTATTACATGTTGGGAATACATTAACAAAAAAAAAAAAAATTGGGTGGGGATGAGACAACATGCAAGCAACTTCAGAGACATGATAATTAGCTACAGCCATTATGCTGGAAAGAGATCAGTTGAGTAGGCAGCCCCAGAAGATGACACATCTGACTCAATATCCAGACCACAGTCCACGCTTTTCCTGCTCCCTCAGCAGGATTATTCTCAGAGTCCAGTTTGTTCATCAGTGGATGCCCCATAATGACACAACCTGAAATTCTTAACCAGGAATGAAATGCCCACAACCATGCAGGGAGCCCTGTTGAAAACATGAACATACCTGTAGGAAAAAGAAACCAAGTGTAATGCAAACCTCTGCACAAGCCAGTGGAACAGTATGACCTCCTGGAAGCACATGGAAGCAGCTCCAACTAAGAAGCAAGTACTTTCTAATATGGTTGCTATCGCTTCAATCCATTGTCTTGTATCCATGGTATCTGCCATAAAGCAGAAGAGTTCCTAAAACCAGATGGCTGCCTCACATGTGAATGTTGTGCCTTAAAACAGTCTTTTTAACAAAATGACTGATATCCTTCACAGTTTAAAAAAAAAGGTAAAATATGAAACTGTGCCAATTCCTTTATGTCCATTCTCTTGTACTACATCAGTTAAACAATAATCCTCTGCTTCTGCCACACAGACAGGTGAGTTTAAGTCTCAAAAATTTTGAAAAAACCAAAATTCTACTTCCAATAGAAGTTGACTCTTCAACATGAGCCGGCAGCCTTTCACATACTGCAGATTTCCTGATGTTGCAAGAAAAACAAAAATCTTTAAATTCAATGGAACACCCACCTGAGAGATAGAAGATACAGTGAGGACGACTAACATTTAAAAAAACCTGACGGTACTAAGTTGCTATCAACAGTTTGAAGTCACCAATGCCTCTGGACAATGCATTTGACACTGGCAGCAGAAGTCTCCTATCAAGCTATTGATGAGTGAGGAAGTTGGAATCCATCACACAAGCTCACATCCAGGCAGTAAAGCTTTTTGCAGTCAGATCTCTAGACTGGAACACCCAGAAGTGTCAATTTAATTCCTAAGCATGATATAGAGCATGATATTTGAAAGGTAGTTTCTCATAATACTGTCTAAGCAATTTCCAGCTTTCGGATGAACAAGAAGCAGCTCTTTAAACTCATCTATTACAAACACAGCAAACCTTGCCTGTTAACACTCTTGCTATTCACAAACAAAAAACCAATCTGAAGTTTAAATCAACTTAGCAATACCAGAAAATCTCTAATGTAGAGTCTTTCATAGTAATTTCATAGAATGAAAGATCAGAAAGTCACAGGCAAGGCTCACGTATGAAAATACCATTGCTTCACTTGCCCACAACAAAACATCACTCATGATAAAATGTACATGTTTTCAAAACACTGGCACACTAAATATGCTGTGTTCCTTCTGGCTTGCTGTCCCTTAACAGAATGTACATTTTCCTATAAATACATTTAGATGAATCTATAAAACTTAAGAGCTACAGGCTCAATAAACATACTGTGGATTCCAGAGTCACACAGCAGGATCCAAACGCAAGTCGCCAGTTGAAAAGGCTGGATTTGAAAACTTCAGGGTTGCTAAAGGACTGATGCAATGATAGGTTAAAGTTTCCATCTATATTTGACCTATATGTAACGAGAAACAGCAGCCTTCAGAGGCAGGAAACAGGCCAGCTGGCTTGCCCCTTTCACACAAGTCCTACATTCCCTGAAGGAAGAAGTGAAAGGAAGAGTCCTGTTAGAAACAGTTTGAACTCCCACTGAAGTGCATCTCCATTGGCTCTTCAACAATGTTAAAGACGTGCACCCTCCTAGTGCCGTCCTGCACTGTGGCAGCACCACCAATCACTGCCTTCTTCTGAGGACCTTCCCCTAAACTTATAAACTTGCAGATATTTAGACAATGTGGGCGACAAGTCAGCATGTTTTATTCATGCTTCAAGCATTCATGTCTTTCTCTCACTTCTGTGGAGGACCATTTTAGAACATTCTGTAAACTATCAGAGTGATTTAAGATATATAACAAAACTATGCCAGAGGCACCAGGAGCCTGCCAGGCTCTGCAGGCTAACCCCTGACCATCTGCTATGGAAGCACCCGCTGCCATTGTGTCATCAGCACTCGTGCCAAGCCAAGAGTCAGTTTGAAGTGATGCACTGTACTGTCAGTAGTCAAGCCACAGTCTTGTATCACTTCTTAGGACAGAAAAGTTAAAGACACTTTCTTGAAAAGATGTGCCCTTTGGTCCTTTAACTGTATGGTAGAACAATCTTAGCTCAAGGAGACACCAAACTCTCCAATCTACCCTTACCAGTGTTTTGCATCTCAGCCATAACCTAGTCTCCTAAACACTTAGAAACAGTGAGCAAAGAACATTGTTTTCTTTTTCATTCCTTCTTTGAGTCAGTAAAGCAACCTTGGCAAAGAATATGGCTCAACTGTTTTGTTAGAGCTCTGCGGTCCAATTGCAACACAGGAGTTCCTGCCAATTTGCTTTTTACCTGTGGTAATTTTGCATATTGGCTTATGACCAAAAGGAGTTGATTGCCACAAGTCAGACCCAAGCGGCAGACACATCCTGTCAGCAACCTGCAGTTCTCAGTACACATGGGAGGCAGGGCTTGGTGGTCTTCAAGCATGACCCTGTCTATCTACTCACAAAATCCCCTCTACAAAAACCATTGTAACACATTTGAGTTTCATCAATAGCTAGAAAAAATAGACTCTAGGAAAGGCAACTGACTGACATGCTGCCTCTGCTCAGACGGCCGGAGTAAAAATTACATAAACTCACAACATTAGCATAACATTAGGACCTTTTAGCATCCAATCCCTTTCATTAAACTAAGTTAAGATACAGATATAATCTACAGCAAAGCATGAGATCACATTATCCTGGGCAGAAAAGAGAAACAGAAGGGTATTTAGACGTGGCTGGTCCAGAAGTAAGTGGGAATATTCTGCACTGCCATTTCTTGTGCCTACAACTAAGCTGTGAGCCTCAGATGCCCAGTGAATGCCCCATTTGCTAGCAGCCTAGAAAATACTGTTCTAGTATTCCACCTACATTCATTTCAGGGCTGATGTCCAATATCACTTGTGATGCCAGTGCAGATGGATAGTATAGTATATCTCCCCTCTCAGTGAACTACAACTCTCAACTGCTTCAGTAAATGTGTTTCACAATCTAAAGAGAAGACTTTATGAGCACAAGCAAAACATGTTTTGTATTGATTTTGAGTATTTTCAGCCAGCTCTGAAGTAAACATGATCAAAATAGCAATATTAAAAGCATTAAAAACTGTCTTAAGGGTCTAGCATACTGTTTGCAAGATTCCAGAAAAAGCAGACCTTACCATACTCTGCAAAGTGAGAAGCTAGCCTGTGCCAAGTATTCCAATTGCCTTCCAGCAATTGCCAACATCTGGTTTATCCAGGTTAATTTCAGCCACCACCTCTCATCCAAGCAAAATTTTGGACAGAAGGAAAATCAAGCATCCGTGCTGAATCTGACAAGGTGGGATACTCTAATTCAGCTTACCAGTGAGGCTTCACACTGCAATCCTGCTGATACTGCTGACTCAGAGGAACAAAAGTACTGCTGCAAACCCTGCGCTACAGATCACTGCCTGCAAGGCTACCAGGAAGGCTTCTTCTATCATCTCATTTAGTCTGAGTTCAGGGTTCAGTCCTGTGCCAGATGATCCATCCTTTTCTTTATATGTCCTGCCCTGAAATTCAGACCCTGATTTCCTGGCTTGCTTTACTCCTTGCTTTTTAGTTCTTACGGTATTTGAAACCCCTCTCTCCAAACCAGCCAGAATACTACTCCTAATCTGCATGCCATCTGTTGAAGCTTGGAGAGTCAAGGTTTATCACTCACTGGTGAGACTCCTGTACTCACCCTAGGCACACAACAGAAATTGTGCTTTTACCAGCATCCTGATCTGTGCTCCAAAAAAGGAACAGGGCATGGCAACTTAAGGATACTGTTTGGTACCATTTGGTCTCACCTTTAGGCTATAGTAAGGCCAAGGGAAGGGATATAATGTCATCACTCCACCCACAATTTTTCCCCATCCTCAGAAATACTGGAGCCAGCTCCTTCAGCAATACTGTACATCCCCAGCTGACTGAGGAAGGTCTATCCCTTTCTTTTCTTTGGTAGCAGGGAGTGGACTCAGTGCACAAGGCAACGTTTTGGTAGCACTGGGAAATGCTGCAGCTGTGACTTTTGAGAACAAGAGTCTCTTCCACAGGTTGCAGAAGATATCTGCTCCAGCATCATGGAGTGCATTCTGTACCTCTTGTTCTACCTCTAACCTTGGTGCTCCCTCTGCCATTTCCTTTTCCCACTTCCTCTGTCTGTCCAGTATTTTCTGCTTTTTCGTAGGTTTGTTTTCTTGAGGTGCCACAAACTTGGTGGATGGGCTCAGCTGGGTATTGCAGCAGATCCACCGTGGAGCTGGCTCTGTCCGGCACAGAGCAGGTCCTGGTCTCTTCTCACAGAGGCCAGCCCTGCAGCCAACAACTTGTCATGGACTCCCAGCACTGGGGGAAGGTAAGCAGGGCAGGAAGAGAAAAGTAGTCTCAAGAATCTTGAGCAGCAGTAGAAAAATACTAGAAGCAGTGTGCCTCTACTATACTACCATTTCTTCAAAAGCGGGAACTGTGAGAGCAGGAAATTCTCCTCTTTGGCTACCAATTTCTCAATCCAGCAAGAAGCAGAGAAAATGAGTAGCCTTCTAAATACTTTATGCCCTTCAAAGTTATGCTGTCCTCTACTTTTAAGCACTTCAGGAGATCCTTCACATGGCAGAGACACAGAAGCATGGACTGACCACACCTACTGAGCATTTTCCTAGAGACATCACAGAATTCCTCACTAGTGGGACAGGCCCATGTAAGGCCTGCACAGAAGATAAAGGGTTTAAGAGTGAGGCTGGGAAATCAGAGACATAGATGAAATCAAAATGCAGAAAATCAATCAAATTTGCAGATTTTTGTTGTTGTCATTTAGAAGATGTTCAATTGCTGCCACCCAAGATCTAAGCGAGCAACACTACGAGATTATTATGAAACACACTCAGCTACTAAATAGAAGTGATTAAAACCATGCTCTGGTCACTGTCATCCTGACCATCTCATAAATAGCTACTCCATCATCAAGGTCTACAATTGAAGTCAGTACAACAGAAAGACCTGACTTGTCCCAGAATTTGTCATCCATGACCTTGACAAAGCATGTTTAACAGAAGGATCTTACTTACTATTGAAAAAGACTATGAATACCCACCTTCAGGACTAGTCAGTCTTTATCAAGTTACACTGCTTAGATGAGAAAAGTTTAATATTACAGTGCCTACTCACTTTTCTGTTCCCTCATCTTCCCTCTTCTTTTCCTTAGGCATTGCACCGTAAGACAACATGCACACAGAACAGTTGAAATCCACAGGATCAAGTGATCCTGCCCATATTTCAACATTTGGATCTTAACATGAATTCAAACTTCTACCCTGATTCAAACGTATTTTAAAAAATTAGCTAAGTCTTAGCTTGATTAAAAGGGCAGTCTTCTCTTGGTATTACACATGCCATAAAAACAGTATGGGGCTGGGGGGGAATTGAAAGTTAATGTCACTTAAATACTCAAGAACAACTAATCTAGAAAGCCTTCTTATTACCTCCCCTTACCCATGACAGACATTTCTACTCCTATTCAGAAATCTATGTGCCTCCAGATGAAGTGTGTCTTCAATACCCTTTTGGGAAAGGACATGGTAGAAGCCCACAGAAACAGCCATTCAGTATAAAAATTGATGATGAGTCCTTACACAACATAAATGCACTAATCCCACATTCAATAAAGAACTAAAGAAAATAACTGCTTGCTTGGATTTTTTTCTTTTCAGGTGTGGGAGCAATTCATTGCAGTCACAGCAGAGTTTACACTATAAAATCCACACCAGCTATGACAACAAAAGCCAAGACAGAGTATTCCAGCTGATCTTCAACAGCAACATTTAAACAAAGTCAGTTCTCTCACACATGGAAACTGTGACAAATTACTGCAATACAAGATACAATGAGACATAAAAGCAGTTTCATTAGTTAAGTGTGAAGGATTAAGCCCAGTGTGTGCAGGGACTCCATTCTTGGCAAATTTCTTGAAGATACTCCCACAGCCGTAAAGACCGAGTGTCACCTGGACCGCAGAGCAATGCAGTACATCTGCACTCCTCCCGCCAGGAAAGGGCCACAAGTGCCAACACACTTGGAACACTCCCCAAGTCACTTCAGCAGCAAACTGCTTCTGAAATATACACATTCTAGTTAACCTTATCCTTTAACCCACTGATTCAACAGACACGAAGTCTAGGGACTCAAGGTGGTTCCACTGAGCCCCACCTTTCCCAAAAAACAGAGACAGATATTCCTCAGGAATAAGACAGAGGTTTCTAAGGCGAACCTGTGGGACCTTCATCTTTACAAGCCTAGGCAAAAAAGTTTAATGCATTGCTTTTGGTCAACAGACACTTCTGTTTCAACGCTGAAGACCACAGGGATTCAAACTTGTTAGGTCGGCCCCAGAGATTGCAGAAGAAAGGTGGAACACTGCAGGAAAGAAGTGTCTGTAAAAGCAAAATACTGACTCCACCCTGCAGCTCAGTCACCATCATGAAATAAACTAAAAACTTCTTTTTAGAGCCTCTGCTTGCCAGGTACATGCAAATAAGCAAAATTAAACTTGGGATGAAAATAAGTTATAGCAGATACACAGGTCATCTCCACAGCCACAGAAAATCAGATCCTGATCTTCATCTGCTTTGTTTCCACTTTTCACAAACATCTCCCAGCTCTTGATCAGGCTTTCGGGAGGGTCTTCTACCTTATGAGAATTATTTTGAAGAAGTAAGGAGACACGTGGTCTTTTCAGAATACACACTGCAGAACTTCCTCCTGCTGCAAAGCAATTCACTCAGCAAAATAAGTCAAGGAAAATCCCAGCCAATTTTATCATTTTCACAAACAGGAACTTGTTACAAGCACCTGCAGATGCAACAACCTCAGTAGTTTTCAATTCACTTCCCTAAATGAAAATTTGAAGGTCTGTTTCTGAGTGAGATCCTATAAAAAGCTGAGTTGAGATCTACCTACTTTTCCCTCCTCTATCTAGTGTTTTCACATTGGGAAGTCATGTTATCTCCCTTCTCCAAAAGCATATCCCTGTTGATACCATCAGTCATTCCCATTTGAGGCTGGAAGTAGTCTTGTCCCACACAATTAAACCCTTGGTGAAGCCTTAGCATATATTCCAGAACAATTCTAAGAATCAAACTCCTATGCTATGCACAAGGATTGCCTTCCCACTTGAACTACCAGTTTATACATCCTTAATGTAGCCCATATGCCTCATTCACCCACTCTGCAATGGCCCTTCTCGCTGCATCAAAAGTTGCTAATTCCCCACTTCTTCACAGGAATAATAATTTAGCTAACAAACACTGGTTAGCTGAGGGATAGGAATCCATATCATTGTGGTGATTTTAAGACAACTTTTGGATGACAACAGTTTTGTAAGTCCAAAATGGTCAGAGCTCAACTGTCCCAAACCATCAGAGCATCCTAGCTTTACATTCTTTCCCCCCCCCACAGGGACTTGAGAAGCTCATTTAATGCCATCTGGCACTACTTCCAGCAGTCACTGAAAATTCACTAGTTGGAGATCTGGAGTTCAAGAAAATGGTAAATCCTGTTAATGAGCACATGATAGCAACCCAATGATACTTTAGTACTTCTTTACATGACAAGCCAGTCCAGCACCCAGAGCTCACGCCAAAGGACAGAAGCATCTATATTACAGTCTGTATTTGAAAGCTACAGCAAGTATAGAAAACCACACAAAAGTGAACACTTAGCACCTCAGCTTTTCAACACTGAAGACATTAATTCTGTTCTTTTCTCCCTTCCTCACACACCACCTCTCACCTTGTCACCTATAATCTCCCTATAACCCTCTGGAATCAGTATGTTCTGCAGAAAACATATGAGGACAGGCATCATTGTGTCCTTTCCTTAGAGGACTAGCTAACCCATGTTAAATAGTTGATCTGTCAATTTCATTTACAAAGTTGTTAAGTAGGGCAGTGGGAGAGAGGTTGTGTGATTTGACACCTGGCCACCAAGAAACTAAATAAAATGAATGACTTCCCTAAGGACACAGAACCTCAACATCAATACCAGAATTACAGCTCTTCATAAAGCATCACTCCAACCATCACTCTCTGTGATGAACCTGAATTTTTCATCATCTAAATCCTTCATACCTTGACATAAAACTTATTGTAAGGCACTGGGAAGTTTTTACCTTTCATTCTTCATATCTTCAAATGCTACTTATCCAACTTGAAATGCACCCAGCCAGTTAAACTCTGAACTGTTATTTACAGCTTGTAAAATAGAAAGAAAGATGAGCAGGCATATATCTTCCCAGGAAATTATAACTTTTTTTCCCCTTGTATGTGTGACATGAAGGTAGGTAGGAAATCGTGTGGAATTCTACTGGCTTCTGTCTCCACTACACCTTCTTAAGCAGTAATATTAGCACCAATATCCAAACACAGAACCTTTACAGTCCTTAATATAACACCAGTAGATTACTTCTACCTCACTTTAATCCTGCCTATTCCAGATAGTACTTTTATTTATATATATGTATATACATACAGAAACACAGAGACATAGCATGCTTTTAAATACATGAGCTATGCTTTTTTTAAGCTAAAGCTTCTAGTAACAGATACGGTCTGTATAGGACAGTCCAGACAGAGCCTACAGATTAAAGTGTTGACAGCTACCAAACAACATAGGACAGACATCAATAACCAAGATGATTTTTTAAAATATACAAGAAAACATGACAGAATACATGATGTCAAGACCAATTATCTATTTAAACAATAGTTTAGACTCCAATGAGTCTTAAATCAATGCTGCTTACATCAGCATTTCTTGGACATATATGCAAGAGTACCTAGATAGACTGAAAGACCGGCCCACTGTTTGTCGCTTGGAGGGTAAGCTACAAAGTCATTAGAAGTGAAATCTGGAATTATTTTCCAGAAGTAATGCTACCTCCTTTTAACAAACACTGCATCATCAGAATTGTACTCACAAACACCTGCACCAGCAATACTTAGTAATGGCCAGCAGCCAAGAGACTGCCTGGTATAAAACCTGCTGATCTTTACTGGAAAGTACTTCTTACCATATCCAAAAAAACCATGGGAAACCCACTTAGTTTTACATATTAACACCTGCTGTTGATCTGCCAAGTTCAATGCTGGATGTCTGTGGTGATACTAGTGGTAAACAAGGCCAATTAATATAATGCGACTAAGTTCTTTCACCATTCTACTACTTGGTGTCTCCAAGCAGGAGTTGAAATGAAATCATCAGGACGAAACATGACTAGCTCATTGTCTTCCAGTATACGTTTTGCTTCAACCTTGTTTCATGCCTTAACTAGCTAATTTCAGTCCAGACATCCATATCATAAATCTGAGATACAGCCAACAGCCATCTTTAATAAAACATGATGCAAACTAGTGGATAGCTCGCAAAGTTGCTGTCGCATATTTGGGACTTCAGCAACAGCTCTTAAACTCTCCAAAGGTTGTCCCAGTCTACAGCACGATGTCATCCCAGTGCCTTGCCATTTAAGCACACCACCATCCGAACCTCTTCAGAAGGTTGTGGAGGTGGCCCCACTCATACTGGTGCTTGGGCAGCTCTGGGAATATCATTGATGTATATCTCATCCTAGCTTAATCCTGACAGAAGTAGGCAGTGACAAGCGTGTGTCCATTTCGCCCTGTGTCCGATTCCCTCCCCTCTTCCCAAGCCCCCGCTCCATAAGGCGCTCATTCCACTGTCTTCCTGGATAAAAGGCAAGAGGTCATGAGGAAAAAAAAATGGCCGAAAGAGCAGTATTATGCAATAAGAGAAGAAATGCAATAATAACTCATCCTCTCCTGGAGATTTCCCATCACCCTTATGCTTTGCAAGCTGGATTAGAGCAAGCGTGACAGCCAGCCGGCTCAAAGGCCCACTAAAGTGCCTTGCGGGCAGGCTCCTCAGCCCCGGGCCTTCGCTGGGGAAACAAAAAGAGATGCTCACAGTCCAGGTGCTTTTTCTTGGGCCCCATCACTTCATGCGTGGTGGCTTTGCAGACGGCTCTGGCTACGGCCGATCCCGTAACGCTGTACTGAGCAGCTGCGATGCGATCTGTCAGCGTCTGACCCGACATCTTCGAACGGCGTGCTGGCTGCTGCCTGCTCTGCAGGGGCGAAAGACACGAGAGAGGAGGGGGAGATGCCGGGTTTGTGGCCGGGGGGAGGCACGGCGGGGACGCGCACAGGCAGGGGCACACGCACACGGGCCCACACCCGCCCCCGCCACACGCACAATGGTCCCTCGGGCAGCCCGGCCCCTCCCGAGGCGCAGCCCCCCCGCCCCGTTGTGTAAGCCTCTGCCTCGCTAGAAGCCGCCTGGGGCAGAAAGAAGGGTATTCTAGGCGTTGCAAGGAACGGATGAAGGGGAAATAATGACAGCAGCTGAAAGAGGCTGCACACAAACACGGCGCGAGCCCCGGGATGGGGGGAAGGCAGCCCTCCCGCACCTGCCTCGGCAGCGCCCGCCCCACGAGCCGACCCGCGGAGGAGCCGCCGCCGCGCCCCGGCCCCGCTGCAGCGCCCGCGCCGCCG